>LZPO01107927.1:63396-87634 GCA_001675575.1 Neotoma lepida | reverse complement strand
TTTTTTAAGTAGCCAGGCCTGTGATCCTAGATGATCCCAGTGTCTGAGACAGAAGGGTCATAAGTGTAAGGTGTGCCTGGGTGACAGAAGACTTATTTGTTGCTTTTGGACCTTTGGTTATATCACTGACTATATATTCCTAGTCAGGTGTAAACTTTGATGGTTTCCTTCTTTTTCTTTCTTTCTTTTTTTTAGATAGAAGATGGGGAAATTTTTGCAAGTATTAATCAGAAGGATGGTATGGTCAGTTTCCATGATAATCCTGAAAAATACAATAACCCAGCCATGCTTCATAACATTGATCAAGAGGTAAGCGTGTTGCTTGGTTTGGGCATTTTTGATGGGTGATTGAGCTGCTGTGTTGGAATGCTCCTGTGCTCCAAAGTAGTGTTTTATAGGCAGTTCCCAGCCAGTGGACACAGTTCCTACAATGTTAATTTCAAAGTGACTGCTGGAAACTCTTGTAGATTGATTGGATGAGTATACTAAATGGTAGGATAGATTTTCCAAGTAGATTACCAAAACCTATTTTAATTCCAAAAACATTCAAGGTATCTAGTGTTTAACCTGTCCTGACTGCCAGTGTGTGGACTTGTCTCTATGGACATCGAGGTGGGAGACCAGAAGGCATCTCCATGTCAGCAACAGCAATATCCTGGGCCATGGAGAGGTGCCGTGTCAGCAGCATGGCCACAGCCATGGGCTGCCTGTGTGTGAGGGCTGCTGCTCTTAAGGGTTGCTTTGGGGTCTGGGAGTGAGTTGATTCATCTGGACCTTGGAGAAAGGAAATGAGTGAGGTCATGTTACATAAGTTAAAAGCTGGCTCTGCATGGCTGCCTGTGCCTTTAATCCTGGTGCTTGGNAGGCAGATAATTGTGAGTGTGAGGCCAATCTGGACTACATAGCAAGACTGAACACCAGAACCCAACAAAATTCCCAGGATAGGGCTGGAGAGATGGCTCAGAGTTAAGAACACTAGCTGATCTTCCAGAGGACCTGGGTTTAGTTCCCAGCACCCATAAGCAGCTTGCAACCATCTGTAACCCCAGTTCTAGGGGATCTGGTGCTCTCCTTTTACCTCTGCAGGTACTGCACAAACGGTTCACTTAGTGCACTTAAGTAATCATACATTTTTTTTAAAAAGAAAAAATCCCAGGAATCCTAAAAAATAACACATAGTAGTANAAAGTGGAACTTTATTACTCTTTTTTATAATTTGTGGATATCAAAATGTCACCTAAAATGTTACCTTCATTTGGAACTGGCAGGATTGCTCAGCNGGTAAAGGCATGTGCCACCAAGCCTGACCACCTGGGTTCAGTTCCTGGGACCTACATGGTGACAGGTTTTCCTCTGACCTCCACATGTGCACCATGGTACATGTGCTTATGCTTACATGTGTGCACAAATACACACTAAATAAGTGTGTGTGTGTGTGTGTGTGTGTGTGTGTGTGTAAAATCAGTTTCAGTGAGGAAGATGCTAATGAGTTTGACTTCAGGTATTGTTTCAACCCTGGGGTATTGGGTAGTATATAGTACATGTATTTATTTTTTGAATCCAAATGTTTTGACTTCAGAACCCCTTAGCTGAGGGTTTCAGACCAGTGACTGTGAGTCTCTGGCCCCCCACTAAAGTTGGTTACAGAGGATGTGACTAACCAAAGCTCCTTGCTGACCATGGTTATATGGCTCTTGCACAGATGCTAAAGTGCATAGAACTGGATGAGCGGCTGAAGGCCATGGACCAGGAGATCACGGTGAATCCCCAGTTTGTTCAAAAGGTAAATAGAGGTCCCTCATTTGAGATGGGTGGACACAGAGGGATATTACCACATTAAGCACAAGAACTTAGTTTCATTTATTAAACAGTTATTCATTGTTGTTAAAAACTAGTACCCATAAATTCACAGAGGTGCTTGTCAGGAACTGCCTGTGAGTGTGGCGAGGGAAGAAGGCCCAGGTGGCCTGTCATTAGTCCAGGGTGGCTTTCCTGCAGGAGAGACAGGCCAAGTAGCTGGCATGCCTGCTTTCCTAAGAGTCCTGATAGAGTCGATCACAGCACACCAATTGCCTTCCCCTTCGCAGAGTATGGGCTCACAAGAAGATGATTCAGGAAACAAGCCCTCCAGTTTCTCTTGAAACTAACACCATCCTGAGCTAACAGAATTGTCACCTTGGCCTGGTGAGTGTGAAGAGGGCAGCAGGAAGTACCTACCATGCCAGTCCCACGCCGGTTCTACCTGGACATTCAGAAATTCAGTTTTAACATCTTCAGTCCTAAATGCTTTCAGAAAACCAGTCTCTGCAAAAGAAAGAAAAAAAATCAAACTTTAGAGTCTGTTGTGGATTTATTTATCCTCAGATTATTGTTATTATTGCATTAAAGTTACCTTTTTGTTTTAATCCCTTGAATGTTAATGTGTGCTCTCTACCAATTTCCCCTTCTGCAAAGGGTTTTTTTTGGTTTGGTTTGGTTTGGTTTTTTTCGAGACAGGGTTTCTCCGTGTAGTCCTGGCTGTCCTAGAACTCGCTCTGTAGACCAGGCTGGCCTCAGATTCAGAGATCTGCCTGCCTCTGCCTCCCGAGTGCTGAGATTAAAGGTGTGCACCATCACCCAGCTACTGCAAAGGTTTTAATGACACATTCATTGTGAATAGAATTGGTTGGGAGAGCAAGTGGGATCCACACTACAGCATTAGAATTCCTGTGTTTTGGTGGCAGTAGGTTGGGGACTGTGAGATGCTGTTGGCTCTCAAGCACTTCTTACCCATGGTGTGCAATATTCTTGCCATCTTGAGGCTTTCTCCCTTTTCTAATTTCTTTTTTAAGTTATATTTTANTTTGTATGTGTATGTATTGGGGGATTTATTCTCCTCCTACCTTGTGGGTCCTGGAGAATGAACTCAGACTGCCAGGCTTGGCATTCAGTNTGCCTTTACCTACAGAGCCATTTAAACAGCCNCTTTTCTTCTTGAAACATCTTCAGGTACTCTGCAGAGATTTTAGGATTTTTTTCGTAGCCTCATTACACCTTGGCCAGAAGTCCCTGAGCTAGCCCTCTATGGTGGTGGAGAGTGAGTGCTGGTGAAGTGTTGTCATATTAAAGCACAGTAAATTTGGTCTTTAAGGGGAATAGCATAGTGGGTAAGAGCAAGCACAAGGACCTAAGCTTAAATTCCCAGCATCCATGTGAAAAGCTGGACATGACTGTGTTCTTTAACTGCAGCAAAGACAGGTGGTTCCCAGGAGCTCACTGGCCAACCAGCCTGGCCAAAGTGGTCAAGTGTGGTTCAGCAAGAGGCCTCAAGAAAGTGAGGTAGAGAGCAATGAAGAAGAAGGTCTTCCTCTGGCCTCCACATGCATGCATGTGGGCACACACATNCAACACACAAATTTTAGAAACACTTGCTGTGTAGCCTGACAACTTGAGTTTAGTTCCTTGGTTTTAATCTGCACATAAAAGTGGGAAGAACTGATTCAAGTTGTCGGCCTCCACATGAGCGCTGTGGTATGCCTACAATGCCATACAATAATACATTCTTTAAAATATATACAATATTGGTCTATAAATGTTAATTCTTTGGATTTGTGCAGGGGTAATACTATTAAATATCATTATAGAAGCATATTCTAAATAGTGAAAAAGTACAGTGATTTCTCTATAGGCTATGGTGAGGNTCAATGATAGAACATCTACCTAGCATGCATCAAGTCCTGGGTTCCATCCCTAGTACCAAACACACAATTTTTTTTCTCTTTAAAAATACCTATCAGGGGCTGGAGAGATGGCTCAGAGGTTAAGAACACTGACTGTTCTTCCAAAGGTCCTGAGTTCAATTCCCAGCAACCACATGGTGGCTCACAACCATCTGTAATGAGATCTGGCACCCTCTTCTGTATACATAGTAAATAAATAAANNTTNAAAAAAAAAAAAAGGAAACCTATCAGGCCAGTGAGTTGGCTCAGTAGGTCACAAGGTACTTCCGGACAAGCCCAGTGAACTGAGTTCAAATGACAGGATCCACAATGTGGAAAGAGAAGACTTGTGTAGCTTGTCCTCTGTTGTCCCCACGCACATGTGTCAGGTGCCCCCTCCCACCAAATGTCATCATTTTTCTCACTAGCATGTTTTTTGAGACGGTCTCATTGTACGCCCTGGCTGGCTAGGAAATACCTTGTAGACCGACCATGCTGGCCTTGAACACAGACATCTGCTTGCCTCTGCCTCCTACATTCAAGGATTAAAGGCATACACCACCATGCCTGGCTCATTGGCATTTTTTCCAAATGTTTTAAGTGGCAAATGGCATCTTTGTTATTCATTTACTTATTTTTAGTCCTGGGGATGGAACCCAGGGTCTCCTGAAAGCTAGGCAGGCACCCTAGCACTGGGCTGTACCCCAGACTATGTTTCCATTATTTACAGAACTCAGCCAGCAGGTAAAGGCGTTTGCCACCAAGCCTCATTACCTGAGTTCAGTTCCTCCAGCCCACATGGAAGAACTGTCGCCCTTGAGTTGTCTTGACCTGAGCATGCATGCTGTGATGCTGTAGCACACAAGTACATACAATGTGGGTTTGTTTTTTTGTTTTCTTTTTAAGGAAACCCTTGAACTGGCGGGATGCCTCAGTGTGTAAAGGTACCAAGCCTGAGAACCTGAGTTCACTCTCAGAACCCACATGGTGGAAGGAGAGGACGTGGTCACTGACTGCCACACTCGCACAGTGGCATTCTTGCATATACGCACACATAAATGTAAAAAAAATTTTAATGAAACTCTTGAACCTTCCAAGTCCTGTAAAGTGGACCCACACTGGTAGTTGACCTGCCCCTGCAGGTCCTCTGGATTTGATAAGCCAATAGTGACAACTTTAGGCTCAGATTCTCTTCCGTTATTAATATTGCTTGTAACTAGCTAGCATCTTTTAGGTTTGTGTATACCTGTGTTTTGGAAAGAGGACATATTTAAAGGGAATTTATCTTTTGTTTNTGTAGTGAACTGCGGACTCTTGTTTTTTTTAATGCTGAATTTGAGCAGTATTCGCTTTATCAGAATCTGAAATTTAAAATCACCTATAATAGCTTAAAGTGGTGACTAAATAAAAGATGTCTGGTAAGGACTTCTAGTGATGTAAATACTATTATATTTGTTTCCCAAGATTGACTCATTAAAATTCCACATTGTTTGAAAGTTTTGAGTTCAAAGGGTTGTGACATCCTCTTATTTAAGATTCTGTTACCTGCTAGCCTACTGAACCTTGTCATCCCTGAACCCGAGTTGGGGGGAAGTGCAGGTTACTTTCGGGTAGTTTTATTAACTCCTCTGGGGCCAGACCATCAAAGCAGCAGGAACTAGGGCTGTAAGCCAGGCAGGAGAGAAGAGCCACCAATCTGTTTGCATGGTCCCAGGTTCAGGTCACATTCTGCCATGCTCTTAGAATTAGCCTCAAAATGCCCTAATGGACTCAAGTCAGGAGGCAAGCTCTCCATCCCCACTCGGAAGGCAGGGACCCTGTCCCACTAGGGCCCTCCTTCAGACATGCGGTTCTTTGGGANGTCCCAGGACTCAAGGAGCAGCTCCTCTTTCCCTTGGTGCCACTTTCTTTCCCAATACCTGGTTGTGGGTTGTAGAATCTTTGTTTCTCTCCTAACTCAGGCTCCTTTTGCCAACTCAATAGGTCCATAAGTTTCATGCCTTGCTCACTTCTGAGAGCATTTAGGACTTCACACCTGTTGCTTCAGAGGCTGCCTGTCTTGGCTTTGGAGCACTATTGGGCCCATTTAAATGCATGCATAGTTAAAGATGGCCTTAGCTGTCTGTCCTTCAAGGCAATTCTGTGCAGCAAATTCCTTGGTGAACATGGTGACACATGAATGTCTGTAGCATTTGTATGATGTGGCAAGTTTGTACTTAGGGAATTAGGTGTGTTGCTGATATCCAAGATGTAGTCTTAGGTGGGTGTTCATTGGTGGAACTACCAGTTCTCTGAGAAGTTTTTCAAGTTTGTCCATAGTAATCTCAAANGTTAATAGCCTAGATTAGCACCACTCATTAATTGCCCCCAGAATCCAGTATCTGCATTACATTTGTGTTTCTATTTGGATTTGTGCCAAATGAAGCAATACAAGAGCTAGTCTTTGACTAAAAGTTACAGGGGCCAGCAATGGTTATGCATGCCTTGGTCCCAGCACTCAGGAGGCAGAGGCAGGTAGATCTCTGTGAGTTTGAGGCCAGCCTGGTCTACAGAGTGAATTCCAGGACAGCTAGGGTCACATAGAGAAACCCTGTCTCGGAGGGAAAAAAAAAGTTACGGGACTACTGAACTTAGTATACAGGTTGTAACCTCCACTGAGCATAATGAGGCAGAAGGATCACAAGTAGGACAGCTTGGGCAATTTAATGTGACCCTGTCTCAAAAAAGTAAAAAGTGGGTTGAAGTGTAATTCATTGGTTGAGCATTTGCCTAGCACATATTCCACCCTGAGTTCCATTCCCAGCACTGACAAAATAAAAGTGTTTAAGACTCTTAAGTGAATTTGCTTGGTTCAGTTTGAAAATATTGGCATAAAGTATTAAACTGTTGGAGCTGGGCGGCGGTGGCGCACACCTTTAATTCCAGCACTCAGGAGGCAGAGGCAGGCAGATTTCTGTGAGTTTGAGGCCAACCTGGTGTACAGAGTGAGTTCCAGGGCAGCCATGGCTACACAGAGAAAAAAAAAGTTTGGAGTAGGGGAGCTGGAGCAGTGGCTCAGTGGTTAGAAGCACTGGTTGCTCCTGTAGAAGACCTGGGTCTGATAATGGTAGCTCACCATCATCTAAACTCCAAAGGATCCAAGACCCTCTTCTGGCTTCTGTGGGCTCCAGGCATGCACGTAGTACACATGCATATGTGCAGGCAAACGCTCATACACAAAAATAATTTTTCTTTAATCACCTCCAAAGAATGGGTGACTGAGAAAGACAGCAGTGACACAGGTCAGGCCCAGCAGGAGCGAGTGCTCAGTGTATGTACTTTACTGAAATGGCCAGTGGCCTAGTAGCCCTCCTTATCATCATGAAAATAAGGACAGTGTGAATGAGGAAGTAGCTTCCAAAACAAATCCAGAAAAGCAATTCCCAGAGTTAAAAGAGGAGGAAAAAAAAACAGCAAAAGATTGGTCTTAAACAAGCATTAGTCTCAACAGCCCTAGGGCTGGAGAANGGAGCTGTACGGAGCTCTTGCCCAGCTCCTGCAGATTTATTCCTAGAGCACAAACAACACCTGCTACTAAGAGGAAAATGGGGAAAAGAAGGTCACCAAAATANGTATTGTAAAATCAAACCAGCCATGTCGCTAATTTTAGCCTGTAGGAAGTTTTGTAAGTCCTTTACTCATTAGCATACAGGCAGCTGGCTCCATCATGAATTCTCTTCTACAAAAGTTGGAAGGTTTTTTTCCTGGAACTCACTCGGTAGNCCAGGCTGGCCACAAACTCACAGAGATCCGCCTGCCTCTGCCTCCTGAGTGCTGTGATTAAAGGTGTGGGCCATCAGTGTCCGCTTGGAAAGATGTTTTCTTTTAGACTTTGGGAAACAATAGCAACAAGGAAGCTGCAGACCCTCAGCCTCTCACCAAGGTTATTCCAGTTATCTGCCGTTTGCTCAGGTTTCTTGTGTTGCAACCTTACCTGAACTCCTGATCCTCCTTCCTGTCTTCCTCAGCCTCCCAGTGTGGGACTGCAGCGTGTTTCACCACCCCAGGATTTATTTATGTGGTGCAGAGGATCGAACCGAAGGTTTCCTGCATGCTAAGCAAACACTACCAAGCTACACAGCATGCTAGCCCCTGGTTATTTTTGGTTTTTGTTTTCTTTGTGAGACAATGTCCCCATCCAAGTACTAACCAGGCCTGACTGCNTAGCTTCTGAGATCAGATGAGATGGGGCGTGTTCAGGGTGGTGTGGCCACAGTGTCTCTCATGTCACCCGGGCTAGCCTCAGACTTCAACCCCTGCTACCCCTGTCTCCACATGCCCAGCTATATTGATGACAGAAGTAAAACTAGGGCCGAGTGTGATGGTTCACGCCTCTAATCTCAGCACCTAGGAGACAGAAGCAAGGGGATCTCTGTGGGTTTGAGGCCAGCCTGGTCTACACAGTGAGTGAGCTCCAGGCGAGAGAACTCTGTACAGTGAGACCCTGTTTTTGAAAACATAACTGTAAAACTGGAATTCCACGTCACTTGAATTTGNCCAGAATTTATCTTGTAACAGCCTCTAAACCAAGTTTACTGAGTCCAATTAATAGGGGTAGGTGCCCACCCCCACCCCCACAGGGAGCTTTTCCAGTTTGTGATGATAGCTGGCCCAGGAGCTGAAGGAAGAAGGCCGCTGGACAGCTTTTAGTGCCGTGAAACAACTGCACAGAGACAAGTAGCTTAGCAACCAGGAAGAGGCAAACCTCAGGAGTTTTCCCACCTCAGCCGAGACAGTGACCTGTGGACCTGATTGTGAACTTGAGGCAACCTTTGGAGGACTGGGTTCTTCCCTCCCCTGCTGGGTTTGTCAGCTCTTCCCTGATTGGCCCTCCTTCCACCTTGTTTGCATATTCACATTTAAATAATTAGGCCTACCATAATTAGGCACCCTGGGACCTCTATAAATTAAGATATTCTGGATCTGAAGAGCCAGAGTTGCAGAATTCCACACAGTAGGAAGAGCTGGAAGGCTTGAGTGCCTGGTTCTAGAAGCCTGGCCCCAGATGCCTCTATTCTCTTCAGAGGAAGCTANGACTTCAGGGTCCGGCTCCCAGCTGGCTTGTCCATGAAAGAGGGAAGATTGCCTTGAGGACTGTAGATGCAAAAACCACAGCTCTCATCATAAAGGGAGTAAAACAGTTTATTCTGGAGCCATTTTGAGTAACCATGGCCTGGGAGCACAGAGTTAGGTTACCCCAAATTAAATGTTCCAAGGTGGAAGCAGTTTCATGAAGGTTTATAGTTTTACAGAATAAAGTCATAAGCCAAGTTTAAAATACATTGTTGGGTACCTCAGAGAGGCAGGTACAACTAGATGGGGAGCTTTTCTATCGGGCCAAGATACTACCTGAGCTTTTGGGTCGGTGAGTTAATAGACTCCAAAAAGTTTTTATCTATTTGTTCTGACACAGAGGTGGGCAATGAATGGCTGTTCTGGAGGGCTAGAACTAGCCCAAACTAGGTAACTAGCTTTTGGACCTGCAATATTCCAATCCCTCCACAGTACTGAAATTCTCATCAGCCAGTTTCCACAGACAAACTTCTTTTCAGTTAGGAGGTTTCCNGTGGCTGAGACTTCTGTGGGAGCTTGCTTCAGCTACCTTCTGGGTCAGTGGGTGCAGGCAAAGGGACTCATTCCCACCTCAGCCTCCAAGGCTTCTCAATGGCTGCAGAAAGGAATCTGGTAGCTGCTTCTGCCTTGGAGACCTGTTGGAGCCTGGGGACAGCGCTCCTGCTGCCTCCTCAGTGACCTCCAGACTTGCTCTGTAATGACTGCTTTTGGTTAGCAGCCCCAATGCTCATTTCTTTCAGAGGTTCTCAGAGCAGTATGCAGAGCTGTGCTGGCTCTTCATAACATCCCACTGCTATGNGGAGTTCAACCCTGTTCAACTCATTTATATCCTCAGTGGCAGTCCGTTTCAAGTNGTTTTATCCTGTTTAAGGGTGTTAACCCTAAGTTGACAAGTATCCCTGTTCTTACTCTGCTGTCTGCTTACTCCCTTCTTGGAGGAGGGTGGGACAAGAACCTCTTCAGAGACAGGAGGTGGTCGCCACCACTAACTCACAATATCAGAAGTAATTGGANTGGTAAGAATAAACGCACAAAGGCAATACCTAACACTGTAACTCTACCCTGCACTCCTTAATCTTTACCAGACTGTAAACAAGGGTACAAAATACAAGTTTGCAATTTCATTTTTTTCCCTCCTGTTCCCTCTCCAACAAAACATGGAAGCTGAATTGTAGAGAAAGAAATCAGACCCCTGTGATTTGAAAAACAAACAAATGAACCTACCAATTACTTCTACTCAGACNATCTGAAGCTTCCCCACTTCCTGAGAACCACATTCTGAGCATCTTCCTGGGGTGCACAGCCCCTCTGCGCATGAGTTACNNGGTCAAGCCGCAGGCAGGCCAAGAGCCGAATTCTCGGCNGTCTTCACAGGAAGGGCCCACGTTATGCATTAATGGCTTTAAAATTCAGTTTTAGAAAAGCTAGTTTGCAAAGGTAGGTCGGGCTCAGACCACGGCTGAGCCGCAATCCCTCTGTCACCAACCTCCCTCCCAGGACCTGTCGGCATCTTCCACTTCTCACGAAGGGGAGAAGCTGGCTCCAACCGGCAGCCTAACCGGCGGGGAGTGGAGCCAGAAGAACTCACACCGCCCTGAGGAAATTTCTCCACTTCTCTTTTCCTCCTCCGTAGGGACTGGGGTACGGGCTGGCTAATTCTCTCCGACTCTTTTGGAACGTTAGTTTTGACGTCACCCCTGCAGAATGGCTTCTCTCGGCGGCCGGAACCATCCGCGCTTCTCCGCGGGGCGACAAGCGGCGCCGAGGGGCACGCGTGGCCGTGGGGCTTATGCCCTTGGCGCCTTGGCGCGGCGGAGCGCAACGCTGCACAGCTCCTCACATCCTAGCCATCTGCCTGGGGACGCGGCGCCGCTCGCTCGGGCCTTCCCTCCGCCGGCCTGCGGATGGTTCGGTCCGGCTGGGTCACGCGCTGGGCTCGGTGCAGGGCCTGCGGACTAGGCGAGCACTCGGCGAGTGGTAACTCTTTAGCGAAGGCCTCGCAGGCTCTGACAGTCGTGAGCGGGTTCCAGTCCGGCGTCCAGGACACGGCGAGCGCCCGAGTTGGGTTGGTGTTGAGCTTTAGGGCTGAATGGAAGGCGGGGATGGTAAACACCGGGGAGAGGGAGGTGACGGGTTCCACCCCCCGAGCGGGATCATTGCTTTACTTCTGAGCACCGCTGGCGACGGTGTCCTGCCAGTCCGTTTTCTAGCACCAAGGCGGTGGTAGGACGCCCCTCGGGCGGCTGTGCCTGCCTCGCTCAGCCACCCCAGGACAGGGCAGGGCAGGGAGGACACCTCACTTCTCTCCACTCTGGCTGGATAACTCGCCCTCGTGTGCTGAAAAGAACCTTTAGCCCTGGCATTAGCCATTGGATCGCAGTCGAGGAGGTCACAAGCAGCCCTAGGCTTTAGGGAGCTAGGAGAAGGACCTGCTGAGAGGANGGGCTGGCTTTGCAGCTCTTGGGGGGCCTGGCACCACCCATGGTGCCCAGCAGAGATAAGTCGCAGCACCAGCACCGAAAGGCCACAGCCACTGTTGTACTGGCGGTGCAGGGTTGTTACAATTGTCATTAAACAGTGGAGAGGTCATGGCACGTGACACTGTTTGCTAGTGTCAAGTGACTGGGCGCTCTATAGAGGAAATCCTGCGCAAGTTGGCAGTAGTAGTAGAGTGGGGAGTGGTTCTGAGCTGTAGATACATACAGCCCTTACCCATTCCGTTCTAGCTAGGGTGGCAGCTGGGAGTAATGAGTTTCCTGTGGGAGACAGTCACAGCTGCTGCTGACTTCAATGAAGGTCCTTGTAACCCACTGTTTGCCTACAAGGCACACTTAGTGGCCCGGTACTGTGAGAAGACAGGAAATAGAGATGAGGTAAAACCAGGGCACACCAGGGAAGAGTGGTGTGGGTATTGTTGGCCAGGCCTGTGGCTTAGACGGTGTGGGCAAGCGGCATACATGCACTGCCTGCCTCAAGAAATGTAAGTATGATGGCGAAGAGATTGTCTTCAGCTGCAAATAGTAACTGGGAAGGAGGGTGGTTAGGCACGCTCCCAGAAGCTTGCTTTAGTAAAAATGTGGTAGACATTGGAATTGGAGAGCTGCTAAAGAACTGGCCTCTTCCTGACCAGGAGTCACGTGCCGAGTACAAAACAAACTGAGAAGACTTTTGCTCTCAGAATTAGGTCTGATTTTTTTTCTTTCTTTCTTTTCCTAGAAAACATCAGGTCTTTGAATTCGAGTGCAGTTGCCATACCTNGCTCATCNGGCGGNATTTGTGCATGTTCTGGTCTAGGCAGGATGGTGGAATTGTGATCTGTTAAGCGTAAGGTTCGTATTGATGCTCCACACATGGGTGGTGCATGCTTTGCCAGGAGGATGCNTATTTCTCTTCCTTGTATGCCCCTCCAAAGATGATATGGCCCCTTTCCCAGGATGCATGCTTTATTTCCCCAGCGTCTTTATCCTGTTGCTGCTTGCTTCATCTCCTCCCCTGCAGTGGACTTTTCTTCTGTTTATGAGACAGTGTCCCATGTATCATGTAGCCCAGGCTAGCCCAGGCTGGCCTGGCTCATTCCATGTAGTTGAAGCTGGCTGATTCTCCCGCTAGCACCTTCTAATGTATGCATTCCAGATGTGTGCTGCCATGACCAGCTGTAATGGATCCTTAAACCATAGTGGTCCATGACCACACTGTAGCAAGCCCTTTGAACCCTCTCTCTGCCTCTAGATTCACAGACTCTGCTTTGACTGTGTTTGTGTCTACACTTCCAATTTCTCTGGTTACAATGGTTATTTGGTACCTTCCATGTGTTTGGAACTGCAGTGNACACTGAAGGGATTGTAGTTAGTTAACTAGACAAAGTCTCCACTGATAGGGACGTAGCGTTTGTAAAGGGAAAACACAAGCAAAATAGGTCCCAAAGCTAGGACAAGTGAGAGAATGGGAGTTGGTAGGACAGGGGTGTCAGTNTGCATGAACTAGTGTGTAAGGACAGTCACACGGAGGCCAAGTGCTCAGAAAGCATGAGCCAGACAGNGGTCTGCAGCATTCTGGGGACCTTTCCTACCAGTTCCTTTGTCTCACACCACAGTGAGAATCTCCATGGGCCANATGTCTATCCCTANTTCCCTATCTCTTGCCTTAGCATTGTTTATACCTGCTGCTGCTAATCCTGGTCTAACCTGAGAGGACTGGTGCTGTGGCCCCATCAGCTCNGGCAGATGACTGCAGAGACATTAGAGGAGTGCCATCTCAAAGGAGGCAGCTAGAGACAACCAAGGCATAGCTGTCTGTCACCAGCCACTTGTGCAGGTGCATGCTGAGCTCCTACTTCACCAGCTTCCCAGGCATGCCATCTGACTGGCCACATCTCCTTGGTTGTATTCATGCCTGACCTTCCAGGGGATGAGTANCCAGGGAGGTGTCCTCAAAAGCGACACAGTGTGAGTTCCAGTCAGTGTCTTCTTGCCCATAATGTAGAGATTTAAATAGTTGCACATTGCCTTTTTTTTTAATGGAAAGATCTTNGAACCCACACACTTCAGATGGTGGCTTCGAGCCCTGTGTGAATGCTCTAGACCTGGCTGGTGAGGCTGTGGACCTGAGCTTAGCAATGGTTGATTTAAATCTTGAGTTGTCACATGTGACTGTGGATATGATGGGTGTGGAGAATACAGGGTCTCTGACCTACCATTCTAGACCTTTCTCCAGCCAGTACGGTCTGCAGTGTCCATGGGTCAGGTATGCTGGCTGTTGCTGTCCCCTGCCTTTGTTGCTGCAGTCTCCTCTGCTGTTAGAACCCAAAGGCCCTTCATTCTGATCTTTAACACCCTTTCTTATTTGCTGTAAATCTGAGAACAAGTGCCCTGCAGCTGCCCCCCATGGCTGCCCGCCCCTCAGCTGCTAGCCCTGCAGAAGGAGTGAATTGCCTCCCGGCCTCCACCTCTCCTTAGAGGCTCCAGGTTCTGCTGANTTGGGATCATTTTATCAGGTGGGGATGGGGACTTCCCCAACACCACAACCCTTGCAGGTTCACCCTGTCCCTTCCAGTGGAGCACCAGTGCCCACTCTTTCCTCACTCCTCTAGAAATCACATGATTGCGAGTGAGTGACCTTCACGTGGCTCTGTGGGTGATTAGTTTTGGGTGNTTTTTTGTTGTTGTTGTTGTTTTAGACTGGGTCTTATTCTGGCTAGCGTAGAACTTGCTCTGTAGACTACACTGGCCTCTGCCTCTGGGGCACGCTGGGATTACAGATGTGTCACCCTGCCTGGCTACTCCTTTTTTAAAATTGTGATAAAACACAAATGACGTGACATTGAACACTCCAGGCATGTGGAAGTTCAGTGGCATTGGTACTCCCAACAGTTGGGCAGCCCTCACTGCCATCCACCTCAGCTCTGTCNTCTGCCCACCTCACTGGGGTCAAGTCCAACTCCCCCAGATCTTTCTAGTGGGTCAGCCAGAGCTGGTCCGGTGTCTGTATGGTTTCAGTCTTAGGATCCGTCCAGGCTANAGCAGGTTGTAGGATTGCCTCTCTCTTAAGTCTGAGTGACACCCCCTTCTTTCCTTATTAACGCACTCTGGTCCAGCAGGATGGCTTAGATGGCTCTTCTGTCACCTTGGCCAGCTCTTTCTCAACCTTCTCTGGAGGGCCCTGTGATCTGTGGAAGTCACATGGTCTATGTCTNAGGCCCTGGCTGCCCCACTCAGTTCTACATGCAGGTGAAAAATCTCTCCAGACCTCACTCACAGCGCCCCCCCCCCAACACCTGCCCCTCCTTTGTTTCCCCTCTTCTTTTCTTCAGATTCCACAGTCTTGCATCCCTCCTGTAGAGTCTACCGACTAATTTTGAAAACTCTGGTGCTATTGGAGCTCCCCTCCTGTCACTGTCACCTGCTCCATAACTCTCAAGTGGTCAGCGGGACTGTCACCTGGAACCTGCAGTCTGTGTTTGCACATTAGCTNTGGAAGATGAAGAGCAGAGCTTACTTGTCCTCATCAGAACTCTGCATGTCTTACCATTTCTAAACCAAACCAGGCACCTGGCTGTNGCCAGATGTTCATGAGATGAGCATCTGCCCTTAGGTCTGCCCATCTCTGACCCAGCCCACCTGCGTGGTCTGCACGCTGTGCTCCCTCCAGCTCCACTGGGACCTGAGTAGCCAACCCCTCCTCTGGTCCTGCTTCCTCTCAGTTCCCTGTATGTGCTGCAGTGCTGTGTTCCAAGTCTCCCCATACAGAAATGAGATGTGTCTGTCTCTGTAGGTGAGCCCCCACCTCCACCCCAAGTATCCCAGCACTCAAACCTTGCCTCGCTGGTGATGACGGATGAAGGACCTTCCTTGATGCCTATCCTGTTTCTTAGTGTCAATCCCGTGATGCCTACAAGTGTGTTTGCTTCCTGGACCTGTTGCAGTTCCAGGGAGTACTTTCTGTGTGGTTATTGATTCCTACTTCTCTTCCTCTGTCTGTCTTTCTGTTCCCCTTGTCTCTCCCCTGCCCTTAGTGTAACAACAGTTACAGTAGGTGCTCAGCAGTGCCAGCAGGTGGTGACATCCCTCCACCGGCAGAAGCCTGCCTGTCAGGACCACCTTTGTGGCCTCAGTATGTCAGAGTCCTTGGCGTGATTTCAAAGCACGGACAGGGGCAGGCCCACAAATAGTGTCTCTATCCTACAGGCCTCTGGCATTTCCAAGCACCATGAATGCCATTGTCGCTCTCTGCCACTTCTGCGAGCTCCATGGCCCCCGCACTCTCTTCTGCACGGAAGTTCTACATGCTCCCCTGCCCCAGGGTGCTGGAAGCGGGGACAGCCCTGGTCAGGTTGAGCAGGCTGAGGAAGAAGAGGGTGGCATCCAGATGAACAGCCGAGTCCGTGCCCACAGCCCAGCTGAGGGTGCCAGCACTGAGTCCAGCAGCCCTGGGCCCAAGAAATCAGACATGTGTGAGGCAAGTGTCTTTGGGACCTTGAGGTGACTTNACCTTTCTGTGAAAAGTGGGAGGTGGGAGCATGGGAGACCCCCAAGGTCCTGAGAGCATTTTTCTCATCATCCCAGCGGGATCCTTTTTAACCTATTTAGCATCTGGGTGATCCTCCGTGTTGGTCCTAGTACCTCTTTGTTGGAGTGAAGTGGAAACCCCCCCCCAGTCACTGCTGGGGAGGATCTGGGTTGACTGGGTTGGGTAGGGGTTCCAGCCGCTGCTAGGGTGGACAGGAATCAAGTGTCATTGTCATTTGGTTCTTCAGAGAAGCATTCNTCATGTGAAAAGTCCTTTGTTNTGGGAAGCAAAGGGACTGGGCCAGGGGACAGGAACAAATGTGGAAGGGCCTCTAGNCCTGGGCAGCAGTGAGAGGGAAGGAAGAGTCTTTCTTAAAGGAACAGGATGTCCTGAGGAGGGTGTTGCCACAGTGCCTACTGGCATAGTCCCAGGTTGGGACCCTGCAGAATACACAGCCTTGGCTTGTGACAGCTCCAGTGGGGTGGCTCTGGGGTCACCTGCCTGTTCCACTCCCAGCAGGAGGTCACAGTGGAGGGTTCTTGGGTTGCTGCACTGCCACTGAAGTCTCTGGTTGATGTAGTTGAAGCTTCTCTGGCCTGTGGCCAAGACCTCCACCTGCGGTTTATTCTGACCGGGGAAAGAGGCCTGCTTGGGGGCCGATAGCATCGCTTAGGAGAGTGACATGGCTGTGCACCCTGAGTCCAGCTGCTTCTCATCCAAGTCTCAGCTGTCTGTAAAATGGGGCTGTCTCCTGAGAGTCCCTTCTGGGGCCACTGCTAGGATTGGGTGAGATAAACAATAGAAAACTCAGCTTACCTACTGGTAAGCCTCAGTGAGTCACAGCGGTTACTGCCAACTGTAGATAACGTGGATCTTGATTTTCTTAGTTAAAGTCTAAGATAAGTATAAATTTAAAAGCTAGTTATTTCTATACATAAAGAAATCAAGAAGTTGGGCATGACAACACATGCCTGTAGTCCCAGCATTTAGGAGGCTTGGGTAGGAGGTTCATAATTCCTGGGCCAGCCTGGGCTACATTGTGAGACTGTCTTGAAAGAATTGGGGGTGGGAGGACTGGCANGATGGCTCAGTTTTTAAAGGTGTTTGCTGCTGCTAAGCCGGCTTGATGGCCTGCNTTTGAGCTCCAGAACTCACACCGAGGGAGAAGAGAACCAACTCCTGTGAGTGGGGAGGGGGAGGGAAGAAGAACACTAAGATGATTGGAAACGCCNTAGAGAAACATGTTTACTTAGAGACAAGCTGGGCGGTGGTGGCGCACACCTTTAATTCCAGCACGTGGGAGGCAGAGGCAGGCGGATCTCTGNGTTTGAGGACAGCCAGGGCTGTTACACAGAGAAGCCCTGTCTCAGAAAAAGAAAGAAAGAAACACACATACCTACAAATACTTAAATGAAGTTATGCCACTTAGATGGTAATGTTTTCCCCAAGAGCCATTGAAAATAGGGAGAAAATAATTTTTAAGAAAATTTAAAAAGAGCCGGGTGGTGGTGGTGCATACTTTAGTTCCAGCACTTGGGAGGCAGAGGCAGGTGGATCTCTGTGAGTTTGAGGCCAGCCTGGCCTACAGAGCTAGTTCCAGGACAGCTAGAGCTGTTACACAAAGAAAACCCTGTCTCAAAAAAAACAAAAACAAAAAAATTAAAAAAGGATTGTGTTTTCTACATTTAGATTTGTGGCCTACTTCCAGCTAATAGATTTCTTGTCCTTCTTGTGTGCAGGGCTGCCGATCTCTTGCTGTAGGGCACCCGGGCTATATCAGTCATGATAAGGAAACCTCTATTAAGTATGTCAGTCACCAGCACCCCAACCACCCCCAGCTCTTCAGTATTGTCCGCCAGGCCTGTGTCCGGAGCCTGAGCTGTGAGGTAAGGCCGACNTCAGGCTGTCTGTGGGAAACGCACATGAATGTAGGTTGATTGTTGTTTATACAGTGAGGGGGCTTGCTTGTCAGTGCAGTGTGAGCATGGCTGCAGTTGTTAGAGCTCGAAGAGAAGTAGACTCTGGCTGTCTAACTAGGTGTTAGCTTTTCAATTTGAACAACAGTTACTTTTTTTTTGTCCATCCTTGATGAGCATTTTTCTAAGAACAGTTCCTACGCTGTGTGGTTTGTTGAGCCAGGTGTCACCTTTATATTGTACCAACCCCCACCCCGCCATGTTGGAAGTCTTAGAACCTTCTGAAGAATGAATCAGGCTGGGGAGATGGCTCAGCGGTTAAGAGCACTTGCTGGTCTTGCAGAGGACCCGAGTTCATTCCCAGCACCCACATGTTGGCTTGCAACCAACTGTAACTCCAGTCTCAGGATCCAACACCTTCTTCTGACCTCCATGGGCACTGCATGCATGTGCTGCATAGACATACATGCCAGCAAACACTCATAAACAGAAAATAAAAATAAAGGTGTAAGAGCAGCAAAAGAATGGTTTGTTCCTGAACTACTGCTATGGAACATGAGTCTTAGCTTTTAGGTTTAACCGTCACACAGGCGTAGGCTACGGCTGCAGAGCTTCGCTGCCCTGTATCCACCTCATCTGATCCCTGGAGCCCAAGTTGCTCCTTCTCACTGGTGCTTTAACCTCTTTCTATTCCCTGATGTATGCTTAGCAGCAGCCAGATGTCCTGTGCACAGTAGTTACACGTTCAGCAAATTCGTCAGGAGGGGAAGACCACAGGACTCTAAAAATAAGGTGTGCTGGGGCTGGAGATGGCTCAGCGTTTAAGATTGTGTACTGCTGTTACGGAGTACCTGAGTTCGGTTCCTCGAATCCCCATTCGGTGGCTCACAACCTCCTGTGACTCCAGTTCCAGAGGCTCCAACACTTTTGGCCTCTGCAGGCACCTGTACTCATGTGCACTTAACCTCACCACCACCACCACCACGTTCACGTAGTTGAAGAGAGAGTGCTAGTTTACTCTGCAAGCCCAGCAATAGTCCATTGCATCTGCTGGTTCTCTAGTCTATCCAGAAGACCAAGTTGGAACATTGGGTGCAGCTTAGGGATAGGACATTGGCCTACTGTGTCAAGGCCCTGAGTAACCTAGCACCCAGCAAAACCAGGAAAAGAGACCCAGGAGACTTTACGTAAAGTTAGGATAGAACTTTGCCTAAAGTTATTGTCACTTCCTCCAAGGTATGCCCTGGTCGAGAAGGCCCTATCTTCTTTGGTGATGAACAACATGGCTTTGTGTTCAGCCACACTTTCTTCATCAAAGACAGCCTGGCCAGAGGCTTCCAGCGCTGGTACAGCATCATCGCCATCATGATGGATCGAATCTACCTCATCAACTCCTGGCCTTTCCTCCTGGGGAAGATCCGTGGAATCATCAATGAACTNCAGGGCAAGGCCCTCAAGGTGATGATGGCTTGAAGGGGGACCAGGCTCTGTTGGCCTGGATGTTGAGTGCCCAGGCAGCAGTGGTCCTCTTGGCTCTCCCTCTGCCATAGGGCTCAAGTTGTAGTCTCGGCCTCAGTGTCATGATGCAGGTTGAGTTTTTCTTCTAACCAGCTTTAACTCTCCTAACTTTACCTTACCCACTATTCTGGCACTCCTTCAGCCTGCTGTCTTAGCTGCTGTTCAGCCTCTGGCTTCTTGCCTGGTGTCTTTGTTTCCTCTACTCTTCAGGACTGTCTGCTAGTCTTGTCTAGAGCCCTACCTATCTAGGGCAGCCCCTCCAGCTGCAGAAGAGCGTGCAGGCAGGCATGGACATGCACTGTCCATGTAGAGGAGGAGGCTGTTCATCATTTGCTTCATAGATGGAGCAGCTGTGCTCTGTTAGAATGTGGCTGGAGGGCATAGGAGGCAGGTGAAAGTAGATGGTTATGTGCCCATCACCTGTAGCCCTAAGTTTCTCTGGTCCCGCCCGGCCCCACAGTCCTGCAGCTGCTTATAAAATAATCACTCAGAGGCTTAACATTAATTGCAAATTATGGTGGCCTATGGCTCAGGCTTCTTACTAGCTAGCTCTTCGAACTTAACTCAACCTGTAACTATTAATCTATGTAATCACCATGTGTTCCGTGGCTTTACCTGTGTCCCATTACATGTTGCTCCTTGGACAGCAGTTTGGCATCTCCCCCTACTCTCCTTTCTCCTTTCTCCTGTCTCTCTCTTGGATTTTCCTTCCTGGCTCCATCCTGTCCTGCCATAGGCCAATGCAGCTTTATTTATTAGCCAATGGGAACAACACATATTCACAGCGTACAGAAAGACGTCCCACAGCAATCACCTACAGTGGTCTGCAGAATGAGCCTGCCAGGGAGAGGCCAAGAGTACTTGGAAAATGATAAATACCCAGTGGGAGCCCATGGGGCCAAGTAGCAAAGGGGAGAAGAGGGGAGGAACTACACAGAAAGCGCTTGGTCAGCAGACCATTCTGAGGCACTGTCAGACGGTGCCATGTACTGTGTTCTGAGTCAAGAGCAGAATGAGAGAATCTGGGAAAACTGCATGGCAGTAACTGAAAACTTAGGTCCTAGCCACCCCTGAAGAGGCGCCCTTCTCCACCCTTTGTATTCAGGTGTTTGAGGCAGAGCAGTTTGGATGTCCACAGCGTGCCCAGAGGATGAACACAGCCTTCACACCTTTCCTGCACCAGAGGAACGGCAATGCTGCCCGCTCTCTGACCTCCTTGACCAGTGACGACAATTTGTGGGCGTGTCTGCATACTTCCTTTGCCTGGTAATGATTCCTGGGTCTTGCCACTGAGTATCTCCCTCCTAGTGGGGCTGGCTNGCAGGCACCTGTGAGTCGGCTCTGACTCTGAGGCCTGTTCTCTTGTCTGTCTCCCTGCCGGATGGAAACACTTTTAGAACTCACTTTGCATCGACACAAAGAACATCTCTGTACGAAGACCACCAAGTCTTCTCTAAAGATGGCAGCAGTTTTCTGGTCAGGCCTCTTCTGAGCTAGTGGCTGGTGCTTTGGGCTCAGGTCTGGGAGTTTTTGCTGGTGGGNAGCAGTCAGCTAGTGTGTGGAGAGGTCTAGTGTACAGGTGTGCTGCGAACAGGGAGCTCCTTTGCCCAAACTGAGTAGTCTAGAGAAAAGGAGCGTAACCTGCAGAGCCTCAGGACCCAAGCTTCGAAGGGATGTGCTGCCCCTTCTAGCATTTGCTGTTCCCTTGTACCCACGTTNGTCAGTTGGTGGCATCTAGGCTGGTCTGTTCCTTAGCCCTGGTGAATAATGCAGCGTCAGCAGAGGTATTGAAGGGTCTCTGGGGTGGTGGCTTACAGTCCTTCAGGTAATGCCCAGGTGTGGTGGGATGGGTTTGGGTTTGGGGGAACCTCCCCACTGACTTCCAAGGTGACTGCACCAGTTAGCACACCCATCACCAGGGCATAGGCTCCTGCTTCCTTCATCCTCGACAGCATTTGTTGTCCTTGGTTTCTTTTTAGAGTTATTTTATTATGTGCAGCAGTGTTGTGTCTTCATGTGTGTATGTGTACTACATGTGTGCCTGATGTCTGTGGCAGTTTAAAAAAAGAAAAGGGAAAGGAGTTGGCTCCTGTGGAACTGCAGTTAGAAATGGTTGTGAGCCACCTCGTGGGTGCTGGGAACCGAATGTGGGTTCTCTGTGAGACTGACAAATGCTGTTAACTGCTGAGCCTTCCCTTCAGTCCTTGTCCTTGGACTTCTTGATGACAGCCATGCTGACTGGTATGAAATGGAATTTTAATTTGTATTTCCCTGATAGCTAAGGATGTTGAATATGTCTTCACATACTTATTGGCCATTTATAATTTCTTCCTTTGAGAATTGTCTAGAATGTTTTGGTTGTGCCTTTNCATCTATAATGTAGCCATAAGTACATTACTTCACTCAATAGAACCAAAGAGTTCTCTGGTGTGCTACCCGTGTTCCTTTTGTCTCAAAAGTGACTTCTGAATTGGGATTAAAACCAACAATTCCTCCAAACCTCCCCCATCCCATTTTTCTCAGCCTCTTTAATGGAGGACCAGATGCATGTCTTGGAGACTGTTTCCTTGGTGGTGGTGGGGTCCTCCAGTATGCTCGTGGTAGGCCATTTTCTGTGACCTGGGGGTTGAACCAAGGGCTTGGTAAGTTTTCCCATTGGCAGAGATACCTCATGACTGATACTGTCTCTATCTCTAGGCTCCTGAAGGCGTGTGGTAGCCGGCTGACAGAAAAGCTGTTGGAGGGTGCACCCACAGAGGACACCCTGGTCCAGATGGAGAAGCTTGCTGGTAAGGCGATTTGTCTCTGCTGGGCCATCTTTGGTGGCAGCAGGGCCCCTGGCTCGTGGCTGCCACAGTGAGTGGAGCTGGTACAAGGGAGTCTAGATGTGAACAAGCCTGAAGGGCCTTTGTGACAACCAATTCCATGCTCTTGGTGATTTTGTTATGATTCTGTCTCATCTTCCGTGATGGTGCCTTGGTGGCCCATTCCCAAGTGGGTTCAGGATCCCTCAAGCTCCCTGCAGGACTTGCAGGTGGCTCAGTAGGTTGGAGAGTTCCCTGCAGGTAGCTCCACTGGAGAGTCTCCAGGCAGCTCTGCTTGCCAGAGTTTCCTCTAGATAGCCCAGCTGGTCTCCTCCCCAGCAATTGCTTTTTGCTTCTGTAACCTTGGAGAGAAGCTTTGTGAATCTTGTTAGTTTCAGGAACTTCCTGAAACTTCTGAGCCTCTCTTCTCCTTAAAGAGACTGTTTGAATTCAGAAGAAATCACTGGACAATATCATCCCTACATCCGTGCTTAGAATCTCTACACCTTGGGTTTAGAATCCTGCGGACTGACTTCCTAGGGTGGTCCCAATGCATGACTGCAGGCCTCAATTCTGGCTCAACTTCCATAGAGATTATTTGAGTTCTGGAGTTCATAGTCCGGCCTCGTCCTCTCTCCTTCTCCCCACGACGACTGAGAGGTGGAAAAGCAGTGGTCACTGAGGGTGTAGGGTATAAGTTTGTTCCTGACGATGCTACCACTCCTCCTTAGAAGTAGCTGGAGCCCTTTCCAGGTTGTCACTAGATGAGCACTCACTCTGCACATGCTTGTGCTCTGACAAGCACGCAGGAGCAAGGTCTCAAGAGCCAGACACACTCAGAAAAGATAGAGCTTGGAGTTGCTTTCCCATCCCTGTGGCTCAGTCAGTACTAGAACCGTTTCAGTACAGCATGACTCACAAATATGAAGGTTCTGCGACCATTAGAGTCATGTCTTGGTGGGATGTGTTTCCTGGGAAAAGAGTGAGATNTGAGGGCAGACAGGGATCTTAGCCACATTTAAGCTGAATTGGGTCATGAAGGATAGGAGTATGGACTCAGGCTTGCCTTCGAGTCAGACAGAACTACCTTCAAACCCTGGCTTCAAACCCTGGCTCTGTGCTTACGGGCACCCTGCTCTCTGGGTCTCATTGTGACGTGCAGAAGAGATGTTACTGTAAAGGTCTGTCATGAGGGCTAACGGAAGGAAAATGTTTGTGTCTTGTCTGCCTTGGGGGATGGGGTGGGATGGTGTGTGGGGGACAAGGACTGGTCCCTGGCAGAGCAGTANTGATAAACNCATGCTGTCTGCACTGCGTGGTCAGGCTTCCTTCCCAGCAGTGGACAATAGCCAGCATCTGCAGGAAAAGCATCTAAGATGTCCCTTCTGCCCAAGCCGTTCTCCCTCTGCCCCCAGATGCCCAGTCGGTCACACATAGTCGTCCGGCCTCTCTGGGATACAACAGGAATTGGTGGTGTAGCTGTAGGTGCCCTGAGGCAGAAATGGCCACAGAACCAGACTGTAGCATCTAAGGGGAAGCACACACCTTATCTGTCCTGTTTGTCTGTCCTGTAGACTTAGAGGAAGAATCAGAAAGTTGGGACAATTCTGAGGCCGAAGAGGAGGAAAAAGCTGCTGTTCTGCCAGAGGGCGCTGAAGGGCGCGAGCTGACCAGTTGCCCGGCAGAGTCATCCTTCCTCTCAGCCTGCGGGAGCTGGCAGCCCCCAAAGCTTTCCGTCTTCAAGTCCCTTCGACACATGAGACAGGTAAGCAGAGCTTCTTCCACATCCAGGGCCAGGGGTGACACTAGGAACTTCTCAGTGCTGGATGGCTGAGGGCACAATGGATGTCAGGTTGTCCTAACTCCAGGACAGAAGGGGCATCTGGTGTGTTTGTGTGCATGTTCATGTGTGCACATGTGTGTAGAGGCCAGAGTGTCATTCTTCTGGGTGCTGTTTGGTGGTGTTTTTGGACCCTCAATAGTGCATTTCTCCACCGATGCAATAAGCCACGTCAAGCCAAATTAAAAAGACCAGGTTTAATCTGAGCACTCTCAAGTGACTCTCCAGCCCCCCAGAAGTGAGGGGGGGATCACATGGCAGGTCTAGGGAGCTTAAATACCCTGTAGACATGGTCTTGAGCTTCAGGGGAGGAGCCTAGACTATTGGCGGTCCTTCTGAGGGGG
>LZPO01107927.1:21769-38525 GCA_001675575.1 Neotoma lepida | reverse complement strand
TTGGTGTGTTGGGCGCGCGCAAGCGCCTGCTGCTAGCGCTGACCTCTGCCGTGGCCGCCATGGTGCGCTCGAGTTGGCGGTTGGTGGTCGCGGCTGGCGCGGGTCTCGCGCTGGCCCTAGAGGCGCTGCCGTGGCTGGTGCGTTGGCTGCTGGCCGGGCGGCGGCCGCGGCGGGAGGTGCTCTTCTTCCCGTCGCAGGTGACCTGCACCGAGGCCCTACTGCAGACCCCAGGCTTGCCCTCCCGGCCCTCCTCGGGCTGCCCGTGCAGTCTTCCTCACAGCGACAGTTCGCTGAGCCGCCTGCTAAGCGCGCTGCTGTCCGCCCGCTCCAGCCTGGAGCTCTGCCTCTTCGCCTTCTCCAGCCCGCAGCTGGGGCGCGCTGTGCAGCTGCTGCACCAGCGCGGGGTGCGCGTGCGGGTCATCACCGACTGTGACTACATGGCCCTCAACGGTTCGCAGATCGGCCTGCTGCGCAAGGCAGGTAAACCGCCGCCGGGGGTGCACACTAGAGGAGGGGCTGAGGTGGCTGAGGACGTATTTGATGCCCCAGCTGACTTGTCTAAAACAGGTAGCTTTTCAGGGAGAAGGCGGAGGCAGGCAGGCAGGCGCGGGGGAGCGGGCCAAGGAGCCAAGGTTTATAGAATGTTATGTTCCAAGGCTGGAGAGATGGCTCAGTGGTTAAGAGCACGGGCCGCTCTTCCAGAGGACCGTGGTTCAATTCTCAGCACCTGCAGTCTGTAACTGCAGTTCCAGGGATCTGACACCTTCACACAGACATACATGCAGGCAGAGCACCAATGCACATAAAATAAAATAAAAAAAAANCCCAAAAAACAGAAAATAGTTATGTTCCATGTCTAGAGTAAAGTGTGCGGGAATTCCCACCTGTTCTTAGGCTCTGGCCTTGGAGGAGAGGTGTGTATAGACTCAATTTTTGTGATTGTTGCAGGCTCACAGAAGCGAAGGTATGGAAGGTAAAGGTTAAATCAGTTTGAACCCAGTCAGCACTGAAGGACCCCTCAGCTGCTTTGCATGCTGAGAAGATAGGAGTGATCAGTGTCATTAGTGAGTTCCCCACTAGGCTTGGCGATCACGGGAAAGTGGACCCTACAGTGTGGCGGATGAATACTAATGAGCCACCTCTGGGCTCACAAGTGTTTCTGGCTAGCTTGCAGCTCTGCCCGGGCAACAGGTGTGATGATTTCTAGCCTCCCTCGGCCTGTGGGCCTTGTTTGCCCTCTTTTTGAGTGGTGGGTACTGCAGGAATGCAAACTGACTGCTAGCTCCCTCCTTTAACCAAGACTCAGTGCCTCCCACCCCTCCACACACTTGCCTAGCCTGATCATTGTGCCTACAGTGACTGACAGGTTTGGGAAGCCCCTGAGAAATGTTCAGGCTTTGCAGGGCTCTTGAGTTTTCCTTGCACACAGCCTGCCCTCCTACTCCCTGAGATAGCGCAGGCGTTGGAAACCAGGTCTGCTTCAGGCAGCAAATTGGAAAGAGCACCTTAGCACCAACCTGCTGTGTATCACCCATGTCAGCAGAAGCACTATGTCAGTGACAACGACTCCCTGCCCCCCTCACTGGCAGTCACAGAGTGAGCTCCAGTCAGCTCATCATTTTGGGGGGTGGACAAGTAGATACTGGGTATGGGTGATGTCACTGTATTTAGATTTTGGAGAGTCATAAGACCTCAGATTGGGAAAGAACCAAGCTGCCATCACAGATGGAACTTCCACTGATGTTCTGGCCACAGCTGGGTGAGTTCCAGATTGTTCCATCAACAAGTGCGCCATGTGTCAGTGTTTGGTACAGCCAGGTAGGGAAACACATAAATCAGAAAGGTCTGGAAAACTTCACAAAGATCATAAAGGAAGTAAGGTGGCTAGGACAGCTGTAGAGGCCTCCAAGGACAGCATGATGTGCCTAAGTCATGNACTAGCTGCTGGGGATTGACTAAAGGTGGTCNGTAGTGAGGTGGATGCGGCCATGCTTTGCTGTGATAGCAGATGGAGCGGGTGCAGAAACTGGAGTGAAGGAAAGGCANGCAGATCACTTACCTAGCATGTGAAAGGCCTGGGTTTCACCCCAGCATCCCTGCCAAACAGCATACCCTCATAGTAAGGAAGCCAAAGCCAGAACGTTGGTGAGGATAGCAGGTTCAGATGTGGCACAATTCTTTCTCTTCAGCTAGTGAGGCACCCTGGGAGGTGTAATTCAAGTTGGCCAGCCAAAGCCAATGTGCACTCCTTTCCTGCNTAGGCTTCTGGCCTCCTACTTACCCATCCAGTGAGTGACAAGAATGGTAAGTTCTTGTGTGACAGAACATGTCTGACTCCGTTGTCTAGAAGATTCTGAGGTAGCATTTAGACTTAGGCTTAGTGGAGCTGGAGTGGGTGGTTTGTTCCCCAGAGTTGTGTTTGGTGTCATCCAGAGGCCTTGCTTTCTGTGTACTGACCTGGATGACAGACTGCCTTCTCCCTGTCATCTCAGGACTACCCTGAGACAGCCCCTGGGTTGGTTTCCTTGTGGAGCCAACAGAGGACATCAGCAGGCTTGGGGGTAGCTGTACCTGGGTGGGCGTAGTAAAGGCTGCCTTGGCTCCACAGGTATACAGGTACGGCATGACCAGGACCTTGGCTACATGCACCATAAGTTTGCCATCATTGACAAGAAGGTGCTCATCACTGGCTCCCTCAATTGGACCACACAGGCCATCCAGAACAACCGTGAGAATGTTCTGATTATGGAGGACGCTGAGTATGTACGGCTGTTCCTGGAGGAGTTCGAGCGCATCTGGGAAGAATTTGACCCTACCAAGTACAGCTTTTTCCCCCAAAAGCAGCGAGGGCACTGACTGCTCTTCTCGCTCAGTCTTCCAGCTTGCTCTTGTGATGTTCCCTCCTGCTTTGGATAAGCCCTTCCTTGCTGGCAGGGGGCAGTCCTGGGTGCACTGGGCTGATTAAGTCTTCTGTCCTTGCATCCCCATCAGAAGTCAGGAAGGAGGCAACAGAGAGGGCAGTGCTGTAGGCTGTCCTATAGCAGTAGTTGCCTAGATAGGCAGGCCATCCTCTTTAAGTGGCTTCTGGGCATCACTAGACATGTCTGATAATATTGACCCTCTGGAACTGGCCTTGTAGCCTGGCAGTGTTAGTGACTGGTGAGCACTACCAATTGCCTGCCCGTGTCCAGGCTTTGCTTTTAATTTTCCATGCCCCTTGCATTAGAGCAATACTGTGGACTTAAGAAGTGACCTCACCTCTAGCACCTGTGGACTCATGGCTTTTTGCTCAGTCATGGATCAGGAGTTGACGACAAAGGGAGGTAAGAAGAGCTGCCCAGGCTGTGATCTCAGCTCTGGAGTGGGCATTCCCAGGGAGTCAGGAGCAACTTTCTCATACGCATTTTTGACATGTTCCAAATTACTTTGTTTTTATATGCAAGTAGCTCAAGTGACGTAAGAGCTAGTTTTGTCATTGTTCATGCTTGTGTGTGTGACAAGCTCCATGTGGCCCCTTAAAGTCAGTCTGAGCGGATGAAGTGTCCTTTAGCTCCTGGAACCATTAGCAGTAGATGTTACTCAATNCAGGTGTTTTCTTTCTTTTTTGGGGGGAGGGGCAGGAAGCTAGAGTCTCACCATGTAGCCCTGGCTGGTCTTCAACTCTGAGATCTGCCTGATTTCTGCCTCAGGTACTGGGATTACAGGCTTGTGCCACCATGCCCAGCTATTTTCACCCTTTTGAATGTTACCTTTTACTTAGTGTTAGACAAGCAAACTTGATGTTGATTTTCCAAAAGATTTAACAGACACTATAAAGTATAATCAGAAGTAGTTATGTTGGATAAGTTCCTTCCTTTCTGGAGCTCGTGAATTCCTAAGTGTGTGCTCAGGTCGAGGGGGAAGATCACAAAATGTGCTTTGAGTGACAATGCCATGGGGACCTTGGACTTCTGGCGTATTTCAATAAATATTTTAGAATATGAACTGTTACTTGTCTGCCTTGGCCTGNTGCATTCAAATGTGACTACCCTTAAAACATTGTGGGGGCAGTATACAGCTATTTAGACACCTGTGGTGAAGATAGGAGTCCCTGGGAGAGCAATAGCACTATATAGTAGCCACCTCCTGGTTAGTGTGTTTTCCAAACANCTCAGCTACTCTCTGGTACTATTTCCAGACCTTCAAAAAAAATCAAAGCATGATTCCTAGTAGCCTGTTTCTCTCTGTCCTCTGCCTCATAGTGTGTGTGTGTCTTCCGTGATTCCTGTCCCCATCCCTTCCAGAGAAGGCTGGCATCCACAAGGCAGCATGTGGCCATCAGGGGTTAAGTAGCTTAACACCCCCTGAAGATTTGTGAAGTTGACATTACTTCATATATTTATCTTTTTTTGTTTTGAGACAGCTTTACTACGTAGACCAGGCTGGCCACAAACTCAGTATGGCCCTGAGTTTGCCTACTATTCCTGCCTCCACTTTCTAAGTACTGGGATTACATGTATGTACTACCACACCCACTTTGAGTGCTATGAGGTGTAGGGCATAGTACATGTGAATAGCTCACTTGTCTCAGTACCATTTTAAGATGATTTCCCCTAACGAATGGTATTAAAACCTTGGTTGAAAACCAACTGACTATTCATTTAATGGTTTATGTCTGGGCTCTGCATTGTCTCAATGTTGGCAACGCCAGCAGCAGTCTAGATTAGTAAGATCAGCACTAATATGTTTTGAGAACTAGCAACATGAATCCTCTCTTTCCAGTATATTCTTAGAAAGCACGTGGAGGGTAAGAGTCCAGGCTGAACATGGCTGGCAGACTAAACATGCGGAGCCACTGACCAAGAGACCAAGACCAGAGGAACCAAAATGGCTGAGTTATATAGGGATCAGGCTGGGGGAAGGGAAGTGGAAACCCTACCCCCGGGGAGGAAGAGGTTTAGTTAGGGTGGGGGCAGGTTGAGGAGAGCTGGAAGGAGCCACAAGGACTGAGTGATTGGGGGCAGGGGGGAGAGCTGGCCAGCATCCTCTTTGATATGTTAGTAGACATCTCAGCCNTATGTCCCAGGTTTGAGAGCTAACAACAACAANACACAGATCTCATTCAGAAGGANCAGCTTTACTTCTTCCCTTTCAGTCAGAGTGCCTCTTTCTCAATGAACTGCTTGGGCTAGATCCTTTGTACCATTTTTTTTTTTAATGGAAGTGGGGAAAGATGTGTTCAGCGAAATCCCAATCCTAGGGAAACGTGTCTTTATTTACTGAGTGTGATCAGTTTGGTGGGGAGGGCGATTCTTTTCTGTTCCTGGTTTTTGATTTTTGTTGTTTCTCTGTGTACCTCTGGCTGTCTTAGAACTTACTCTACAGACCAGGCTGGCCTTGAACTCAGATCCACCTCTCANGTGCTGGGATTAAAGGTGTTGCCCCCCCCCCTTTTAAAATTTTAATCATGAAAGAGTGATCAGCTTGCCAACTAATTTTAAATTGCACTCCTATATCAGGCTAGTTCCCCAAAGCTTTTTTGTGTACATTTGTTTATAATAGTTTTTAATGGGCAAAAAGCTATTGAAAAGTCCCTAAACAATTGCAATAACATACTAAAAATATTTATTCTTTCATATCTTCATTTTACTGTTTTAGAATATAAACTAAAGTTGATTTCTAATTGGTGTAGAAACATTTTTTGTATTTCCAGTCAGTTTCACAGACTTTTAGTATGAAGTTTGTGACAATATTGGAAAAAAAAAACCCCAGTTATCTTACCTTTTGAAGGGTTATGAGGANAGATGGGGTCCCGTTGTGTAGCCCAGGCTGGCTGCCATTATGTCTGGCCTAGTTTATTATTCTAAATTTACTGAACAAAAAGTTAAAAAAAAAATCCAACAAACATTAAGAATATACCATAATTAGCAAACACTGTTTTGTTAAATTTTGTGTTGTCTATTTTAGATTATGATGCTTTAAAAAACATAGGCATAATTATATCACAAGTAAATTCATGAAGAATAAGTCTGATGTAGTGGTGCACACTGGTACTCAGTGAATTGAAGATGAGGCCAGCCTGATCTATANCTCCAGGGCTCATGTGGTAGAGAATATTGTCTAGTATGCCTGAGGCCCTGGGTCCTCCAGCACCACAATAAAAACACAAGACAACTATGATAAGACAATTCTAGTACTTTGATTAATGAAGTACTTGCCAGAATTTACTAGTCTTTTAACCCCTGAAGTTTCTATAACAAAGTATCTTAGGTTCTAGACATAAAATATTATGGCTTATGTGTGAAAATGTGAAATCTATCGTTAAAACAAAACCTCAGAGAAACTGTAAAAGGAAGGCAGCAGGTGATAAAACTTAGGTGACTTCTGGGCTGCTAGGAAATTTATGACTCAGGACTTTAGGTTCTGGTCCTCGCTGGCTGAGTCAGCACCCATATGCATGCAGAGGGCAATGCAAAAATAGTTTATTATGATACAGTTCATGTAAAATCAAGCAGTATTTACATAATAAAAATGGTTAGCTACAGCCAAGGACTCTAGCTTGTCACACAAAGGAATAAATATTTCTACAAATTAACATTTCAATTGTAGTGAACACCTGACCACAAACTTTGTAGGAAACACCTCACACTGAACCATAAAATGTTTGAATGAGGAGTTAGGGGACATGTTATCTGCAGGAAGGCCACACCCTGTGCACATACAGAGGCCTAAGCTGGTTTTGGGAAGCTGTGCTGACAGCCTCCCCGGCTCAGTGAGGCTCCATTTTCTTCTCCATGTAAGTTTTAGTCTGGCAACCAGATTGTATCAGAACAGAAACTAAATACCAGGTGAGATGGCACAGACCTATGACTGCTGCAGAGTGGCCCTGTGAGGTGCTCTGTTCGCAGACATGCACCCCATGCCNGGTCAAGCAGCTATAATGGAAGGTTACCCAGAGTTCTGATTGTCAAGGAGCCACTGTGACTGGGATGCTTAATATTCTACATAACACACCTACAGAAAGCCACGTTGGTTAAGTACCACAGAACTGGTTTTGAATCCTGGCATTAAAGCAGCAATACCAAAGGTAAATCTTAAAGTGACTTAAAATCCATTTAAATTGAAGTTTGTGATAGAAACTAATAGTGAATTTAGTGTTCTTTACAATCTATTCCTAGCTAAAATAAAATTAGATGTGTGGTATGACTAACTTGTAAAGGAGAGATGAGCCAAGGGCATGTTGACAGGCAAGCTGGAATGGGCTATGTCAGCTAGGATTCTTACAGCTGCACCTCTTTATGGCAAATGCTGGCTATGGAGTCCTGCCCCACCATGGAAGCTGCACCAGGCTCACCTGTGACCCACAGAAACTGGAGAGGACTTAAGTACTTAAGTCCTTCAGTTTTTAAACTCTCTACTGATGGGCTAGCTCCTTACCAGTGTCACAGAAATATAGCCAGGGAGCTTCCTGAACTCCCCATGCTGTATATAGCCGGGCAGCTAGCTACACTGGTGGCCAGGTGGCTCTGTCAGAAGCTAGGCACCTGGACCTGAAGCTGCCTATGACCCTAGCAGTTCCCCTAACAAAAATACAATAAGAAGCCTGAAGGCTGGATGCTAAAAAGTCCTCATATTCCTGGTTTTTCTTGAGTGACTCTACCAAAGTCTCAGAATGCTTTCAGTAAGAACCAGGGCAGTGCTAAGGGCTTGTCATGAGTGTGGGCCAAGGAGATACTCTGCAAAGCATCTGTCAAGTAAAACCCTTAAAGACACCAGTTACTAACTCTTGTCTTTTTTGTTGTTTGGGTGGTTTTATTTTTAGACAGGGTATCACTGTGTAGCCCTGACTCTTCTGGAACTCACTACGTAGACCAGGCTGGTCTTGAACTCAGCTTGTCCCTGCCTCCCAAGTGCTGGATTAAATGTGTGAGCCACCATACCTAGCTAACTCATGGTCTTCTGATGCTTGAGTGGGGTTTGCACTGACTCCAACACTGCCCTACACACCTTCTAAAGGGGCGTCTAGACAAGATGTTTTAAAAGCGCATACAAACTTTGCACTGAAATCCTGGTATCATGTCTTAGAAATACTTAATGTTACTTGCTCTGATATACAGGAAAGGCTGAGTGCCCTGTTGTATGCTGGGAGCTCCCTTGAGAAGGGCTGTATGCATCCCTGCACTGATAGTCTATTACTAGCTGAGAAGGTGCAGCCAGTCAGCTGGGANGTAAACTAGTGTCCCCTCCACCAGCAGAGTNTGGGGACAGGGTGTTACTGTGCCTTTGGGGGCTGAGTCTACCTGTAGCTCCCAGCCGACTTTGGTGTGCAGCTTGCATTGAATACTCACATGGAGGCAGGAATGGGAACCCCAGAGTTCTCCCTGATGTCAGGTTGCACGGGGCCTCTGGGTGCTTACCCAGCCTGTTCTTGGGAGCAGGGTATGGCTGGAGATTAGGAGAAAGACCACTTGGTGTGTGGGACAGGCCTGCAGGAATCTCTGCACTGATGCCCAGGTTCACACAAACAGTGCAGGCTGTGTGGTACCCAGCCACTTATCTCAGCACCAGCTAGGTGTCAGCAGTGAGGAGTGTGTTTAGTTATCTGCAGCACCAGGTTGGAAGTCAGTGCACCATCTCCCTCTAGGGAAGTTAGCAGTAATCCCATCAAATATCTTTCACACCAGTTTTGTTTCCTAGTCAAATCTCTCCGGCTCCTTTTCGACACATGTTCTTAGGTTCACAAGGGTGCTCTTTATAGTGCTGTAGTTGAAGCCTAGGCCTTACACATGCTAGGTNGGTTGCTTTACCATTATTAAGCTATATATACACCCTTAGCCCATCTGTATTTTGAGTCAGAGCCTTGTTACATAGTCCAGCTAGGAGTACAGACATATATTACTACACCTAGTTCAGTGTTCTGATGGATCCAGTGGAGGTTCAACTCTGACTTTAGCTTTCACTCAGTGAATTCACACACTCCCAGCCTTCTTCCCTCTGGTGATTCCCTACTTCACGAGGCTCTGGCTGCCTCTCCTCTGGTCTCCCTGAAACACTGGGCCTCCCATTATGGCCCTGGCTATGTGGACACAACCATACTGGAAAATCGGCAGCCCTGTGTGACAAATGTGCTCGCTGTTCGGGTGCTGGGCACCACACCATGTGGAAGATGTAATTTAAGCATGTGTTCACATCATCTGTCAAATGACGTCAGGTAGGTTCCCTATAATGGCAGTTTGCTTGCAGATGCTGGCAGATTACAAATGTATATTTACAAGAAAATAAAATTCTAAAGTCTATTCATTTTGATGCTGCTCCCACCATGAAATGGGAAAAGCATGCCACTGACTGGGCTGGGAACAGCCTGAGGCTTCTTGATCCATACTACCCCATTCTCAGGCAAGCATCTTCCTCTACTGATGTCTGGACCAACTCTACTTGTACATTCGATGCCTCCTCTCTGGAATACACCAACTTCAGCTTCTTTCTAGGGAATGGCATGCCTGTAAGGAGGTCAGGCAAAAGGGAGCCTGACACAGCCTGGGGGAAGGGAATTGACAGGACAGCAGAGGTCCAAAGTAAAATGCTGCAGTGGGCCTGTATGGCCACCAGGGACACAGAAGACCAGCTTCTTTCCTGGTTCACATCTGCCAGAAATCACTGCCAAGAAACTCAAGATGCACCCTGATCCACATCAGAGTGGCTTGGGCAGTGGGAGATGATCCTGGCATCCCTGTATTGTGCCAGTTCAGTATCTGGCACACCAAACACCCACACATGAAATCAGCCCTAGAGCGGAGTGTGCTGTATCATGGCAAGGGAGCTTTCAGTGGGAGCTCGAGTGGCAGAGGAGATAGGTGCAGCTTATCTCCCAGCCCTTGCCTCTGACTCCCAGGTACTGTACTTGGCAAAGGTCATGTCCAAGGGTTTTAAATTGAAGAGCAAAAATAAATGTTCTTTTGACCTATAGGCTTGGCATCTTCAGAAGGCTCTGTGGCANGGCAGAAAGATGATTCCACTGGGGCCAGGGCAGCAGGACAGTTGCAAAGGAAGCACACCAGAGAGAACAGTGTCCTCAATACAAAACCACAGCTCNTAAACCCCAGCAACGCACGTGCTGCTGTGGCCCACTGGGTGAGCTCCAGTTTGAGCAGCAGCTTGTTTTCAACAGATCTGACTTGCCCAATGTTGAAAACATAAATAGTAACTGAGCAGCATGTGTTANCGAGGAACTTAAAAATCTGTGCAAAGGGGATGCGCCTAGAGCTTGTCTGCAGGTCAGTAGCACATTTGGATATGTCACAAAGCAGTTATTTTGGGAGGTTTTGCCTGTATTTCAGGGCCNTTAGACACTGTGGATGACCTTGAACATAACTCATGTAGAACTGACTGAGGGGATTCATACAATGAGTTGAACTTGTGCACCCAGAGACTATCTAACCTACTCAATACTAACAGTGCAAGCTTGAGCCAGAAACCTGGGGNTCAGGACATCAAGATGTAGTTGTGAAGCCACTGACTCTCCCCATCTGGCATGGGGGCTCCTTTGTGTGCTGCATCTTACGGTATGAGTGTTTTTCTATGAGAACAGAAACCACTAAGGTTTTTGTTTTTTTAAAGGAAACACTGTAGAATGCTATAGGTAGTTAGAAAGGTCCTGTTCAGCTANCTAGAAGAGCAAACTTGTTAGCACAGGCTCCCTGTTTATGGCTCCATGAGAAGCAGACACTTCAAGGGAACCTTCCAGAGCTCAGACAAATCAGAGTCCTGAGCACATGCTGCTGTTCTTACTAGCCCTGACAGCCTGTCTTCACACACAGGTCTCCTCTCATCCCTTCCCCAAGCAACACTGACAACTTCTTTTCAGGTTAAAACCCAGTAATTTGTCCCCTCTTGATGACCAGGGGGAGGGATCATCACACTTGACAAGCCTGAAGGTGCAGACTGCAGGTCACACCATTCCCAGCCATCAGGGTGAGCATAACAAGGGAGGCACGAGCGGAGGAAGGAATGAGAGGGGCCGGGGCTTTTGTGCAAGATTTAATAAAAAACCAAAATAGGAATGGTTGCTTTCAACATTTTCCAGGTTGTGAAAGATTTGCCAGGATTATCTGGGGTATGGTTCTAAGCTGCATCAGTGGGCCGTATACAAAATGCTGTCCTCCCAGGTCAAAAGGAAGTGGGGGCAGGCGGACACCACCCAAGGCCCCTCAAATGTGTATAAGAGACAGGTTCTAAGCTGCATCAGTGGGCCGTATACAAAATGCTGTCCTCCCAGGTCAAAAGGAAGTGGGGGCAGGCGGACACCACCCAAGGCCCCTCAACAACCAGCCAGACTAGAACATTTGGTGGCTCTGCGCTAACCAGCAGGGGTGGTGCTCAGCTGTGTGTGGTAGAGCAGAGCCACCGGCAGGTCCCCACATGTATTCTGAGGCAGGGCTAGCTTATTAACAGGCTGCTATGCCTTAATACTGACAGTGAGTGTGGTGGGAGGACAAAGGGGTCCTGCTCAGATGTTGGTGGGGAAGCCCTCCCCACTAGTGCTTGAGCGTGACTAATCTGAGAATACCATGGGGAAAAGCTGTGGTAAGACAATGGGAAGTGGGAATCAACAGAGAAGGGAATGGAGCAAACACNCCACACAGCAGTCTCTCATGCATCCATACCCACAGTTAGTGATGGCAACAGTGAAAAGCACAGATGCAGATGAAAGCCACACTCGGTTTGTGTTGCCACCAGCTGGGAAGGATGTGTCAGGTGGAACAGGACGCAGCTAGTCTTTCTTCAAATCCCTGGATTCAAAGAGCTTCAAGCGCTCTTGCACTGTCAGGCCTTCCTTCAGACTCTGGTGGAGACAGAGCAAGAAGAAGAAGCAATTAGGTGCTGTGGAGCAGCGGCAGTTGGGCTTCAGAAGTAGGTGCAGGGGCGAGGCTGAGGGATCCTGAGATTAGTGGGCATGCGAGGGCAGAAGGCCCTGAGAAGTAGTGTTACTGGAGTTTGCTTTCTCCTGCAGAAATGTACTTAGGTGAGAAAAGGGAAAAATAAAGAGAAACAAGATCATGTGTCTACATAGTTCAACTCTGGCCTTAAGCTGGTTCTTCAGACTGACCAAACCACGAAAAACTTGGGCTGAGAACTGGAAACCTGGCCACCTGTCACTTTTCCTGTATAGGCAGTATGCATGTCTCATTCCTTTGTCTTCATGAACTCATGGCCTTAAGACAAGTGCTCTCTTCTGGGGCATCCTAGTGGCTAATGTTACAGCTCTTACCCCAGGCATTCCTGATGATGCCATCAGATACAGCTATCAACAAAACACACACACACACACACACACACGGACTTTCCAGCTGTTTGGACTTTCCAGCTGTTTTCCTGTGTTCTTGGTATTATTCCTTAAGGTACAGGGCACTTTACTGAGGAACAGAACATTGACCACTTCTCCCTTAAACATCTTCCCCAAAGCTTTCATTTCTGGAAGAGAAAAGTCCCAGTTCTTAGAGAACTGGCAATGAACGTATTTCAGCATGCCCTGGTCTGGCTCTGGCTCCTCAGTACTGACTCTTGGTAATCAGTCTTGGTGTCAGGCTCAGCCTGGCCATGAATGCAGGTTGTACTAGGAAATGGGAAGCCAGGAGTGTTTTTGGAGGCTGAAGCTCAGCTTTTTGCAGGGAATGAGGGAGGATCTGGGCTGTGGTTTGTATCCCTTACCACCTTCCCCATAATAACTGAGTTTTTTGTTTTGTTCATTTCAGATAGGTTCTCAGATAGCTGAGGCTGTCCTTTAATAAGTATTGTTTTTAAACTAACAAATTATGTGTATGTGAATTGTTTTTTTTTTTCAATGTTAGAATTTTTATTTTAAACAAGTATTTATACACTTGCATGTCTTAGGGTTTCTATTGCTGTGGAGTGTATGTGAATTGTGATACCCATTCCTGCTTCAAGGTATCCTTGAAGTCCCCTCTCCTGAGTTTAAGTAGTTCCATGGCAGCCAGACTCCCAAGAGATGTTACATAGGTCTTTTGGCTTACCACCTAGCAACTGGAGCAGGTCCTGGATGGCCACAGTGGCCCTAGATGACAACTGAACCCCACAGCAGGTGTAAGCCCAGGCACAGCACTTACTACCATTCTGAGGGCAGAGAGCAGACAAGACCCACTGTCCCTTACACCCTGGGAAGTGCCATCTCTCCAAAGTCTCTGGCCTCCTTCTGGCCTCAGGTGTAGCCATTTACCTTCAGGGCTCAGCGGCTCAGCATCCCACCCCCACCCCATGACAACACTGAGGAGTCTTCTCTGCTCTGGATCTCAGAAGAGGCCATGCTGCTGCTCTGAAAGCTGACTGAGGCAAAAATTAAACAGCACCCAAGGGAGGTCCCAGTCAGGACACAACACAGGTTTCAGTCTCTCTTAACAAGGCTGGTGGGAGCTCCAGGTGCACTAAGACAGCATGGGCATGCTGCCACCATGCCTGGCTGGCCCCACCTGTCCAGTGGGGATGTTATTCTGAGGTCAGATATAAAGCACAACAATGGAACTGCACCATCATGCAAATACTAACAAATAAGTGAGAAGCAGTTCCTGGGTCTCCCGCCATGGCTCTAGTGACTATCAGCANAGAGGAACTCTAGCATTGTATGACTCTAGTGACCCTGCCAAGTACAGAAGCCCCAAACAGCTCTCGTGGCTGTCTTTGCCTTACAGATCTAGCTAGAACGGAGGCTCCTTGTCCCCCAGCATCACCACCACCAGGTACTGAGCTNGGTGTCTGTGTTCATATCCCCACAAATTCTTATGTGGCTAGTACACCCCACTGTGTATCTTCCACATGGTGTCCTCCCCAGATATCCTTTTTCATTCTGACCCAAAGGCACCACTTATTCACAGTGAGTACTATGTCTCTGAGGGCTCAAGGACAAGAGCTGAGTTGACCCTCAAGGCTGGAGAAAGTAGTCTCCAATATGAAAAGAATGAGCCTAGAAAGGCTTCCTCTCTCACCAAAGAAAACATTTTTTTTTTTTTAAAGTTTTAGGAAAAACCCTAAACTAAGTTTTTTTATCTTGCTTAAGCCACACCTGCATGTAAGTTAATTTGGGACTAGAGAAAAAAAAAAAAAAGACTGGTTAAAAGAACCAATGATGCTGAGCAGTAGTGGCGTATGCCTTTAATCCCAGCACTGGGAAGGCAGAAGGCAGAGGCAGGTGGATCTCTTGGGTTTGAGGCCAGCCTGACCTATGGAGTGAGTTCTAGGATGGCCAAGGATACACAGAGAAACCCTGTCTTGAACCTCAAACCCCCTCCCCCCCACACTCACACAAAAGAGCCAATGTTAAAACTCTTTGGCTTTCTCAATACTTTTTCCTAAGGCAAACCTGTTTCCTCTGAGCCTCAAGCTAATGGCCCTTGCTGGAAGGTGGGAGGGCTCATATACAGCAGGAACAAGCACACCTGGGTACTACCAGTGGGAACAACAGGCCAGAATCCTTGAGCTGTTATCCTTGTACAAAAAGTCAATGCAGCATCCCTAGCACTGACCTCAACATGGCCAATCTTACCACCTTCCATGGGAGAGACAGGCTTTTTGTTTTGTATAGACAAAAACAAACAACAACAACAACAAAAAAACAGGTCATGTTTAGCCCCCATGTGTAAGATTGCCAGGTCCTTAGGAACAAAATACTCTCTCAGACTCTACCTATGCAGTACTGATCAGTTCCATGCAGAACAGCATAGCACAATGGGGATATAGCACAATGCTCTATCTGCAGGCATCTCCCCCAAGCAGCCTTGCTATTAACTGGATGGGTGAGGTCTTGCACAAGAGCAAACTGCTTGCCAGAGTCAGTGGGTATCTGCCATCTTCCCACAACTTGTTTCGAGAGGAGACATGAACTTGGTGCTGTGCAAATCCCCAAGTATGCATGCTGGCTTGTGCCCTCCTGTCAAGCTCGGGAGGCCCCGGGCAAGCTCAGCTCTGTGAAGAGGTTAGAGTGCCAACTTCCAGGACAGTTACTGAGATCTCATGTGGACTCTGTGTGTGTGTGTGTATGTGTGTGTGTGTATATGTGTGTGTGTGTGTGTGTTGGAGAAGGATATGAATGAAGCTATTACACAGAAGTGTGCTATGGAGGTGTGAGCAGTGCATGCAGAGCCGCCTGAGCGGGTAGTGGGCAGAGTGAGAAGTGGTTTACCTACATGACAGGGGACTTGGAAGCGGGCGCGACTCAGTTATCCCATGAGACCTGCTCAATTACGGACTGTCAGAGGAAAGAGCAAAAATAAGACACACACACAAATCAGTTCTAAATGTAGCATGCTGGCCAGGCCCTCTCCGCCCATCCTCCCAGAGACACGCCCATCTGAGAGCACACTGGGGACTGCTGACTTCATCTCTCCAAGGTTGGCAGTGTCAGTGTGATAACAGGGACGTGCAGAGAACAGGCACACAGTGGAGCTGATGAGAGGTCAGATCTACCCCACAGAAGGTGAGGCTTAAGTCTGAATTCCTCCATGTCTTGCTTCTTAAAGCTCCTAGATGGTTCTGATGAAATGGAACATAGACATGGACATGGAACTTGAAGCCACTAGAATCATCCCAACAGAGTAACTACACAGGTGGGCTAGTGCCTGTACTGGGCTTGACTTCTCCAGCATCCTCAAGCCCCACCTCAACTATAAGCTGGATTTCACTCACCTTAGACCTGATGTTTCTGAGTTGCCGGGTAACACAGGATCTGTCTTTTTTCAGGAAGTCAGGATTGCTTTTAGATTTCATTATGTCTGAAGGAACAAAAAGGCTCATTACTTTTGCTTTCTACAATCTTCTGAAACGAAACAGAACGTGTGGGAGGTTCCAAGTCCACTACTACAGTGCACCAAGACATCTAAATCCAAGTAAACAGCCAATCCACAGTATGCCCTTCTTGGACACCAGCAAGCACCAGAGCACTGGGTTCCCATCAGGGTTTAAGTCACAATTCCTGAGTCATATAGCACTGTCAACAGAGGATACGGTCTCTTACTTCTGAGTTGGACCTTGACCGCTGGGCAGACCAGCTGGCCTCTTTATTTCTAGCTTACTCCTGGCATAGGACTGGTATCAAATAAAATCCAACCAAATTCTTCTCATGAACCACTCCATCAAGAAAACAGTCCTTTCAGTGTCTTAAATACAGATGACAAAGATGCACACTGGGTCACACCACAGTATGTCATGGGTAACGGGCTTTCATACATGTGCAGTAAAATTTCACAATTTCTCTTTACATCAGCACAAAAATATCTCCCTGTCATCCTAAGAACTACACACGTTGTCACTATGCAGCTTCTAACAATCCCAGTTTTCACTGTATGTGGACTGCTGTCATCCATGGATGACACTCAGCACTCTGTAGATTGTGTGTGCACTGCTGTCATCCATGGATGACACTCAGCACTCTGTAGACTGTGTGTGCACTGCTGTCATCCATGGATGACACTCAGCACTCTGTAGACTGTGTGTGCACTGCTGTCATCCATGGATGACACTCAGCACTCTGTACACTGTGTGTGCACTGCTGTCATCCATGGATGACACTCAGCACTCTGTACACTGTGTGTGCACTGCTACTTGTGGTGCCTGTCTGCAGATGCAGTACCCTCTGCACACTTTTAGTTATCATGGCAGCTCAAGAGCTTCTTCCCTCTAATGCCTTGGCTTCTTGGTTTCCTACCCAGGTGACAATGGTAATCACTCTTTTACAGTTAGCTAGATTTGAAATTGTGGTGTTGTGTCCGAC
>LZPO01107927.1:0-19108 GCA_001675575.1 Neotoma lepida | reverse complement strand
GCTGTTCTAAATTGCTGTGAGAAATTAATTCATGATACAATCTGAGAGCAGCAGCATTCTTGTAGCCCTGCAATAGGGCACTTTATGAAACCAGTTTGTGGGCAGGTAAACGGAAGGTTGGACTCAAGATCCTCATGGCATCTACAGGGGCCCTGCTCCTGCCTGTGGACCTTAGATTGCCTGTCAGCTAATCTGCTATCTCTGGGTGGCTTTGGACCTTCCCACAGCTTTCATACATGCTAGCTTCAAGCTTTCTTTATTGTGGTTGTTGTTGCAGAGATAAAGATGAACCCAGAGTTCTGCACATGCTAAGCCAGAGGTCTACTACTGAACTCTACCCCTTTGGCCCTGTCTTCAAATCTGGTCCCTCAATGACTCTAAGCTAAGGAGCTCTTGTGTGATTCAGGACACTGACCAAGGCAGTGCCTAGCTTCTCACAGTACCTCTAATTCATAGGCATCCTTGCCCTGTGTGAGTGGCAACACAGTGGACTCCCCACCACCATCTCCAGTCAGCAGTGTCCTCAACCGTGTGATCTCCGCAGCCAGGCGATTATTCAGTTCCTGGGGGACGACAACAACACAATAGTGACNGCCCCCACACACAGTTGCTTGGACACCAGAAGGTCAATTCTCACCAGTAGTGTGTAGAGGCCTAAGAATGGAGGCCATAAGCCTTGTGCATATACAGCAGCATGTTTAAAGTAGACATTTGAGGCTGTTACCACATAAAAACTGTTCATATGAGCTACTTGAGGCTATATGAAGACTTAGGCTCCAGGACCTCTATTAGGCACCAAATACTGTGGATGCTCAATTCCCATTACAAAAGGGCCCACAGTATCTGCATACACCCTCCCATATAGATTAGATTTTCTCCAGATTATATCTAATACCCAATACCATGTAATTCTTAAGTATTCAGTTGTTCTGTACTATTTAGGGAGTAGTGATCAGGATAGCCAGAGCTGTTACACAGAGAAACCTTGTCTTGAAAAACAAATAAACAAACAAAAAAAAAACCCAAACCAAAAACAAAACAAAAAACCTAACCTTCTGCTGTGGGCAGTATTATCTTGTCTCACTTGACCTCCTAAAGGCTATTCTGCTCTGTTCCCTCATTTTTCTCAGGCCTCCTCTCTGACTGGTAAGTGCTTTTCTTCAAGCCACTGCAGTGGTTCAGTGATTCCCAAGTAGTTCCACCCACAGTCCAGTATGGTTTGAGGGGCCAGAGAGGGCGAGCATGACAGGGCTCGAGGCAGGCAAAAATAGGGTGTGGCAGAAGAGCTTATACTGAACTCAGTATCACAACCCAATCATTTGGGCCAGCTGGGATTCTAGTGAACCCCCATTTCCTGAGGAACACTGAATTCTGAGAGCATGACTTATAGAAATAAACGTGAGAGGGTAAGCCCAGCCACCAGAGGACAGAAGACCCCAACCCTGAGATGGACCAGAGACTTAGAGAAGTGACCAGACTCTTAAGTCTCTGCAAAGACCAAATGTGGTTGTACCTTGGTTAGGTAGCCTCTATGAAGTGAGGCTTAGCTTCTCTTGGCCTTACCTGGTTGTGGGCATTGAGTTCCTGGTTCTCACGCTGGCATTGCCGCAGGGCCTGCCGCTCGGCCTCCAGCGCCTGGGCCAGGTGGGCATTCTCCAGGCACTTCTGGGAGTACTGCTCCGAAAGGACCTCCAGCTCTCTCTGCACTGACTGCAGCTCCTCCCTGCAGAGAGGGAATGCTCAGCCCTGCCCTACTATAGGACTGGGAAGCTGGGCACTGACAGTACAATGTCTGCTCACAGAATGTCAGGGACACTTTGCAGAAGTGACTCTGTCTTTCCTGGGCCATCCATAGCTGGCATACTCTGATGATAGAACTGGGAGGCAGAGCCAGTCACTGTGACCACAGAACTGTCTGTTTCTGAGAGATCTCAGAGGTAGAAAGCACCCACTTGGTCATTGTATCACTTCAAAATACAGACACTCAGCACCAGGACACTGCCCTGAAGGTACTGTTCTCAGCAACCCATGTCCAGAAGGGCCAAATCCAAGAAAGCCAAGAAGGAGCTTCCAGATGAGCTTCCAGTCCAGCAAGCAGGACCACTGGACTTCCTGAGTTNTTGCTTTAGACCCTGGCATAGTCCAGAGACCCCAGCAAAGTCTAATCAATGGATACCTCCNGTTACTAACCAGAGGGTCCCTAGCAGTGACTCCTACCAAGGGAAANTTCACAAGGTGCTGTTCCAGTGCTGTACTTGGTGCCGATTCCTGTGCAGCCAGTATGTGTGAGACTTCCAGAATACATAACTATGACACTTTTGCCACAAACAGCTGTAGTATACCAGGCACAAAGCACCAGCCAGACCCTGGCTCTTTGTAAGGTGCTGATATAGTAGCAGTGGTACAGATAAACTGGGGGATGGTGTCTGCAGTCAACCCTAACAAGCAGAAGGCATTTTGTTTTGTTTTAGAATAGGGTCTCCGTATATAGCCCAGACTGGCTTCGGATTTGTGGCAATCTTCCAGCTTTAGTCTCCTAAGTGCTGGGATTACAAATGTATGTTACCATGCCTAGCTTAAGCTATGGTTTTTAAATGTCATTTTTTGCATTTGTTTCTCTGCATCTTAGAAATCAATCTTCATTAACTCTTAGGTGTTTGCCCCTGGGGAGCAAGGTAGTGTGGGCTGTTCTTACAATCATGGTCTCCTCACTTCCCCAAGACCAACCTCAAAGCTGTCTTAGGCTTGGGAAAGTAGCCCTCTTCGACAGGGCTAGGTGACTCACAGGTACTGCCGCCTCAGGGCTTCGATGTCTGAATTGATGCTGCTGATCTGAGACCGCTGGCTCTTCTCTAACTCCCGTTCCATCTCCTCCCGGTGAGCATTCTTCATGGCTTCAATGGCTATAGGAAAGACACAGCCCCTCAGCACAAAAATCTAGGGCTACAATTGGCAGTGGCTCTTTCTACTCCTACATTATCCCTCCACAAGGCCAAGGGCAGGTTAGTGTGATGTCTGCCCCCTGCTGACACCGACTCCAGCAGCAGTAGGACTGNACAGCAGGCTGGTCTATCAATTCAGCTCTCCGGGCTAAAAAAAGGCTGAGAGAATTCACAAACTAATTCCCACTGGAAGGGCTATAGGCGTGTTAGATGTGATATTAGAAAAACTCCACAACGATNAGGTAAATGTCAATGTTATGTTCATGCATGGGTTTTTAAAACAAAAATGTCTGAGAGCTGGTTTACTCTTTTCCCTGATGCTAAAATAAGCCACCATACCGTTGTATGATGTTTTGTTTGTGTTCTGACAAATAAAGCTTGCCTGGAGATCAGAGGGCAGAGCTAGCCACTAGTTAACCATAGAGGCCAGGCAGTGGTGGCACACACCTTTAATCCTAGCAACTGGGAGGAGGAAGCAGGAGTTGATCAGGAGTTCAAGGCCACCCTGGGCTACATGAGATTGATCCAGTCTAAAAGAGAAACAGAACTGGGTGGTGGTGTCTCACACTCTTGATCCCAGCACTTGGGATCTCATGTGTTTGATCCTGGTACTTGGGAGGCAGAGACAGGAATATAAAGGTGGATGGAGACAGGATCTTGCCGCCCATTCAGTCTGCGGATTTGAAGAGAAAGGATAGCCCCATTTGGTCTGAGATTTCATAGAGGTAAGAAGATACTGGTAGCTGCTCTGCTTCTCTGATCTTTCAGCTTTCACCTTGATCTCTGACTCCAGGTTTTTATTGTTAAGACTAATTAGGATCACACTTCACCATACTGTTATTAATCATGTAAAGAGAATGTAACATGAGATGGGTGAGACACACCTGCTGGGGCTGTGTTACAGCATATTCATGCCCTGGTGAAAAGAGTACTCCAAGTGATGGACACTTGTTGGGGGCCAGCTCTGCAGTGTCACAAACTGCTGGAACACTGGCTCTCAGTTTGGAGGCTCTCAAAAGGCTTCTCAAGTTAGTCCTTGCCTTACTTTTATTCTTCAAATACCTCTCTCCGAAGTGAAACTTAAGGCATTAGGGCTGGTGCTGATTTGGTCCAGCACCTACTGGACATGCATGAGGCCATGTTCAACCTCCAGCAATACAGTAACAGGGTGGGGTGGTACATGCCTGCTACTCCATCACTGGGGAGGTGGAGGAAGGAGAATGAGTTCAAGGTTATCCTCACTTACATAGGGAGTTAAAGGAAGGCCTAGGATAGAGACCCTGCCTGCCCATACCCACCACCATCTACAAAGAGGAAACTTCAATCTCAGGAAAAACAAGTAAGGCCAATCCTCTTCTGAACTGCAGGTTCAGCCCAAGACACGGGACCCCTGTGCTCATGAACTTAGCCCCACCTGAGATGGTGGCAGCTGTCTCCTCAGCCAGGAGGCGGTCCTTTTCCTCCCGCAGCTTCTCCAGCTCTCGCTGGTGTTGCCTCTGTAGGTCTTCAATCTTCTTCTGGTGTGTCTCTTCCATGGCAGCAAAGCCTCGCTCACATGTAGCCTGTGGAATGGAAGAGGGCTTATTGGTTTCTCTTTGCCTCCAAGTGGCTGTCCTGTGTAATAAATAAGGTAGTGACCTGCTTGGTCCAGGAAGTCTCAAGATATAGTCTCAAGATGTGGCTGGTGCTTCTAGCATCAGGTACCAAGTCTATGTGTAGCTATACACCCTTTGTTCTGGGATTGCATGTCATCACAACCAAATGGCCCATGTACTGCTTATATTGGCTAGAGTAGCAGACACACTGGGTGTTGTCGCTAACAGGGACAAATTCTGACAAACGTGCTAGTTGGAGAGAGTGAGGTCCATCCTGAAACAAAAGGTAACCTGACTGCAGAGCCCAACCCATCCTCTGTGGTCTGGGGTAGACAGGACCTATTTTTGGGAGCTGGGGAGCTTCAGCTATTTACTAAACCTCAAGGGTGTCCACACAGGAGCCAAAGTGGATACCAACATCTTTCCTGCCAGCCTATGCCTTCTCCCTTCCTCTCTTTTAAAGGAGAACAGAGGCATGCTACCCANTGAGAACCNTACCACCTTACCAAGCAGAAGAGACACAACATGTGAGTCCTAAGGAGAGTCCCCATTCCCCACAGCCATGGAGCACAGCTGCTCTCCCCAACCAAGCTGTAATGCATGCCCTGTGTTCACCTACAGCTCACAGCTACTTTGAATGTGGGTCATTCTGCCTAAATTTGTGATAGCTGCTTCTGGAAAGAACAGGCTTTCTGATAAACCAAAACAAACAAACTGAAAGAATGTGGCTCCAACTCTGTGTTCCTACCTCATCATTTTGCTAATGGAGTCAATAAAGAATACTAAGTATCCAATCACCATTTNACATTTTTTACCGAGTCTCACAGTCACTGTAGGGCCTTTCCAAGAACCTCTATTCATCAAGTTTAAATTCCTGCTCACATCCTGGAGCTGACTGCAGTGTGTGCTGTACTAGTTACCTTCTCTACACAGCCTCGAGATAATTTTATAAAGCCTGTTTACTCTGCCTGCAGTTTAACTAAGACTTATCACAGAATGTTCACTGAGGAATTTTCCACTTGTGGCAGTCTGTCAGTGCTCAGAATATTTTGGATTTTGGCTCATTTCAGATTTTGAGTTCCATATAATGGATGCTCATCCTGTAGGCAATATTTTCCATCTTATTCAGATATGATCATTTTGGAATACATGAAGAAGATAGGGTCTAAAATTCCTACAATAGAAGCACTGAGGTGTCTTTAACAACTAGGTTGCGTCTTAACTGTATTATGTTTGAAAATTGTTACTCTGTAAACTAATTAAAAATTTTGGTGTATATGGAAGCCATGGCTGATGCTTGACATTGTCTTTCCTTGATTGCTTCCACCTTATAAAGAATCTCTCACCTGAATGCAGAATTTGTTGATTTAGCTAGCTAACCCAGCTAGCTTTCATTGGGGATTCTTTGTCTCCATCTGCTATGTGCTAGAATTACAAGGGGGCCACACCATACCATGCTCACCCAGCATTTACATGAGTGTTGGGGATCCAAACTCCTGTTCTCATGTTTGCTGGCAAGCACTTTAAACACTGAGCCATTTCCCCAGCTCNAAATTTTAATTTTTAAATCATCCCTAGAATCAAAACAAGTTCCTTACTAAGATGNAGACTCATGGTTAGTGGTGGTGAGGCAGCAGCAACAGTCCAGGCTCCCTTATCTGGGAAGAGATCCACCTCTTAGACAGTCTGGTCAAACATACTACATGTGTCCAGCTGTCCCACAGAGGGCTTGAAGTTCCTGGGCACATACATATGCTCACACACAATGCTTACTCTCAACCTGTATCTTTTGTTTCTAAGGCATTTCCCCACTAGGTAACCTGAGCCCAGCGTAACCATTCTGATATCCTGCTCACTGACTATAATGTTGCCAGGCCTGGACCCATCCATCCTGGGCTGTGGAGACAGATACCTGTAGATGCAAAGAGGAGCAGGCAATGGAAGCCCAGGCTCCCCATAGGATCACTGAATACAGATTTCGAAAATTTCTCATAATACTTAATGGTTTTTAAAAGGTCTGGATGAAATCAGGAAAAGAATGGTTAGCACCAGTGCCTCAGGCGCCTCATCAACCTCTCCTGTGTATTTGGTCAGTAGCTATGTGGTCACCCAGGGGCAAGGGGGAAAGCACCAGCCTGAATATACCATTGTTTCCCTTCAGGATAGAGGAAAAGGGTGTTAGGAAACAGTCACAGACACCCTGCTATGCTGCAGCTCTGGTACTATGGCAGGAACATTGGCCTGTAAGACCTGGTCAGGTACCCTTGGGGCCTGTACACCTTCCAATGGGGAAGAAGATGAAGATCTAGCTACCAGGCCACTTCTGGAATCTAAGAGATGGTTAGGACCCTTCACAATTATGTCCAGGCAGCCACACACAGTGTAGTCTAAGATAAAATAGGGGTGTCCACAGAAGCATGACAGGTAGTCTGGGAGACAAGAGCATGGGAAAGCCGCCCTCAGACACAGTGCCCACCCACTGCCAACTCTTCCTTGGGAAGGTAGGCTAGGCAAGAACGCTTACTGCTTTGCAAATATTCCTGGTTGTAAAGTCCCAACCCTGCTCTCTGAGAAGAGTCAGGTGGTGACTGCCCTTCAGAGATGTGAGACAATTCTTGGACTAATGCCTCAACTTTGAAGCCAGAAGGGGTTCTGTGAGGGTAAGAAGGTGAAGGGTATGGAGAGTGCCCTGGAGGCATGGACAGACAAGGAAGGCCCTACTCTACTTTCTCACAGGGATACCACTTTCCTTGCTAGCTTCCCTTCTGGGTCATGAAGAGAGCCAGGAGAATGTTACTCAATTATGCCTGTACAGCAGTTGAGAGTTAAGAACTACCTCCTATNCCCACTATAAGACCTCAGTTGCCCACAATGCCCCTTTCTTGCATCACCAAAGAGAACTGGCTCTGAAAAATAAATGGTGCTAAAGACCTTGAGGCTCTCAAAGTCCCGCTGGTACTTCTCCCGCAGGGTGGCCACATCACCCTCCAGCTCTTTGTGGCCCAGCTCCTCTCGCATGATGTCCATTTGGGCCTCCAGCTCCTGGATACGTTCTCGCAGCCCTGTCATGGATTCGACCTCATCCTTGGCTGTTGACACAGCTCTGGGCTCAGATGGCCTGGGAGCCAGTGGGGAATCTGGGTGTGAGGGTTGGCAGAGGTTGAGGGCTCCCCGCAGGCTCCATATATAGTGTTCCTGCAAGGCCCTCAGCTCCTCCTGATGGACAGCCTGCAGCTCTCGGACCTTCAGCTGGAACCTGTCCTCCAGCATCTTCATTTGCTGCACATGTTGCTGTTCCATGGCCTGTCTGTCTTTGACTGAAGCGTCCAGCTGGCTGAGAACCCTGCTACGCTCAGCCTGAAGTGTATTTTCCGTGTGGCTCAGCTGCTCCACCATGCACCTGATCTCTTCTTCATACCTGCCCTGCAGGGCAAACATGCTTTCACTGTGTTTGCTTTCTGCTTCTTGTAGACATCTCTGCTGATGGTCCATCTGGCTCACCTTGGCCTTGAGCTCAGTGTTTTCCTTCTCAATGAGGGTGATCACCTTCTGGTACTCACTCTTCTGCTTGTGGAGAAGTTCTTCATACTCCTCCTTTAGGGCCCCAACCGTTTGTGCACGCTTTTGGCAAGAGCTCCCTGTGGCCTCCTGACAGGCCTTCTTGTAAAATCGCAGCTCCTTTTCATACTCCAGCCGAATTCTGCATGCTGCATAGCACACTTGAGCCTGAATAATTGCATCTTGAACCAGTAATGAAGAATATTGACCAAGGCCCTCTAGACAAGCATCATATGAGAGATGCTGGGACATCTGCAGAAGCCTCTGGCAACTCCCAAGTTGCTCTGTGGGAGGTAGGGCTGGTAAAGCAGCTGAAATCTCCTCAAGGATGCTAGCCTTTTCTCTTAGCTGCTGGGCCAGCTCATCCTGAATGGCAGCAAGGACTTCAGGGCTCTGATGGAAAGCCTGCAAAGGCTCTTGGGAGCCATCTGTGCCTGGCCTGAGTACCTCTCCTAATGGGCTCTGGTCCCAGGATGTCTGTACCTGGTCCTCCCTGCCAGTTGGATGCCTGAGAGTTTCTAAGATCTGCTGTATTACTCCTTCAAAGTCAGGTGTTTGGTAGGCTCTCAAGATTTCTCCCAGCATGCACTTGTGCTGCTGCAGGGCTGCCTGGGTCCCCTGTAGNGTCTCCTGTATGCTCTGTAGCCTATGGTGGAACAATTCTCTTAATGATTGTGTGGCATAGCTGAGCTCTGCACGAATCCATGTGGCATCAGCCAGACTTTGGGGAATATGCTGCTGCCTGTCTCCTGATGTGCAGGCTGCTTCTTCTCCCAGTGTCCCTAGATGCTTACTTAGGGATTCNACCTGGCTCCAGAACTCACCATTCACCAGCACCTTCTTGGCCCAGATCTCCATTGGAGCCCCAGCAGAGAGGGCAGCACTTTCTTCCTTCAGTGGCCACTCCCCTGACTGANTAAGTTCACAGAGAACGTCATACACATCTGAAGTGGTATTCTTTAGAGAGTCAGCTATTTGGTTGATAAGTGAGGCCTCCAGGACTATCTGAGCAGAAAGCATCTTCCTATGTTCCTGCTCATTCATTATGGGCTGGCAGGGCTGCTGCACAGGGGTTGCCAGGCCACTTTCCATGGAGTGCCCCTTCTCTTGCTCAGTCTGTGTCCTGCTTTCTGCTAGGGATGCCCATGGCTGAAGGGCCTTTATAGCACTCACAAGCATACTCTCTATGTTAGCCAGGGAGACTGCACATGCATCCTGTCCCTCCTGGTCAGCAAACTGCAGAGACCTTAGCTTTTTCCAGCAGTTTTCTAAGCATGTCAGGGCTTGACTATTTTTGGCTTGGAAGTCTTCCAGCTCCCCAGGGTGGTGCTCAATGTTTGTGGCCTTCTCCTGTCTCTCCTGCTCTAGCTGAGAGGCCAGTGCGCTAGCCTGTAGCAGGCTGGCANGGAGTTGCTCCCGCAACTGTGCCTCAGTGCCAGCCCACTGCTGGTGTAATGCAAGCAATGCCTCCTGACTCTGGCCCTGCTGGCTCTCCAGTCTCACGGTCACGTCTTTGAGCTTCTCCTCTGTGACAAAGAGCTTTGTCTCCAGGGAGTGGATTATAGAGATGTATGTTTCAGCATCTGTGGCTGCAGGGAGTGTGCTAGGGGTAGCTTCTGAGGACACACTGTCCTCTGAGGGTGACTGGTCCTGGCTGGTATCTGATGATGTGCTGCTAGTCCAGGCCTTTGCACACCCCTCAGGGTGTATGTATCTTTGGCACTGGATTGTGGAGAACCGGATTCTTGGCCTTTTTACAGGTGCTCCCTGGTCAGACTTAGAGGTGCTTTGCAGGTGCCCCTCCCTGTCAGGCACATCCACAGACTTTGGGGGTACCATGTTCTCCTCTCTGCTGGGGCTACCACTGCTACACTCCTCTCCTAGGCCAGCACCTGGGTCTTCATCCTCTGGCTGTGAGTGGGGAAAGCCTGGAAATACTCTGGTGACTGAACCNAGAGGCAAAATGTCACTGTCCTCCTCTGTCTTCTCTGCCGTACTCTGAGACTCTTTGGCATCCTTTGGAGACTCACTTACAAATCTCCTTAGACACTCCTCCTTTTCCTGCAGTTTAATTTCTGTTTCCTCTAAGCTGCTGCCCAAGGCAATCATTTTAACCAAAGCCTCATTGAGGTCTTGGTCTTTCTTTTCTAGAACTCTCTCATGTGCTTCCTTAATGTGTTTTAGCTCCTCTTCCTTTTCTCTCAGCAGACTGCGCACACTCTGTAGCTGGACAGAGACTCTGTGGTGTGAGTGCTCTAGGTTCTGGTAGTCAGCTTCTCTTCCCCTCAGCTTCTCTTGGAGCTCAGCCACGTCCCCATCAGATGTGGCCACACGTTCCATGAGCTCTTGAAACTGCTGCTTGATGAGATCCCGTTCATCATGGAGGCTCTGTACATGCTGGGCTAACTGGCGGATGCTAGCCTCCCGGGCTTCTAGCTCTTCCTCTAGCAGGTGCACCTGCTCACTGCCTTTGCATGATTCATTCAGTTTCTCTTTCTGGAGGGCCTCCACCTGCTGCATCTGGCCTTGTAGCTGGTCCTCATAGGCACTGGCCTTGTCCTCTACCTCCTTCAGGTTCTGCAACAGTGCCTGCTTCTCCTGCTCACAGCTCTCCAACAACAATGTATAGTTCCTCTTCAACTTCTTCTCCATCAGATGCTGGGCCTGCTCACTGGTACCTAGCTGCTGGCTGAGCTCAGCAATGCATTCCTGCAGCCTCTGCACCTCCTTCTGTCGGTCCCGTTGCAATGCCTGCTGTGTTTCTAGGTCCCTCAGTTCCTGTGTCTTCTCTAGCAGCAGGGCTTCTGTACTTTTGAGTTTCTGCTCACTGGCCCTCAGCTGGCCACTCAGCACGGCCTTGCTGTGCTGCCATTCTTCCAGTTGCTCACGAACTTTGCCCTGCTCTAGTTTCAGCTCACCCTTGAGCTTGGCTAAAGCCTGCTCCTTAAGAGCCAGCTCTGCAGCTGCATTACCAAGTCTTGCTTGCAGGGTCTGAATCTCAGCCTCATGGTGTCGGATTGCATCCTTGGCCTCTCCATAGCTATGTTTCAGGGTCTGAATCTGCTGCGTGATGAGCTCTTGCCGCCGGCACTGAGCTTCCAGCTCACTTTGGAGGTCTTGGTTGACTCTATGGAGCCTCTGCCAGGCACCCGATGGGGAGGTGGCCACTTCAGTCTTAAAAAAACCGATTAAATACTAGTTAGTAACACTCAGGCCACCCTGTTCTGAGTGTCACACCTCTGGCCAGGATCAATCATAGATAAGCTCCTTGGTGGGTTTGGCTTTAATCCTTTGCTCAACTTTTTTTTCTTCGTTTAAAGAAAAAAAAATCAAATTAATGTGGATTTTGTTTTGGTTTGTTTTTGGTAAATATAGCTGCTTCCATATAAACAGAACACATGGGAAAAACATCAAAAAACAGCTCTAATTGTACAGCATCTAGAAGAAATAAACCAAATAAAGCTGAATAATGGAACACACTGAAAAGTATAACGGAGACTGAAGGACAAAGGACACCGCATTTGTTTTGCAAAACAAAGTATGCGGTTCTAGACCACATGTTTAAAGCAGCACAGGGCATAAGGCACAAGAAAGTGACGTCACTTCCTTCCATGATAGGAAGAGAAGGAAGGCAGGTAACTACTTGAAAGATGTCAGCAAGGTAACATTGGAACATTTCCTTTAGAAAGCGTAGTCAGGCCTCCACCGTAAGGAGAAAACTAATCTCTACCTGCAAGAAGACAGAACAAGGGGAATGCAGATCATGAAGCAAAACGTGGTAACAAAACAAACCTTCGTAAAGCTCAAAATAAGAGTGAAACATGCAAAACCCAAAATAAAACACAAAGCTCCCAAACTGAGACACAGAAGAGACAGGGCTCATATGAAGCAGGGGACAACACGGTGAGTCAGGAGAGCCCCACCTAGAATCTGGCCTGCCCAGGCTCCCTCAGTCTACTGGTAGGGAAGCCACAGATGTGACACTCAGGTAAGTTCCAGTTCCACACATGTTCACCATCCAAAGCATGCACGCCCCTCCCAGCAGTGAGTACAACACCCTACCCGAGCTTGCATCTCTTAACCCTCAGTGCCCCAAAAGGCCTCTTGCCCCTTCTCACTTTTGACTGTAAGTATTTCCAAAGCTCAGGGGTAATCATTGGATTCAGCGGGAAGCTAGCCCAGTTGCTGACCAACAAGGCTTTCAGTGTAGATGCACATGACAGTCCATGTTAGACACACAAGTTAGCAATGTGCAAAGCTCCTTGGCAGTGTCTTTACCACCATGTCTGAAGTCAAGTCTTGTATGATGGACCCAACAAAGGCTTAGGAAAATGACCCTTAAATTAGGGATGGCCTGAATGAATAACCTAAGGCTTTCTGAGTAGGCTGTGTAAAAGGGAGACGCCTGCCACGGCCAGTTCCAAGCAAGAAGGTCAGAAGTAAGATAGCAGTGAATCTGCTGGAAGGGAAGAGGGTGCAGTAATGAGGGGTAGGGGACAAGGGTAAGCCAGGGACACATGCAGCAGTGTGAGGGATAGGCACGAAGGTAAGGTAGGCTGAGATGAGTGAAGGATTCCAGGTCAACTCGCAACTTGGTGACGAAGATTGAGGAGGTCAGTGTACAAGGGTCTGGGCAGAGACTCTGGGTCTTTGAGAACCAAAGGCCTTTGGAGAGCGCTAGTTCCAAATGACACAGGCGAGAGGCTGCTGCTATAGGGGGTGGAGTAAGCTTCTGGGATCAGTGGTAGAGTTAAGACTAGAACAGAGAACCCTGACACCAATCTAAGACCAATGTCTTCTCCTTGGCCTCTTCTGGGAGCTTCAATTCAATTCTACCACCCCATTCCACGATCCCTAAACTTACTTGTTGATGCTCCCATCAGCATGACAGTACCCAGGGCAAGAGTATGTCTCCTTCATGTCCCAGAGCTAGCACTGATCCTAGGGAGCCAGCTATAGGATAACACACAACCCGTCCTCATATCAAGCTACCATGAGACTGTTTTTTTGACATATCCACATCAAGAGTACTCTAGGGATCTGAATGCAGCAGGATTCTGGAAGACACCTTGAGAAGGACCCTGGTCTTGGGCTGTCAGCTCAGCACCTAGCTGCCATCACTTTTCCCTCATTCCTGGTTGGGTTAGGTTGGCTAAGTGGTCATATGTCCTCCAGACACTTAGGCTGGTTGAAAAGGAATGGGGAGGTAGGTGGTGGTGCAGTCCTAGCTCAGCCACTGACTTGCTGTTGGTCCTAAGAAGGCACTTGGCTTGCTGTCTTGACCAGTTTTTTCAGTGTATGTACAATGGGCCCAATCTCACTATGGTGAACACAATGAGAAATGACATACAGATACACAGTTTTCACAAAAGCACAATGTCTAGAATGCCCAAAGGAGAGATCACCAAAATGATTTCATGACCAAAAGATAATTCTTAGCTGTAGAGATTTGGGACACATTCCCCAAAATGAACGTNCTAGTAGCAAGGAAAATTACCGACTATCACAGCATTAAGAGCCCTGGTCCTTGCNAACCAGAGCCCTGCCATGTTTGCACATTCCTAGCCTGTGAGCCTGAGCAGACCTTTCACACTGAAGCCCCTGGGTGCACTGTGGACTGGGCAGCTGCCCACCCTACCTGCAGCACATAGCCCTCCCGGGCACTCTGCTCTCGGCCCAGGGCCACCCTTAACTGGTCCTGCAAAAGCCGGTTCTGCTCTAGAAGATCCGAGGCCTCTTTCTGGCTCTGCTCCAGCTGTTGGTGAAAATAAAACAAACACATACACTTCACAAACATGATGACAAAAGGAAAAGCAGCTGACCATAAGTCGTCAAAACAATGGGGCTTGTTCACTGGCCTCAGACCTCTCACTGGATATGCAGCATATGGTACTAAAGGGTCCAGCTCAAGCTGGACATATCATCAGCACACCTGTTCCCTTTTGGTGGCTAAGGGACACATTTTCTGTTCTTGCCTCGGGTAAGCCCTGCCTAGCCCCAATAAGCTTCCACATTGGTTCACAGTTGTACTATGCAGGCTGAAATATAGGTGGCAANTTCATATCTAGGGGTGATTGTGCTCCACTGAGAAAAGAAAGCTTCACATCTTTATCAAAAGGAAGACTGTGTGAGGGTCCCTGGCATAGGTATGCAGATCTCACTTCAGGTCCTGCTGTAGTTTCTACTGACTACTCCCATCTGGCCAGGTTTACAGAACATATTCCACATAAAGTTCCAGTATATTCTTAACAAGACATAGAAACCTGTAAACCCTCTACATTCTTGTTTTCAACAGCTTCAAAATCACCATCCACCTTTCCCCAACCTTCTAAGAGCCCCACTGATCCTCTACTATATGGTGGCTGCCCTGGTCTGCTGGGCCATGAGAGGCAGGAGATGTTAAACACTGAACCCCAGACTGTTATTCAGTTAAAGAACTCAGTATGTGGTCTGCAGGCCAGAAGGCTCATTTTGGTAGCCTAGAATTATGTGAGTTTGAATTACTTCATTTTATTTTACCTGTATTATTTTATTAATGGATATAGAAAATGAAAAAGTCAAAGTGTTGGTGCTAGTGATCTATCAGGTTGATACATTTAATAAAACAGAAAAAACAAAAACAAAAACAAGGCAAAGAGAGGCATGCTGAAATGGTAGATCTTCAATTAGCTACTATGGAAAGAGTNTTAAGAATATGCCTAACGCTTGCTGAGGAAGATGCCCCTAAGAGGGCAAAAATCAGACAGAGCCCTATGTAGGTTGAGCACCNACCTCAAATACCTCAGGTGAGTATTCTGGATTTGAGGGTTTACTGTTGTTTTGCCTTTGAAATGATTCTGGAGTAACTGTATATACACAATGAGCAATTTGGGGGATGGGGCCCAATCTAAATATGAACTTCAATCATGTTACATCTCTACTTTATACACAGGACCTCTTTTATACACGTGATTTGGACATTTTGCTTTGTTTTGGCAATGCTGGGATTGAACCCAGGGCTTTGTGGATTATGCAAATGCTGTAACATTGGGGCCATATCCCTAGTCTCCAATAGTATAGTATTTACTAATTTTATACAGAAACAAAATTTCATAGTAGGGAACATTTTGCTTGTGTCACGCTGACACTAAAAGCCATTTAGATTTTGGAGCATTTGTGACTTTTGGATTAAAGATACTCATCCTGTAACTCTGGTCATGGAACTCACTACCAAGATATAAATGTACGTGCAGATGTAATCTGGACACATTCTATGAGAATCATATACTATGAACACAGGGGCTACCTTATATGCTCTGTACCAAGATGATAGAANGCCTCCATCTAATACTTGCCCCACTCTGTCTCGCCACAGCCCTGGGCCACATCCCTACTCTCCTCCTATAGTACTGTACTGAAAAATTTTGTGCATGCAAGAAGGGAGCTGCCCCACGTTACCTCCTTCTCTAGCAGAGACGTGAGCTCGTGTGTNGAGAGCCGCTCACTTCTGTCCTCCAAGGATAGGTGCAGAGGGGCAATAGGCACCTGTTTCTCCTCCCTGAGAGGGGTAGTCTCCACTTGGTGCCACCGCTGCTCAATTTCCACATGGACATTCTGTGTCTTGAGGTCAGGGGATCCCAGCAGCCCTGGGCTCCGGTCTATGTCCATACGTAGGGCTGTATCCTCCATACCTGGCCCATCAACAGTGTCCAGCATCCCAAAGCGTTTGCGGCGCTCTTCTCGACGTCGAGCTCGTTCACGCTCCAGCTCACCTGGCTCGACTTCAGGATGCCCAGGTTCACCAGCATTAGAGGACCCCACAGTGTTGGCCCTTTCTTGAGCCAGGGCCTGTTGGATGGGGCGGAATTCAGCCCAGTCAAATGTCTTGGAGCGGCCCTCCCGCCTCCGCTCTCGAGCACGACTCTTCTTCTGCTCAGNATCTGGCTCTCCTGGCTCAGCTTCTTGCTTCTCATTTGGCCTTGGGCAGGTCTCAAAAGAAGATGTGCTTTTATTCTTTTCCTCAGGCAATGAGCTGTGGGGCAGTGAGGAAACACAGGACCTGTCAGGGAGCCTGGTCATTTCAGCAGGTCACAGGGCCAGCCCACACCTCTTCTGATCCTCAAAGTGGCTTCTAAGTGGAGAGGGAAGAATGCTCTACCTGCGCTTGGTTCTCCTTTGGAGAACTCAAACCTAATTGATGGGGAGGGGAAGGGAAAGAGCTTCAGCTGTTCCTGAGACTTCAGTTCTCATCCTTTAAAAGGAGTGTCATGGTGGTCATATCATAGATGNCNGAGATAANGCCAATGGACTCCTATAAGTCCCACAGGAGAGAAGGGTCCAGACACTTGGTGAGGTTGGTTATGAGGCAACCTTACACTATGCAGTGACAGAACTAGCTCTCTTCAGAAGGGCTCAGGGATTTCTATAACAGGAGACACCATCAGCTCTATTTAAAAATCTCACTCTAGCTTCAGGCATGACAGATAAGTCAGAGTGAGGCTGAGACTATCTGTGAGTCAAGAGGACAAGTGACTCAGGTAGCCGTAAGCCCATACCACCAGGGAGAAGGTAGCATAGTACCCATTACTTTGAGGAAGGAGGTGACTAGGGGCACAGCCATGCAGATTGCAGATTAAGCCTCCTGGTGCCTCAATCTACCCAGTGACAACAGGAAAGAAGTTGGTTAGCTTGAAGATTATCTGCCTTTTCTCAATCTTCTCCAAGGAAGATTTCTGGGAAGGCCTCCACGCCAGCAGGAGAGGAGGTCAGGACATCACCACTGCAACATGGCAAGAGGACGGGTGGGTTTCCTGACAGCATAAGTTCCAGTGATTGCTAGATGGCCCTGGTCTTGTCCAAACCTTAAAAGAACTGAAGTGAGCTGGTGATAGGAGGGCCCAGGGTGAAGAGCCAGGGAACACCTGCATTTTTACTAGGACCAATAAGGAGATTGTCAAAGGGACATCAAACAAAAGAGAAAGTGATTCTCATTACCCTTGGGTCACTTGTCCTGGAAGCAAATGAAGAATCAAAGTGCTTGGGCTAGTGAGATGGCTCAGTGTAGGGGTACTTGCCACGAAACCCAGCCCACGTCCTAAGTTCTCCCTGGAACCCACATGGTGGAAGGAGAGAACTAACTCCTACGAGTTATTTTCTGACCTCCACATGTACGCAACAGCAAACGTGTGTACACACAAAATAAATGTTGAAAACAAAGTTGTCCTCTGACCTCTACAGGTGTGCTGTGATAAACCCCCACCCTCAGTCCTCCCTCCTTCCCTCACACACACACACNAATAAATACAAACATTTAAACAAAAATCAAATGCTTAGAGCAGTAGGATCAGCAAGGGTCCAGTTTAAGATCAAACAAACACGCAAATGAAAACGAGCTAGAAGGGGCTGAATTGATGGCACAGTGGTTAAGAGCACATGCTGCTCTTGCAGGGGACCTAGGTTGGTTTCCAGCACCCACATGGTGGCTCACAACCATCCATTAAAAATGAGTTGCAGCATGGCACATTCCTGTAATCCAGCACTTAGGAGGCTGAGGCAGGATGACTGAGTGGGAGGCCATCCTGGGCTATATAGCAAGATCTTTGTACAGGGAAAAACAACAAAACAACCCAGAGTTGAGCTTTTAGAATCATGAGAAAATTGGTGAAGTGTCAGGTTTATATNGGGAGTTAAAATTGACACTTGGGAACAGGGACCACCCCCAGACCCGGAAATCTTGTAGTACTGTGAGACATCCTCACCACAGATAACATGACAGAAATGAGAAGAGAAGCAGGGCAAGGCTTGCAGCTCTGATCCTTCTGTGTCCTTACTTCTAATACCTCCTAGTGGTCTTACAGCTATAAACCAGGTTTCCTCAACATGAGCCAAACAGAACACAGGCTAAAAGCAAATGGGTGCAGAGGCCTGAAGACACAGTAAACTGTAATGTAGATTCTAGCCAGGAAGACAATAGAAGAAAGAAGACAAAAGAAGAAAGAGAGAGAAGCACGGGGTCTCTACGTTCACACCCTGGGCCTCAGTCCTTCCATGGAGCACAGCATAAACATGCATATATGAGCATTCTTACATCTGCCCTGGACACCCCAACATTGATTTCCTCCAGCCATGATCCACCCCATGACCCTCCATCTGCACGTGGCCTAGGCAGGGCAGCACAAGTGCCTTTTTCATTTTGCTTTAGGGCCTTGTACTACAGGCTCTTCTCCTGACTGGAGAAGCCATGGAGGTAGGTGTTGGGGCACCGCTCATTTGCCAACAGTTCTTTTTAATTATTATTATTATTATTATTATTTTGAGATGGGTTCTCTGTGTGGCTGTCCTGGAACTCTCTTTGTAGACCAGGCTGGCCTCGAACTCATAGAGACTTACCTGCTTCTGTCTCCTGAGTGCTGGGATTAAAGGCATGCACCACCACTACCTGGCAAAATTTTTTTTAATTTAATTTTATTTTATGTGTATGGGTATTTTGCCTGCATGTATGTCTGTGTACCATGTGCATGCAGTGCCTGTGGAGGTAAGAAAAGGGTGTTGGATCTCCTGGAACTTAGCCATGATGTGGGTGTTGGGAATTGAACCTGGGTCCTCTGAAAGAGCAGCAAGTGCTCTTAGCTACTGAGCCATCTCTTCAGCTCCTTAGCACAGTTCTTGAGAGATGGCAGAGGACTATTTTCTGGATAAAAGTAGGTCTTCAGGACCTATGAGTCCTGTAACGCAGAAATCAGTACATATTGATGCTGAGTGAAGAAATGAACATATACCAGATGCCAGAAAGTGGGGGCTGAAGAATAGAGTTCAGGTTTCCTTCCCTTTCCTTCTCATTCAAAAAGAAATAGAACCAGCCAGAATGAGGTAAAAGTTTGAGACAAGAATAGGTATAGCTAATGCTGCCACAGGCCCATACCCTTTGACCACCATACACCCAAACCTCTGATACCAAAACTACACTTGGCAGCCACATGAATCAAGAGAGGCATAAGGTATTCAAGATGAAACCTGGACGAGGCAGAGTAAAAC
>LZPO01107926.1:556590-573531 GCA_001675575.1 Neotoma lepida | reverse complement strand
GTGAGAAAGTGGAATGGCTCGGTTATCTGGCACTGTGTCTCTTATCCACACCCTGCTAATGGCCAAAGGCTTGTCACTTGGAAAAATTCCAGAGTCTCTGTCACCCTCAGAGATGGGAACAGTATCAGCATGTCTCCCAAAGGAGGAACACACATAGTCTGGGTAAATGACAATGCAAATTATTCATGAGCTCTGTGTCAGTGCTGAGCACAAGGAAAGAAAAAGCTGCTAGAGATCCTGACGGCTGGTGATGTTCTATTCATTGTGCTAATACGACATTAAGTTAATGTTTTACACCTAAGCTGCAATGCCATCTGAGGGGAATACTCACAGCTGATTGGGGGTGGGGTGGGGTAACATGACTGGTTAGTTTTGTTGTCAACTTGACACACCTAGGAAGAGAGACCCTCAACTGAAACTTGCCTTGATTGGATTGGCCTGTGGGCACATTTGTGAGACAGTTTCTTCATTGCGATTTGANGTAGGAAGACCTGGCCCACTGTGGGCAGTGCCATTCCTAGGTCTGAGCAAGCCGGTAAGGAGCATCTGCATCATTCTTGTTTCAAGCTCCTGACTTGGCTTCTCCTTACGATAGGCTTCAACCTATAAGCTAAAATAAATATTTTCTTCCCCAAGTTGCTGTAGGTCATGGATTGTATCACGACAATAGAAAGCAAACCAGAACAGAAAGCTCAGGTGTAGCCCTAAGAGGTCTGAAGGGAAGAAGAAGGGGGCAAGAGAGGGTAATGGTGTATGTAGTGTGTATATGTATGCATATGTGTTGTGTATGTACATATGTGAGTGTGTGGTGTGTGTATGTATGTATATATGTAAAAATGTATGTGTGTGTTCTATGTGTGTATATGTATCTGTGTATGTGTATATGTATGTGTGTGTGGTATGTCTGAGTGTGTGTGTGTGTGTGGTATGTGTATGTGTGCATGTTTGTGTGTATGTATGTATATGTGTGTGTGGTGTATGTGTATATGTATTCATGTATGTGTATATATATGTGTGTGTGGTATGTGTAGTGTGTGTGTATGTGTGATGCAAGCAGAAAGTTGGACCATGGGAGGAGGAAGGAGAGATGGGGTAAATAAGAACAAAGTACAAAATATATATATATATGTGTGTGTGTGTATGTATATATACATATACATATATATACATATATACATATGAAAATGTCACAATGAAACTCATTTCTAACCAAACAATTAATAACAAAACCCTAGGAAGAACATATTTAGCCTGAATCAACATACCCCATGTGTACCACTCCCTGTCCTGCGCTCTCCCAATAAGCTGCATGCTTCTGAGTATTGTCCCCATGTTCTCATGCATAGAGCAACACCCCCCCCTCGCCTCCCAGAAGCAGAGGAAGGAGCCAGCACTTACGATCCTGCACGTGTTCCTGGAGTTCTCCATGCACACCCGCAGCTTGCAGTGCAGGTAGACGATGGAATTGTTGACAAAGGAGAAGATTCTCAGCTTGAACTGGGCCCTGCTGGAGTTGCCGTTCTGGATCACACTGGTGTAGGTGTTGGGAACAGGGCAGCTGAGGAGGGAACATGGCTCCTTAAGTCAGCTGCTCCCCTGGCTGCTACCCAGGCATGATTCTTGTGAANATCCNCCCCTCATTGGTATCCTACAACCTCCATGGAAGTCTCAGGAACTGCTGCCTCATCTAGCCCCAAACCCAGACCACATNAGCATTTGNCTGGAAATTCCAAGGGGTTCAAAGTAGGCAGCAGGGCTGAGCAAGGTGATGTGGCCTCTACCTGTTGTTGATGAAGCCAAAGGTGATGGGGTCCCTGGCGTTGCTGGAGGGGGTGGCCCAGCACTCAGTNAGTACCACCTTAAGGCTGCTCTTCTGCCTGTGGAGCCCCACTTCGATCTTGATCTCATCACTGGCGGACACACTATAATTCTGAGGTATGGGAGAATCCCCAATAAATAGTTGCATTTCAGTGACGAAGCTTCCNGTGCCATGGAGGTCTTCGAAGATGGTGTAGACCCTGTGAGGGAGAGGCTGTGTGAAGCTTGCTTTATGCAGTCCTTTCTTCCAGTACCTCCCCCAAAAAAGGGATTCTGGGGAGGCACAGAAGCCAAGGAAGAGCCCAGGTGAGGAGAGGTGATGCACACACAGCTGGCTGCAAGCAAGAAGCCAGACTCCTCTCTGTGTGGGCGGTTGCCCTGGAGAGAGGGTGGCCATGGCGGAGGATGTGGTATGAGGAGCTGGAGGCTGNTCCTTAGGTTCCTCCTAGCTGATGGGCCACAGGNAAGGTATTTGGTCCTCTCTAGTTAATCCTATGATGGACTGGGGCAGACATGGGGGAAGCCGGCAGTTAGCACAAGTTCCATTCACTTGTGTGGGCAGACTCAAGAGTGACACCCTAGAGAGCCTTCAAGCAAAGATGCTAGAGGGAAGCCCAAGCTGTGTGGAGGCAAGACAGCCTCCCACTCACCCCCACTGCGGGGTGTAGCCTGAGGAAGTCAGAAGGTCATTGCGGAAGGCGCAGTGGATGGGACTGAGGATCTGCAGGTGGTGGATGACGCCCTCCGGGGACAGGTCATTCTTCAGTGTGGTCGTCACCACTGTGCTTGTCATGTTCTGTGCATAAACAGATGGGATATATGTGATCTCCTGGGCCTCAGTGTGCCCCAGCCCCAACTGCAGCTATATTCCAGGTACTCGGAGGGTTATCCCCAGAAGTGTGAAGACCCGGACAAGTGTCCCCTGATGTCACCTAGAGATTTTCATGTCAGGCATTGGTTCCTACCTCGCATGCAATGTGAGGCTTGCATCTCCTTCAGGATTCCAGTATACCAACTGTGACAATGTGGGCCTGCCTGACTTCCTCTTCTGGGTTCTCTCACTTAGAAGTCAGAGGCCCAGGAGTGAAGACCCTGCCTGCCTGCCCTATCAGGTGCAAACCCTCCCCACACCGAGGTCCCTCCAGGTGGCTCACAGGCACATGCACTCACGCTCTGTACGAGGGTCCCGCACTCGCCCCAGCCAGCCACCAGGAACACATGTGTGCTGTTGCTCTTGCTCACGTTGCAGGAGGGCTCTCCCAGGTACAGGGAGGCCTCGGGTATGGCCTCCTGCTGCAGAAAGCGCTTCTGGATGGTGATAACCACCATCTCGATCTCACAGGATACGCCAACTGCGTCTGTCAGGTTCAGCCGCAGGGGCAGGCCCTGGGCCANGGAGCTGGAATCTGGCACAGGGGCACCTCTAGTTCCCGCTGGGGTAGGGGGCCACTCTGGGCCTGGGGTCTGGACTGTGTTACTAGAAGAGCCACCTGCAGGTTCCAAGGAGACAAAGGCTCAGAGTGAGTCTGTTTGGGGCTGGAGAGACAGGGCAGACCTCTGAGGCCCCACATGTTCTTTAAAGCAGTCATACCTAGGAACTGCCTGCTCCCGCCACAGTGTCCAGGCTACTGGGCTTCCATTGGTCCTCAAGTACCATGGAAGTGCTAAGCATAAATGGACAAGTAACCTGTCCCCAAGGCCCTGAGGTTTATCTCCAAGAAGAGCCCTAAGTTGTCCTCTCAGNGGCCTGTACCCCTTGCTCCTGTCTTGGCTTCCTTCCTGCCCCAAAACTCACAGCTTTGCAATGTCCAGGACCTCTAGAAAGATTGTCCATGTAAATGTCACCCACATTCCTGGCCAGATGCTTCCCTCTGCCACCCACTTCTGCAGGTCCCAAGTTTCAGCCAGTCTCCATTGCACGATGGGNCCCAAACTGCTAAGTGCTGACTCTGTTGGCCCTGATGACCAGCTCCAACATAACTTGACCTCCCCTGTACTCTGTTTCCCCCAGGCAGAGTAGGTCCCCTGTCCCAGACACTATTCACCCACACAGATGGCTGTCTCCCTCCACTGGACATATGTGAAAGAAGAGGGAGAGCCAGGCATACACACATACCCTACATACATATGCGCGTGTGTGTGTGCGCGTGCACACACACACACACACACACACACACACACACTAGCATTCCAGAAAAGGCTATAAGACTTACCATCACAGGCTCTTCCAGAATATTCCACATGCGAGTCAGGCCGTCCCCCGTCACAGCTACATGTGAAAGACCCGAAGGTGTTTCTGCACGTCCCAGGGTCACAGTCATCCTCTCTCATTTCACACTCATTGTAATCTGAAAAGAGTGGAGAGGAGAACAGGAGCCATGACAGGCCTGCAAGTGGCCCTGGGGTGGGCAGTGCCATCAGCTGCATGCACAGTCCTAGGGCAGTGCGTCTCAGGAGGCAGGGTGGAAACATATCCAGAGAACGGGCCACATGAATGTGGCAAGCTCAGGACAGTCCAGGAGACCCTTCAGTGTGGGNGGGAGCTGCAGTGGGAGTGGGGAGCCAGGGTTAATCTGAACAAATACAGTCCTGANACAGGAAGGGGTTTCTGCAGAGCTGCTCCCCCTCCAGTCCACCATTCCAGTCAGGAAATGCACAGAACTGGAGNCCTAAGCAGCAAAACACTAAACCCAGCAGCCCCTGCTACACACCCTCCCCGGCACCTTACATCTTTCTGCCCATTCGGTCTGTCAGTCCTGTAGAACGGGGATGGGAACCAAAACGCAGAGCAAAGAGCACAGACCTTGGGGTTGCAGAGTCTAGGTTTCCTTCTGGTCTTTACAAAGCAGACAGACTGCAGGGCCAAGGCTGTGGCTCAGTGGTAGCACACCTAACCTAGTATGCACACACACACACACACACATACACACACACACATACACACACGTACATACACACTTGTGCCTGCTCAGCACATACACAAGCATGTATACATACTCACACGTGATACCCCGTTGTAACTCAGCATATGATTTTCCAAATCTTCCATCTCAGCAAACCCCATTCATAGGTGACAATAGCCCACACTGCACACAGAACTCAGCATACTTCTTACTATTGGTTATTTCCAATTACTTTGCTTTTGAAGGCACTCTGTTGACGGCTATCTTTGCATTAACTATGGTCTGAACTGAGAGGTCCCTTCACCCAAGACAAAGTCCCAGAATCAACTGCCAAGCCAATGAGGAAGAGATGCTGTGGACTGCTAACACCCATCACTGCCTTGGTTTCCAAAAAGGGAGAGAAAATTCTACCCCACCAGCCCGATCAGCAGACATGCTCACCATGTCTTGTCAGAGCCCATGCTAGTACCAGAGAGAATCTGGCAGTTGGTTTGTTTCTAACTTAGTTTTTATATTTTATAGTATTTTTTACCTTTTGCAATTTCATGGACAAAGGGAGGNATGTCCTTGGTGGTCGTGTGTCAATGACTTATACTTCTTTGGGGTTTTGTCCGTTATCATCCTTTGCACACTGACCTATGAGGCTCGGTATTTATCAGTTCTGTGGGANCTCGCTCTGAACTCAGGCTGTTAATTCTTCACTAGTTTGTTAGAAGTTTTCTTTTGTCATTTCTACAAGAGTGGCTTTGTTCTGCTTGACAGGAAGGTTGATCATTTTAGGTAACTCAAGTATTACTGTCCTTTCCTCTGAAAACCTGACTTTGCTTAGNGAATTCTNCTCACTCTTCAAATTAAAAAAGACATTCAATTTTAAAGTCTTCATTATAAACAAAACAGCATAAAACCATCTAGGGCCAGCCAGGCATGGTGGCACACACTTTTAATCCCAGCACTCGGGAGGCAGAGGCAGGCGAATCTCTGTGAATGTGAAGCCAGCCTGGTCTACACAGTGAGTTCCAGGCCACCCAAGGCTACACAGTGAGACCCGACTAAACAAAATAAACCAAAAGATCTGTCTATGAGCCTTGTGTCATTTATCTTCAACTCAGGGGAGGGAAGAGCCTAAATTGCCTTCCTCTCCCTGTTTTCTTCCTTGGTACTTTTGCTAGGATCTCCATGGAACTTCCTGGACAGTCTGGCTGCTCAGAAGAACCCATTTGTTCTTAGCCCATCAAAGCACAGGTGACAGGGGAGGGACATCTCTGAGACTTTTGAAGGTTCAACCCCTCAATTTTTAATAATAATCATGGTAGCCATAAGAAAGACAAGGAAGCCAGCTGCTGGTGGCTCAAGCCTTTAATCCCAGCACTTGGGAGGGAGGCATAGACAGGCAGATCTCTGTGAGTTTGAAGCCAGCCTGGTCTACAGAGCAAGTTCCAGGAAAGGCTCCAAAACTACACAGAGAAACCCTGTCTCAAAAAACCAAAAAAAGAAAAAAGAAAGAAAGAAAGAAAAAGAGAGAGAGAGAGAGAGAGAAAGGAAGGGAGGGAGGGAGAGAGGGAGAGAGGGAGAGAGGGAGAGAGGGAGAGAGGGAAGAAGGAAGGAAGAAAGGAAGGAAGGAAGGAAGAAAGGAAGAAAGAAAGACAAGGAAGCCTCCATTCACTTCATGCTTCAGATAGCTCCTAGGAAGCCCCATGAGGAAGCCCCGAACACATCTTCCTAACCAAGAGCCACGGCTGACTTCATGCTGCCTTTGTTTCCAGAACTGGGGCAGACCAGGGTTGAGCCCAGCCCCCCACATACCTTGTATAAAGGTTTTGCTTTTGACCACCTCCAGCACCGAAGTGTTCTGTAGGGCCGTGAGGAAGGCGACAGACACCTCCCTGACATCCAGGTCTGCCGTTATTAGCAAACTAAACTCCACCACGACGCTACCATTTGTGATGTTGATGATGTCCACGTGGATCCCGCCTGTGTCCATGTGCTGACGCAGCGTGGCTGGTAAGGAGTCCCGCACCTTCGAGAAACAGGCTGTGTGAGAAGAACTGCCAGCTGAAGCCACAGGCTGTTTGTCCTGGTACTCTGCCTGGCAGCAGGAGAGGCTTGTGGCAAGAAGGTCCAGGCCCCAGATCAGTTCTTGGACCCTTTAAGTCCAGGACAAATNCGTACAGATATTGATTCCCGGAGGAGCTCTCTCCCCCTACAAGCAGCAGACAGCTGCAGAGAGCTGTCAGGGTTGAGCAGGGGGCCATGCTAGCAGAACCCCACCCACACAGCCTTCAACACAAAAGCTGACAATGGCAGTTAATGGTTGGCTGCTCTTAGCTGAGGGGTAGGGNTAGTGGAAGCTGAGTGAGTGGTCCTGAGGAAGACCANGTACTCAGTTTATTTTTCTAGAACGTTCCTTTAGNGCTAATGCTTCAGAACATTTCCCCTCTCTTCTTCNTCTCCACCTGTTCACAGGCCACTTCTGAATGAGCTGCTCCAGCAGCCCTAACAGGACACAGAGTTCCTGCCTCTGAAGTGCTTGCTCTTGTCTTCTACCCTTAAGAGCAGAGTCACGTGTCACAGGCTGNATCGTTCTAATCCAGCCCAACATAGTTAAAGACACATGCTCTTAGAATGAGCCTCAGTGGTTCACATGATTCAAATGACCCCTGGAAAGGGCATCTCTGGGGACTGTCAGAGAACCCATGTGGGGAAGTACCCCAAGGCATGAGCTCCNGGCCCCACTTTCCGTCCCCTAGGCCACCCAAGGCAGAGAGATCCATTATCCCCCATCGTAGCCTGAGTACCACCAACCCACCCCAGCTGCCTTTGGGGGGCTCAGCCAGCTGCTGTGCTTATCTTAGAGATTCCTGCTTCTCACCCCCACCCCANCCCCAANTTCCTTAGGCAGATCTGATGCAGCGTTGGGATAATGTCGCCATTTCAAAGTGGTCTCCAGGCAAAGCTCNGGAACCTGCTAGGAAATAATGAGCNGTTAGCCCACCACCTCCAAAGCTGGGNTTGGGATCCTGCTACACAATTATTTTCTATCCCGAGACAAGAGACAAATAAAGCAACTATGTCCAAAAATGGGCCAAGGAGGAAATGGTTTTAAAAGGAGAGACTGGTCTAGAAACTTGGAATGGAGCTGCTGTAGTTGGCCACAGAGTGGGGAAGGGGCTCCACATCTGTTGCTTGATGCACCACATAAGTCACACCACTGGGGACTCTTGGGTCCAGGCACTGGGATAGTTGGAAGGCAGGGCTTCGCATCCTATGGGGCTAGACTGGAACTGCTCCTGAGGCTGCGTGATCCACTCTACCAGAGAGTAGNNCCCATTGGCTTGTGGATATACCAGNGTGTTATCACAACCAACACTANGTGGCACAGTCCANCCTGCCCTTAAAACTCAAACTNCCTGACTATGAAAAAGCTAAAAGAAGGTTGAAATTTNCACCAGGTAAATTAGATCACAAGATTATGGTAAGCAAATTCTCTATAGTAATATAGTGCATTCTCTAAAGTNGTGTAATCTAGGNCTGGGGCTGNAGCTCAANNGGTAGAGTGTGGCCTAGCATATGTGAAGCCCTNGNTTCTATCCCCAATACCACATAAACCAGACCTGGTGGTGCACACCNGTNTCCTAGAACTCAGGAGGTGGAAGCANGAGGACCAGGAGTTCACGGTTATCCTCGGCTACATAGGGAGTTTGAGGCCAACCTGGGATACATGAGACCCAGTCTGAGTAATAATAATTAATACCAGAGCACCAAAACATGCTGAGATTACTACCCGTCCNACACCATAACAATTTACTGTCCCGAAGAGAGCTGGAGCAAAGGCAGGGAAGAAATACACAGAGCAGCTTTGTTCTGGACAAAGAGCAGAAGGACCATGGCTATCCAACCCTGAGTGGGTGGATAAAGGAAAGATACGATGGAGCAGTATCCACCCATCAAAGAAATGGGGTGCAGACGCACATGGCAATGTGGATGAACCTAGAACACATTAACTACGTGACAGAAACAACATGTCACTTAATCTTGTCCATGTTCGTGAGCATCCAGTTGGCAGGTCCAAAGAAACGAAGTAGTGACCCAGGAACTGGGAGTGGGCCAGGGGGAGAATGGGTACAGGGTTTCTACACTGAGGGTGACTAAACATTCTGGAATTAGATGGTGGTGGTAGTTGCAGATTTTTTACAAACAGTATAAGTCACTGGGTTTTACACTTAAATTTTTCATGGTATTTGAAATGGAGCTCCATTTTTAAACATTCATTTGTGTGTGTGTGTGTGTCTGCATGTGTGTGTGTATGTGTGTGTGTATGTGTATGTGTGTATGTGTGTGTGTATGTGTGTGGTTGTATGTGTGTGTGTATGTGTGTGCTTGTGTGTATGTGTGTATGTGTGTGTGTGTGAGTGTATGGTTGTGTGTATGTGTGTGCTTGTGTGTATGTGTGTGTGCTTGTGTTCAGTGCATACATATTACAGGGGACTGAACCTAGGGCCTGGTGCATTCTAGGTATATATTGCAACACACTTAGCTCTCTACTTTTTAAATTTTGAAGCAGGGTCTCACTAAGTCATCCAGGCTGGCCTTGAGCTCTCTGTAGCCCATACAGGCCTTGAACTTACAACCCCCCGATTGCCCCAGCTTCCTGAGTTGCCAGGGTTAGAGGCCTGCACCACCAAAGCCCTGCTTAAGCACTTTGATAAATATAGATAGAGCTTTCTGCTCCACAGAGAGCATGAAGCAAGGTGCATGGGGGAAGGGATGGCTTCTGCCACACAGTTCAGGATGCTCAAACCTGCTGGAGTCTGGCTCAGCTTCCTCCAGAAACAGGGAGTTCACAAGACCCAGGAGTCTTATTCCTAGTTGGAAGCACCTAGCATCCCATCCCACCCTGCCTCCTTCCTTTTTTCCCCAGGAAGGGGAGTAGGACTGACCATCCCAACTCACCGTCCTGAGGAGTAACTGTACGAAGTCTCGGTGCTCCCTGCTGCTGGCATTGCGGAAGGATTCTGAATACCGGATGTTTGCTATCCGGACTTCACCAGCAAGTTTCTGGGCCACTGCAAGATGTAGCATTCATTAGGTCACAGACTGTCATTTCAGTGTCCCTGTTGACTGTATGAGTATCAAGGCTGACCTGGCTCCCTTGGACATGGCCCACCAGGCTCCAGAGGATGTGAAATAGCAGGCAGTGGGCCTCCCTTGAGGCTTCACTGCAAGTCCGACAGCTAGCTAGCAAACCAGGGCAGTTTGAGAGGCAACAGGCACCAAGAGACAATCAGAGCCAAGGGGTATCTGCTCAGAGCCCATGCCTCATTGGGGGCCTTGTTCAGGCAGCTCATTCCCCACCCCGTACACGTGCCTCTCTGTGGTCTAAGGACAGTCCCACTTTGACCCGGCCTGTTCTCTGTGAGTCTTTGCCCTCTAAGGCTTCTAGGAACATATGGAACATGAGCATAGTCTGGAATTGTCCCCAGTGACATCCTGGCTTCTGACACAGCCCCTTCCTGAGTGTCTGTGGCATACCTGCTTCATGTAAGGGGCCTGGAGCACCAAATGAGAAAGACAGCATTCTTTCTGTCTTTCTGTCCCTGATGACTTCAAGCCCACCTCCCAAGGGAATCTCACTCAGTCCTAAGACAAACCATAAAGCCACTATGCATTCCTGATGAGCCTCAAACCTCATGTCCTTGGGGGACATCACTGTTATTGTACCCAAAGGCCAGAACCATAGCCCATGGCACATGCAACCTGATGTAAGAGGCCTAGAGGCAGGGCAGGAGCATAGGCAGGAACAGATACAGGACTCGTCTTAAGGTGCAGGGCCACACATCCATGTACAATCCCTTCCTTCCAGAGTGAGGGAGACCTTTGGGGGTTTCCTGGCTCGGCTCAGACTCAGGGATTTCCCTGCCGGGCCATCCAAACACCACCAAATTCCTTCTTCTCCAGTTGGCCATAAGCTATTCTTACACTCCAATAGGTCATCTTAGGCATCACCAAAGGAGTGTACCCCCAACCTGGGAGACACAGCCCCCCAGTGTGTGGGACGCTCTCTGCAAAGTGAAAGCTCTCTATGATATCACACACATAGGAAGTTGTGTTCTGGGAAAACTGAAGTCAGAAGTAATGGGGAGAAAAAAGGGATTTTATCTGACCATGTAACTGTGGGGAGGACTGTCTCCCATGTAATTGGGTCCCTGTGTCATCATTCAATTCTGCCACCATCCCCTCACAAGGTGAGCCAGGTACTTCTATGTTGAGAAGAGAATGGATACCCAGCAGCCCACAGGCAGACCTTCCTCTGCTCAACCTTTCATGCATGTCTGTTTGTCCCNTCATGTTTAATCAGTGACCCATGTTCCCAGAGATCCTTACCTGTCCGCACTCTCAGTTGTGTTCTGGAACCTTCTTTCCCACACACCTTAGCCACAATCTCTACCAGGTGCAAGGCTCCAGGCTTCAGGTCTGAAAATGTCACACTATTGTCCTGGGTCTCCATAGTCATGGCGGGTCCCCGAGGAGAGACCAAAGTGAGGTAGAAGGTAGGTGAGAAGCTGTTGTCTGTGGACCACTTCAGGGAGAAGCCAGTACTGGTCACGTTGGAGACGGTGACCTTTCCAATGGGTCCAGGAACTGGGAAATGGGATATAAATGCTGACATGAGGATTGATCTGAAAACATTGAGGGACAGGAAAAGAGCGCCCCAAAGTCCAACACTTAACAACGGAGGGGAGGTGACACCAGCCAATGACACAGATTGTCATGACCCCTCACAGAGACAGCCCCCTGTGTGCAGGACCTTGTAGGGCCCTTAGCTTGGCTTCTTAGCAGAAGCCACGTGTCTTAGACAACAGATATTGGTTCCTGGGATATTTTGTTCCAGAGGATGGTTGGGGGCCTACAAACCACTCCTCCTCGGCAGAGTCTAGGCGGTTCCTCCACAAGACGGTCCACCACAACCCTATGCTGGTGTCCCAGGGGCAGTCATTGGCATTCCTGGCTCAAGAGTCCCTCGGACAGGGAAGTCCTTGACTCCTGTGGGACAATCCTGGCACATGTGGGTTAGCACAGAAGAAACAATGGAGAAGTTCACCCCTGACAGTGGCTCAGTCTGGGCAAAATCCACAGTGGAACCAGCTCTGCAAGCTGACAAAAGAGGGGGGCTGTCAGGTAGGCCTACATAAGCCCCAGCCTATCTGCTGAGTATCCCCAAGACTTGGTGAAAAGCTAAACCCTTTGTGTATGGCATGGGTTGCAGTACAGCTGTGAGGGGTAGACAGCTGACGTGCACACATTTGGGTATAGAAGGCTGGAAGGACAGACTTCCAGAATGCATGACCGCTGGAGGTCCAAGGTGGCTGGGGTGAGGAAGAACTGAGGGTTCAACAGGGTCAGCAGGAAAGTTGGGGTTCGGGAAGCTGAAATCGTGGAACACCAGTGAGGGCTGAGGGTGCAGTGCTGCTGAGGATTATGGGACTGCTGGGGTATCCAACCTTCAAGGGATTGCTCCAGTGCACATGGGACACATACTCCCTAAAGTCTCCTCCCTGCCCTGGCCATCTTCTGCCCCAGCTACTAAAAGCCAAGGGCTCTTAGGAAGTAAGAGGGAGAAGGCAAGGGATGAAAAAAGGAGACTTTTTCTCTCTAACTGGACCAGACACCTGTCGCAGAGGACCCCACTGTTCTATGCCTGGGACACTCCACGTTTCTGACAAGCCTGGCATCAGGGCTTACTTACACAGGCTGAGGTTTCTACTGGGTTCCCTGTTCACTCACCACAGGCAGGGGGCTCTGAAGCCACAGGGGTTGAGGCCGATGGCAGGCCTGGGAAGGAGGAAGGGTGAGGGTCTTCATGCTGCAGTCTTGTGGAGTTCGGAGGAGGTGTCTCCCAAATGGGACTGGGGTGCCACACAACATAGCTCGTGGGTGAAGTGGTCACCGAGGGTGGGTCTATGGTGAAATTGTCCTGTGGCTCTCCAGTGGAGTGCAGTGGGACATCTGTGGTATTCTGAGGGGAACCATGGGTTGGCCCTGGAGCGCTAGGAAAGGAGCTTGTCACATTGCTGGAACTTTCATGGCTCGTCCCCAGGCTTGGGGCCACGCTGGGCACCTCCACACCTTGCCCGGTGCTAGTCCTATCCTGCCTGGCTGTGCTGCTACCGTCCCTCCCAGGTGGAGGCCCTGGGGTCCAGGCTTGACTTCTTGTTGGGGTGCTCCTTGGGTGCCTTGGGTCCACAGCATCAGGACTTGGTGACAAGGTAAGGGTCTCTGGGCCAAAGCCTGTTACTCCCCCGTTGACAGCTGGGGCTGTGACCTTTGTTGTTACAGACAGTTCACCTCCTGTGGGAGTCACCATGTCACCTGCAAAATACATCCACTGTCAGATTCCAGAANCAGGTGGCAAGGCCATCAGAGTCTCCCCACAGCAAGAGCTTTCCCTAGAGAAAGACATTGCATTGCAAAAGATGCCCCCCACCTTGGTGAGCCTGGAAAGATGACTTAGCAGTGAAGAACACTTGTTCCTCTTCTAGGCGACACAAGTTCAGTTCCCAGATACAATAGGCATCTCACAACGCCCTATAATTCCACCTCTAGGGAATCTGGCTCCCTCTTTTGGCCTCTACAGGCAACTGCACTAATGCACACCCACCCACGTAGACAACCATGCAGACACATAACTAAAAGTAAACCTAAAAAAAAAAGGCTGGTCATAGCAGTGTGCACTTGGGATTCCAGCTCTGGGGAAGTAGAGGCAGGAGGATATCTGAAGTTCAGTAACCAGCCAGTCTAACCTTATCTGTGAGTTTCAGGTCCCGGTGAGAGACCCTGTAGTGGTGCACACACCTTTAATCCTAGCACAAGGTGTATGGTTCCTGAGGAATGACATTCAGGGTTCATATTCAACCTCCACAAGCACATGCACTTATATGTGTGAATGCCCCCCTTGCTACGTGCACATGAGAGAGAGAGAGAGAGAGAGAGAGAGAGAGAGAGAGAGAGGAGGCACAGGAAGAGGAGGAGGAAAACATCTCCTCTGCTCCAGCATGCTCCCAATGCAGACATGACTAATCAGACAGAGTATCTGTTATGTGTAAGGGCAGACATGACTAATCAGACACAGCATCAGAGATCTGCAAGTAGCTGCCTCCTGTTTCTTAGCTCAGCCCCTATCCCTGCCCTGTGCTTAAAGACTTGGGGTAGAGATGGGGCAGGACTAGGACTCAGGAGCCCCCCTAGGAGGGCCCCTTTCTAGCACACCTGGTTTCTACAGTCTATCCATCTTGAAGCCATCAAGAGAGGACTCCCCGCTCCTGGGGACATTTCATGATTTCCCCGGAGCTGGGGTACTCTGCTTATGTGGGCTCTTTTACCCATTTATAAAAAAATCGACTCCAATTATATTTTACAGCTGCTATGGGCTAAAGAGCCACAGAACCCACACCACATTTGTTCTTAGACACGTTTGCCATCACATCAATTCCTTCTGAATTAAAAAAACAAAACAAACAAACAAACAAAACAGAAACACTGCTGTGGCCCTTAGCACTATGCTGGCTCTCCCACCCCAGGCCTCAGAGCACTGCTGGAGATGGATTCTCACCCTCACAGGCCTGGCCAGCCCAGGAGGGGTTGGCATCCCTGGCTGTGAGGCACTGGCATGCGTAGGTGCCCTCCAGGTTGATGCAGCGGGCGGTGGGGTGGCAGTCATGCTCTGAGCTGTGTGCACACTCGTCCCAGTCTGTGGGGAGGGGAAGCAGAGTCAGTGAGAAAAGGCCAGACTGGTCAGGAAACAAAAGGGCAGCAGATGGAAGTCTTCCTGCCCCTCCTACAGAGAACTGTTGGTCAAGTCTATTCAACACTCAGTGTGAAAATTCTCTCTGTTTGGCTTGCCCTGCATCAAGGTAAAATGAATTAACACCAGGGCTAATGGAGCAGACCCACAGGTGAGCAGTTGACTGACAGACACTGTAGTACTGTGTCCTGATCACCAGACACAGGGATCTCCATTCTCCCACACACACACACCCACGGACCCCTAGTCTCCTTTTGNGCTCTGTGTACTGGACCAGTGACTGCAAAAGGCATCATCCAGAGGAAATGATCCCACTCCGGGAGGAGCCTCCGGCCNTGCCCTTGGTTCTCATAGAGGATTCCAGAATACGATTTACACTATTATTTTATTCGCCTTTCAGGTAAAGGGAAGATTAACTCAAACTATTGGTGCCAGGGCTGCTTGTGAGCTGGAGGTATGCCCTGCTGCCCTGCTGGGAAAAGTCATACCTTGCACTAGCGTCCCCTGCTGGTCAACCTGGAACACGGTGCTGACAGCCAGCCGCTGGAGCATGGGCCTTAGTGTGGAGACACCCACTGGAAACTCAGGATCTTGCAGGGTGACTCTAAGTGTCACCACCAGGCTCCCTGCCTGCAGGGACACGATCTGCAGCCTCAGCTTCCCTCGTCTGTACATTTCAAAAATGTCTCGGGGGAAGGAGTTTTCCACCTAACCGGGAGATACACAGCAGCTCAGACGGTTAGCAGATGTGCCTTCCCAGCCACGGGGCCCACCCAGCTCTCCCTGGAACAGCTAAAGAAAATACACAGCACCCACTACAACCCAGGTCCCGGATACATGTGAACAGTCCACCCAACTGCCCTGGAAGTAAGTGTGAGGGGGATGTGTGTATGTGNGTGAATTGCAGAGACTGTCAGCTTNGTTGATGGACTGACTGACAAGGAGGGGCTACCAATAAACAGTTCCCATGATTACTTGGGGCTGCGCCTTCCTTACTGGGGAGATACCAGTCTCTCCCCCCACTTCCTGCCAACCATCCCATGAGCACTGAGATTAGCTTTTCGATGGAGGACCCAAAACAAAACAAAACAAAACAAAACAAAAAACTAGCACTCTAAAAGCCTTCAAGAGCTGCTCCTGGGGACTAGGCAGGAGGACCACCTCTAATTCAAGGGCCACCTGAGATACATAGTGAGTTCTAAGCCAGCTTAGGATATAGAATAAGACCCTGTCTTTCAAAAATTAATCTAAATATAGCTGGCATCCCTAGAGGCAGATATCAAGAGCACCCCTCCCCGCAGCAGCCTGGCCATCCTGCAAATAGAACACCCCAGGTCTCCTTGTTCTAGACTCTTTCCAGGGATGTTGGTATGCAGAGGAGCCTAGGAACCTCAGGACGGTGGCTCGTTCCAGAACAAAAGACAGTCCCTTCTACCATCCAACAGCTAACAAACATAACCTGCCCTCTGGAACACAATTTAGGGTCTAAAATATCTGGGCTCCTTAAGTCAGGNGTTGCTCTGCTGAGGCATACCCCCTTCATGGACACACAGGTCTTTCGTGGACATCATCCTGTACACTTGGAGGAAAGGGCAAGATGGGGAACCAGCCTTATATGTAAGGCTTATAAGTCAGCCTTATATGACTCTCAGGACCCCTGCTGTGCCGTGACAGGCACTCTGTCGCTGACCCAGGAACCTGTGTCTTCTGCCAGCATCTGCAGCACTCTATCAAGCTAGCCTATGGTTTTCCAAAGGGGTAAAATCCTGGACCCTGGACAGCTGCAGATGTCGGCTCTCTCCCCACAGCCCGGAACCTATGTTAGATAGCAAATACTGGCTCTGCTCCCAGGCTTGGCATCAGTGTCTCCTGCCAGCCATGGGGGCCAACAGATGCTAAGATCAGTAGTAGAGCCTGTGCTCAGCAAACTACTATGAAACCACACAGGATAACAGCACCCCAAGGCAGAGCCTTACACAGCGAGTCCAGCCATACGATCAAGGTACTTATTTGACAAAGGATTGCTATTCTATGAGGGTCTGTGGTCGGTGGATGTGACCCTCCTCGGGCTGTTACAAGACATAGGACTTTGTTCAGCCATAGGGAGGAACCAGGTTGTTGATGTGTATGTGGATATGCATGGGTGTGCATGTATGCACATACGAGCATGTGTAGTGCATGTGTCTANATGTGTACATGTGTGTATGCATGCATGTGTGTGTGCTTGCCTGTGCAGGCATAAGTGTATCTGTGTATCCTTGTTCTGAGGATCTGAGGGCAGGCCAACGCTCTGCTCTCCTGCTACCTCACGAAACAGCTGTTGAGAAAAGTTCCNGAATTCCTCGCTGCTGCAGTTGAGAATCTGCTCTGTCAGGTTACGGTTCATGATCCGTATTGTGACTTGGAAAACCCGGGCATCTA
>LZPO01107926.1:544322-556050 GCA_001675575.1 Neotoma lepida | reverse complement strand
CACTACTTTGTACCTGGCAAACTGATTGGTCCGCTGCCATGAGGCACCTCTCTTCTAGATGCTGGAAAAAGTCTCAACACGGAGGCTGGGAACCTATGTCTCTTTTATGAGAGTCAACTCAGTGTGCACAGGCANNGATCGGGGTGGGCTCCACTGCAGCCCATCATGATNCCTGACTGTTGATAGCAAGTCACAGACTAACTCCAACCTGGCTCCATCAGGGATGGAGAGCCTGGGCCCACAGGCCAGGATATGACAAACAAGGGACTCATGTAAGCACCATGCAGCATTCAGTCCAGTGTGAGCCACACACAGCAGGGGCAGTCACACCCCACCCCCTGCATGCAGGAAGGCTCATGTGACATGCTGGGTCCCCAGAACTCTGGGACAGAAAGGCCCACTCAAGGAAGCATAGCTTTCAACTAGTGCCTTACCTGTCTTAACAACCAGTGTGGCAGAGACATTGGCCCCGCACCCCTGGTAGCTGGTCCTCACTCCNTACAGCACTCCAGCCTCCAACCCAGGCACAGCCAGAGTCCGGCTCCTCGTCCAGGTGCTTCTGACTGTTTCTCTGCCTTTGTACACTTGAACATGAAAAGTGTGGTTCTGAGTGGAATTCAAACTCCAGGACATGTGAAAGCTGCTGCTGGTGACATTAAGCGCCACAAAGTCTTGGATTGGAGGGCAATCTAGGGAGAAATACACCTGGGCCTCAGATAGGAAGCATCCCGGCTTCAGCCCCACCCGCTTACCCATCAAGGNGATCGATGCGCAGAACAATGCTNGCTCATCTTACAATAATTAATTACCTTACTTAGTTAAAGAACTAGGATGGATGCCTAGGAAGATGGCTCAGTAAATAAAGTGATTGCCTCGAAAGTGTGAGTGAGGACCNGATCCCCAGAACTCATGTAAATGCCTAGTAGTCATGGTAGCTGCCTGTGATTCCAGTACTTACGTGACGGGGGAGAGGGGATCACCACCCTTCATCTGGAGCAAGTTGGTTAGTGAGTCTAAACTAATCATATTGACAAGCTCTGGTCCAAGTGAGAGACCCCGCCTCAAAGGATAAAGTGGAGAGCAATTGAGGGAGACTCCTAAAGTCAAGCTTGGGCCTCCATGTGTGAACGCACACCCATGTATGTGCACATACACACACATATAAACACAAGCACACACCACGCATGTGTACAGACACTAGAGTGAGTAACAAGGGTGGGGGAGACTGAGGAAGTCAAATGATGTCAATGTCCGGCCTCCACATGCACCCACACACAGGAGTTAGAACAGTCTATGGGGTCTGTGACACATGACAGAAAGATGTCTATAGTGAAGGCCATTGTGCCTGGAAATCCAGCCTCAACATGCATTCCCAGGCTACGGCCATACCAACTGCATGTACACAAGAATGCCATCCTACTGACCCTCAGCCATTGGTCTGGGAGTCGAGCTGGGTTTCCTCTACAGCTCATGATCTCAGCATTGAGGGAGGCAGGGTCAGGCAGATCCCCGTGGATCACGAGTCCATCCTGCTTGAAAGAGCACTGTGAAAGGTTCAGTGAAAGATACTGTGTCCAAATTGGGGGGAGAGGAGGCAAGTGAATAGTACCTAAGAATGACACCTGAGACTGTCCTCTGTACACAAGAACACATGTGCCCTGCACACACATAAACTTATACATATCTGCACACATGCATATGAGAAAGGGTTTAAAGGATGTTAGCTTCTTAATGGTGTGAAAATTATATCTTTCCAACACACATGACTGTTTCCTCCAGTAAAGATCAGGAGAGCAGTCAGCCCATTTCCCTCTCTTCCTTGACAAGCTAATAATCAGTGTTCTCCCATGGACTCTACTTCAATTCCTGTCCCACAGGATTCCCATAGCCAAGTGTAGTACACAGTCACAATTCTCCAACACAGTCCTCTGCCTCCTCCTTCCAACCAACATTGGCCACCTTTGATCATGCTCGGTCACTGTGTAGTGTGTTCCTCATGAAGAGCTCTCTCAGAGCCCCTCAAGATGGTAGGCTAAAGTTACCAGAAGCTGAAGATCCATGCCTCCATGGACAGACCAGTGACTACCTCTCAAATCTGTCTGTCCTGGGAACACATCTAGGATGCAGAAGTGAGTGTGCTTGACGTCTTAGCTTTGGGAATAGATGTGTGCCCAGTTGCTCACTTGACAATTGTTCAGGTTGGTTTTGTCAGTTTGTCCCAAGCTGGAGTCATCTGGGAAGAGGGATCTTAGCTGAGAAAACGCCTCCATCAGATTGTCCTGTGGGCAACTCTATGGGTGTTCTCTTGATTAATGACTGATGTAGGAGGGCCCAGCTCACCGTGAGTGGTGCCACCCCTGGGCAAAGTGGTCCTGGGTGCTGTAAGAAAGCAGGTTGAGCAAGCCACGGGGAGCAAGCCAGCAAGCAGTGTTCTTCCGTAAACTCTACNTCAATTCCTGTCCCAACTTTCCTTCATTATGGACGANGAGTTGTAAGCTAAAATAAACCCTTTCCTCCCCAAGTTACTTTTGGTCGTGACATTNATCATGGTAATAGAAACCTAAGACANTGATGTTTTCCTCAGTGGCAGGGAATGCAGAGTGTGTAGCAGCCTAGGGGCAGCTGNAGCTCAGGTCTAACTGAGGTTCTCATCCCCAGCCCCAGTCTCTGGGACCCTGAAGTGGAAAGTTCCACTCTAGACTTCTGGTCACTGTACAGCTCACTGGCCTGTGCTTGGTAGCAGATGCTCGTGACAGAAGGAAGGAGAGAGGGAGGGAAGGAGAGAGAGAGGGAAGGAGAGAGGGAGGGAGGGCAGGCTACACTCACCTCTCAGAAACCATGCTGAAAGCCTTGGCTGTGCTGTTCCTATAGTAGAGACTCTTAAGGGCAAACATTGCTGAGTCCACATCCATGGAAGACAGCAACGTGGCAATACACTAGTTAGTAGGAAAGTGGGGGCTGGGAGCTCACCCAGAAGCCAGGGAGCGTCACACAGCCTCTCTGATGCCGTTTCCCNGTTACCACTCCAGTAGACAGCCTGCCTGTCTGTCCCGCTGTTTAAAAGGGTATTCAGTTAAGCCTGCCTCTGACTGGGTGGGATTTACATAAAACAAGACCCCTTGAAAGGAAGACGGGGAACAGGTTAGGAAGTAGCTGAGGGGTGGCCCGTTGGCAGCGCACATGGCGCCTCACTCTCGGAGGTCCAGTGGCGCCTCACTCTTTGAGGTCCAGTGGTTCTTTGATCGCAGGGATAAGGGCTGTGAACTCTTGCACTTTGACTGCTAGGAGACCCTCCAGGCATCTGAGGAAGTTGCTCCAACAATATTGGAAGAAAGAAAATCCTTTCTGATCCAAGCACACCCACTGAGGGCAGTGCTACCTGGAGATGTTCGTGTGCCCCCTTCTCTGATGTATTTCCTTGAGGGAGTCACAGTTGTCCACATTCAACCACCCTTGACCCACAACAGTGGCAGTTTCCCACAGCTTGAGATTTATTAACCCAACGTTGCCATAGACACTCAGGAAACGATGAATTCACATCCACCTCTGTGCCTGGCAGGCACAAGTCAACACCCCCTGCATTGTGGGAATCATGGGGACAGGGCTGCATTGACATTCCATGCTATAAGCTCATAAGGAGCCCCCATGGCATGCATGCCACCTCCCATCCAAGTCGTCCATGATTGCTATGACGTCTTTCCTCTGAGCTCTGTGTGACCCAGTCCTGTGAGCCCACTGGATCCTCACCTCAATCCCAGATAAGACGTCCTTCTATGGCCCCACTTTATGGGAGACAAAACCAAGCCCTAGAAAGGTCAAAACGAAATTAAACTGTCTAATAACCAGTGACAGGGGTCACATGCTATGCTCCTAAACTATCCAACCACCAGGAGGAGAACGCATGATGACCTTGAGAGATGCCAGGTCCAAAGCCCCAGAGCTCTTACATAGAAAAGGAGCCTTTGCAGGTGTGATTAAGTCCAGGGTGGTTCTAAAAGCACCCACAGGTGTTTTCATAAGAGAAGGTCAGAGGGACAGCNGAGTTAACACACCAAGAACAGGAGGTCACGTGAGGCCGAGTGGCAAAAGGACCAAAGGCACTGAATCCAAGGGCTAGAGAAGCAGCTACAAGCCAGGGAGTGCTGGCTGCCATCAGAGGTAGAACAGGCAAGGAGCAAGTTGTCCCCCAGGGCTCCAGAGGACCCTCGGCTCAACCTCCCCTTCATTTGGCCCAGTGATGCCTGTTTTGAGCTTGTGGCCTCCTGGACTGTGAAAGGACACATTTCCGTGTTTTAAGCTGTGTTGTCTGTGGNGCTTTGTTACAGCAGCTGCAGGATGGTTATACATACTCAGGTCTCTTCAACAAGCTTTTCAGGCAGCCTTCCCACACTGGGCGGAGAAACTTGTGAGGGAGCTGTGCACAGTAAAGGGACAGCTCAAGTATTCTAAGGCCAACCTGCCTCTGTAGGACCTCCCTGGGGTGTTTTAACATGAGAACTACTTCTTCCACCTCACCCTCTCTTCCCCAGGGACTTGGTTGATGCTCTGCTATGGTCACTCTGAGGCTTAGCATGGCCCTAGGAAACAGCACTGAACTCGATGCTTCTCATGATCTGAGGGTGTGGGGACCTCTGTTCTCTAACTTAGGAGACAACACCATCGTGAGAGCACCTGTGACCACCTGAAAGGGACTCTGAAGGTCTGGCCTGATGACTCGCCTTCATGGGAGGAAGGGACAGGGAAGGTCATTAGACCCTGAGATTCCAGCCATGCCCTCCTCCAGTCCTGCTCCCAGCTGCCTGTGGTCTCAACAGGTACTAGAGACTGGAAGGCTAACGAAATGGGGGATTACATCTGAGCAAGGTGTGGGGAGGCATCATCCGTGCTGATATGACATTTGTCATTGATGTAGCTGTTTGGGAGCCATCCATGCTCCTGTAGATAAACCCACGCTAGGCTTGGCTGGAACTATTTCTCTGGTCTATGGTTGGAGTCTTATCNCAGGTGGCAGATAACTGTTCACACAACAAAGTGCTACAGAAACTCTGATCTTCTGAAATCCAGGCCAAAGATCTTGCTCTGTGGTTCTCCTCATCCTGTGGCTGGGGACAGAACCCCAAAACTTGGTGGTCCTTTTGGAGATGTTCATCAGTGTCACCAGGGCTGTGGGCCTGGGCTCTTGTTCCTTCCAGGAAGCCCTGGCCCATCCCTCTGATGGGGAGGAAGAGCGGGACACCAGGCTTCATGAGATCTCGCTGTCAAACTCGTCCCCTTTTCTCTCGAATCCAGCAGCTTGAGCCCCAAGCCTCGTGGAGTGGGCAGCATCGTTGACAGACTCAATCAAAGACTCTGAGTATCGGAATCAAACTCGAATTGAAGCCACAGGCATTGCCTCAGGGAACATGACCTCTTACTCCATGCCAGCTGTGCTCACCTCTGCAGCTGGCACCCTGGTTCCACCAGACCACAAATCTAGGTGACAGCTAAAAAGCTGGCAGGTGCCAGTTGAGCATGAAGATAGTATGGAAAGGACTCAGGCCTTCCTCAAACAGGATGCATTCCTGGAATAGCAAGGGCGAATCATGCAAGATTTCTTTTGGCTGCTGTCGTGTGGGAGAATCCAGCTGCCCCACGGACCATCAGTTGGGTGNCTAATTTCACAAGAAGTGCATCTGAAATTTGTGCTGTATTTTCTAGCAACTTGTGTACTTGTGTGGCTGAGCTGGTCCAACAGATTGCTCATTTGTATTAGCTTCTAAATTTAAAATACATGTGATCTTTGTAGCAATATGCAGCCAAAATTGGCTCTGACTCTCCAGTCTGGAGACACACACACACACACACACACACACACACACACACACCCCACACACAAGCCTATTCCACCCTCCTAGAAGTGTGACTAGGAATGGGCAGCCTTCCCTGGTCATGCCCCCCATCCATTCTCAGTCCTTGATCTGAAAGGCTACTAGAGGCTTATTGTGCCTAAAAGCATAACCCAATTTAGAGGGCAGCATAACTAACTGCAGAGAGAGCCTAACATCTTCTAAGGCCTTTGACCAAAGTTAATGTGTTTGCCTTCCCACTGCAGGGACAGGATTCTTAGCCTGGAGTTTACAGCCCAGGGAATCTTTGGCACATGGGGACACACACCAAGCTCCTTGGAATGATGCTGTATGGTAGTCATACAATTCTGCAAGACCCTCAAGGTCATGTGCTCTCCAGGGAGAGGGGGGCTTTGTAGGCAGAATGGATGGGGCAGTTGTCTGTCTTCATTTTCAACACCAGAACCTTCAAGGTCCTTACATTGCAGAGATATGCAATGTGGCCTTCCTATGTCTGGCATTTTCTCAAGAGATCCATAACTTATGAGCCCTGGGCATGCTCCACTGTCTGTTACTAGAGTTGAATGACATGACCTGTCACCTTCAGAGGAAGAAGGGACACGAGGCAGTTTGAGCAGAGCACATGCATGCAAAACTCCACGGGTTTCTTCCACTGAGGAGGGAGATGATGGTATGGAGTCTCGATCTAGNTCTATAATCTTTCCCCACCCAATACCAGGGTNCACCCGANATAAGAATTTCATGTCTGGATTTGAAAGACCTGGGGAGAAAACNCCAGGAGAGGTGACTACCAGGGGCCAAAGAGATAACACTATACATCCCACCTAGAAAGGTTAGGGGCTGGGTGTACCCAGAATCCAGCCTGAATATCTTTAGGAAGTGACACATTGTGCAAGGGGCAGCAGGGGAACCCTGTGTAAGGGCCAGTCAGAGCTGCCTTCACTCTGGCTATGAGGTCCAATCTGTTGTCTGTGTGAATATACACTGGGACCATTCTCTGAAGTGCTCTTAGCACGACCAGGCACTAATGGAGTCTGGGGCCAATGAGAGGGAGATCCCTAATCCAAAGCTGAGTGCCCATCACAGGATACCATGGACTTTGCAGGGAGATAGTCACAAAATCCAGCCCATAGGATGGCATGGGGTCTGTCTAGGTCTCTAAGTTGTCCCCACCCTGCACCAGGATGTACCTGAGATAATGGACCTTCTGGGCTGAGATGCCAGAATANCTGTGATGACAAGGGGCGGAAGCAGAGGCAGAGGGAAAACTATGTAAGTTAAAGTAAATAGCCCCAGAGCTGTCAGAGCTGAGCAGTGAACGCAGCTGAAATGTAAGTTTAGACTTTAAAGACGATAATGAAGAGAACATCACATTTCAGAGACTGGATACTGGGTATTAAGAAGTTACCGTGGCTACAAAGGGACAATAACAGGGTGTGTTATTTTGGATTTTAGCATCTCATCTCTTAGAGATACACTCTAGTGTGACTATGATGAAATAGATGATGAAGGTTCGATGCTTATGGGGGGTGGGAGGAGAGGCAGGCTGGCCAAGCAGGGGTGGGGAATAGGGATGCTGTGGTTGATTACATACACTGTGTGTGTGTGTGTGTGTGTGTGTGTGTGTGTGTGTGTGTGTTTTCAAAGCCTCCCAGAGCCTCCCAGCCTCCACCTCCAGCTTTGTCTTTACGTCACCCATACATAGTCAGAGATAAACTCAGCCCATCCCTTTGGGCTGGGTATAAATATTCCGTGAGTCCCTTTCTCTCTTTAGCACTGCAGGAAATTAGGAACTGTCCTATTCATGTGCCACCCATGACCACTCTCCAGGGAGCATCTGAGAGCAGGGTCATGGCATTTCCAATACAGGCCATGCATTATCCAGACAGGTGCTATATCAAAAAATGAATGCAAAAGTGACCTGGAGAGCAGGCATGGCTGCAGGGACCCAGTAGCCACTTTACTCCCAGGAGCAGAGGGAACAGAAGGCTGTACAAGCCAGTTTATGTTTACACAACATGGCGCTGATGGATCTCCAGGCCCAGATGCCTAATTCTGGACATCTGGGGTGGGGGGCGTGAATCATCACAAAATGACTGACACAGAGATATGAAAAGTAAATGGTGGGATAGAACTATTCCTGAAAGAATGCTGCTTTTGTGTGATTCTACATAAATATGGCCTTGATGTTAGAGCTTTGTGCCTTTGCCAGCCTGCCTGCGAGTGTCTGTCTGTTGGCCTGTGCACTGGCCGTTCTCACACCATCTGAGGACTCCAGCATTACCTTCGTCTGTGTGGTTCAGCTGCTGGGTAGAGACACACTGGTAGGAGCCCTCTGTGTTCAGACACTGCTCTCCTTCAGAGCAGGCATGGAGCTCACTGTGCAAGCACTCGTTCACATCTGTGGAAAAGGGGACAGGTGAGATAACATTGCAGCTACTTCCTCATTCTCCATGATGCTCTGCNNGCAGCCTCCTGCAGATTCAGGCAAGNTNGAAGCATGCTCACTGGTAGCTTGCTGACCCCAGGCAGCAGTTACGGTCTAAGCACATGGCTCNGGGGCTAGCCTGAGTCCCAGTGGTCACGGCACAACAAGCCCAAGAATAAACCAAGGGAATCAGAAGTTTCCTGAGCTAAAGGGATTCTGAAACATCACCAACACTTCCAGTTGGTCTGGTCCTCACTCTTGGATCTGTCATCTTCCCACCCAAGGCCCCAGAACACCTGCCTCACATAAAGCCACTCTTCCCACGATGAAGAGAGCAAAGCTAGGCCATCTCATAGCTAACTGTGTTTCAGCATAGGCAGGAAAGCTTATGGTCACTCACAAAGTACCAACCTCTGTTCTTGGAGGAAAATAAGTGTGTGATTATCTGTTATCCATCTTCATGCATTTCCTGCTTTCTATGCGCATGATTTATGGGGATAACCAATTGCACCATGACCACATGTTATGGCAACCTCCAATCTAGAATCAAACCTTGCCAATGCAAAGCTCCCCAAACCACACAGTGAAAGCCCACATCTGTAGCAGGTTCTAGTGAAGGATGCTCACCGGCCTCCAGGAATGGGCCTGTGACCAGTGACTGAGGGACAGTTTCAGGAGGACAAGATGAGTGCTTTGGTCATGGGCTCCATCCCCAACATCATTGACACTGGAGACAAGGCTACTCAGGAGCCTAGCTGCACCTGTCCCCAGCTTCACCAGGAGGAGGTTATCAGTCCCCAGCCCTTTGCTCATACACCAGCGATTGCTACCTGCCAGCAGCAGGCCTAAAGAGCTGAGACAGACCATCGAAAGTTTTTAAAAACCTTTGCCAATCCCTGACATAGTTTTTTTTTTTTTTTAAAGCCATAGGTGTTTTAATTTCTTTCTGAAACAAGGCCACATCTAGAGTGTGAGTTTCCCATGTGTCATCTGTGGTTTACAGTGTAGTGTACCATGGGCAGGTAATGGGCTTGCTAGGGAGGAGGAAGGGAGTGGAGGAGACATTGTGTGTGTGTGGGGGGGGGAAGCACGTATGCTGGGGGCAGATGCTGATGGAGCAAAATAAATCCCCAAATCTACATGTGGGAACTTGAGTTTCAACTTGGTTTGGGCCAGAGTGAGCAGAAGATGAGCCAAACCATCCCCACGCTTTGCAGAACAATACACCTGAACCAGTGATCTCCCACATCTGAGCTTAGCCTGCTTTAACAGTGCGTTGAAGGGCAGGTCGCAGAGTCAGCTTGGCAGTGTCCCCACAGGGCAGGCCCACCTTGCACCTGGATGCTGATCACTTCATAGACTCGATTCACCAGGTCATCCAACATGGCAGAGATGTTGCCCACCGTCATGAGCCGTGGAAGGCCCAGCAGCAGCCATGACGCCGTGGTGAATGTGTCCCTGCCACCAGCTGAGTTCAGGTAATATACAGCTGGGTTCAGAGGCTGCAAGGCACTGGTGACCTGGGAAGTAGAACCAGAGGATCAATGGTAGAAGGGTGCCCTGTGTAGGGGAAGGATACAGAAACACGAGAAACTGAAACAAATTGTACACAGACGTACGCACACTTGCGTGTGCACCTGTCTACCAAACAGTAAAAAACTGTTATGGGGCTGGAGTTGTGACTCAGGCAGAGTGTTTGCCTAGCATGTAGGAAACCCAGGTGTGATCCCTAGCACCACATAAACTGGCATTCCCCTGTAATTCTAGCACATGGAAGGTGGAGCCAGGACAATCAAGTTCAAGGTCATCCCTGGCTACCTAGTGAGTTCAAGGCTAGCCTGGGCTACAGAAGATTGTTAAAAGGAGATGAAGAAGAAGAGCAGGAGAGGGAAGAGCAGGGGGAGGAGGGTTGCTGCAATGTCTTTCACATCTGTGACCTTCACAGAAAACCAGAGGCCTCAGCTTCTGCACCCGACTGCTGCTGGCAGATCCAGCCCCACCCAAACTCAGATGTGAAGCCCTGACCTCCAGCCCCAGATGTGGCCTCAGTTGGACATGGGTGTGACTGGCTGAGGGTGGATCTTGATATCCTTTTTGAAAGGGGGAAATCTGAGCTGGGTGCAGGGGGATGTACCTATATATTAGCTACTTGGGAGGCAGAGGCAGCAAGCTCACTAGAACCCAGGGGCCTGGGAGCAGCCTGAGCAACATAGTGAGACTCCATTGCGATCAATCAGAAGGAGAAACGTGGACCCACAGCTGAACACCCTCAGACAAAGGACAGTGTGAAGAGGCGTAGGGGACAGATGGCCACACAAGTCAAGAGGAAGGGCTTTGGGACTTTGGGGGCTCTTGGCCTCCAGAAGGAGCATTGATACCCTGATACAGACTCTCCAGCCCATGGGGCCATAGGGAACACTTTCTTTGAAGCCATCTATTGATAGTGACTCTTTGCTGGGCTAGCCCCAGGTGGCCTGCAAAACTGTGGCCTCAGGACCTGAGTCCCCTCCCCTNCAGGAATCTGGCCTCCTACACTTAATGACAGCGGCAGGGGAATCTAGAATTAAGGAGCGGCCTCTAGAAGGGGAGGGCCTCCCGTTGTCGTGTCTGATTATTTTTTAGATTGACCATTCTTTTGCTTATCTCGTAGGATTCTTGCATTTAGCCTGTATCTCAGCATCTCAACTCCAGGGAAACCAGGCAAGTTGGCACCGCACACTCTGACCGGTGTCTCCAAAGCAGGTTTGTAAACAGACCTGCCTCTGTGGGAGCTGAGACCCGGAGCCCTTCCCAGGAGACCGAGTGCAACTAACTAACTCAGGAGGCAAGCCAAGGCCCACCTACCCCCACTGGAACCCGTTAGTCGGGAGCCCAGGAGCCAGCACCTGCTGCAGCCGGGAGCCTGCCTGGGCAGGCTGGCTCCCTCAGGAGGGAGGCAACTGCAGGGCTACAGAAATAATGAACACAAGTGACACGGTCTCAGGATCCAGTGTGTCAGGGACTGCGGCAAACAAACGCCTTACACGCTGTGATTGTTAATTCTGTCAACCTGATAGGACCTAGTCACCCAAGAGTCAAGTCTCAGAGTGTGTCTGTGAGTGAATTTCTTAGTTAGGGCTAACTGAGGTGGGAAGACCCACCCTGAATGTGCATGGCACCATTCCATGGATTGCATCCTCAAACCGTGAACCCAAAGAGACCTTCCTTCCTTGAGTTGCTCAGTCAGGCATTTGGTCACAGATACTGTTTAAATCCCAGCAGCCATCCCACACAGAATTATGATTATTTGTATTTAATGGGTGAATATCTGCAGCACAGAGAGGTGAAATAATTTCTCCAAGGTCACACAGCAGGTGCCAGGCTGGGGTTTGTACCCTGTTGGCTTGGCTGCAGAGCTGTGTTCCTAGTGGCCAGTTAGGCAGCCCCTTAATGAACCAAGAGCAAACAGGGATCT
>LZPO01107926.1:532649-544316 GCA_001675575.1 Neotoma lepida | reverse complement strand
CCACCCCCGCCGCTACAGTGGGCATCAGGGAGCTCCTGGGCAGAGGTGAGGTTGCAGAAGACCCCTAGGGTAGTGTCACTTCCCAGTGGCTAGGGCAAGGTAAGCATGTCTCGTCTATTCCAGGCTGCCTGGCTGGTAGGTGTAGTGACTAAGGAGGGATGTCATTCTCATTTTTGCACCCATGGGACATTATCTGTGGGGCCTAGAGGTGCAGAGTGGAAACCATCTTGCTGGGCTCATTACACTGCGGTGAGCCAGCAGCAGGGCAGCAAACCCCACTGGGCCTTCCTGGGCACAGGCTCCTACCCACAGCTGGCTATAAAAGCAGGCTGCTGTTAAAGAGCATAGTGGGTGGACGGAATGCCCTACTATCCTAGCATCCCCAAGTCTTGGACAATGCTATCATAGAGAGATATCCTGACAGGAAATAGATGTGGCCTGTCTTTAAGTGTGGCTGCAATGCAGGGGTCTCTAGCAGTGTGGCTTTGACCTCTGGGGACAGTAGGTACTGTTTAGTTGTCACACTGGGGAATGCTCCTGATCTAAACAGAACAGCCCAGGATTCCACAAAGTGAGAACGAGGACTTCAGGTTTGGGGACTGAGGGGCCAAGGCCATACTGACAAGGACACCTTTTTCATCTTCTCAACTGACCATCTCAAGAAGACTTCCCCATCCCACATACCAGGTGTGGCTTCAGATCCACATGGCAGAACTCAAGAAATCACACTCTGATCAACTATTCCACTGTGTGCCTCTCTGGTTTGTTGTTGTCATTGTTTTTCTAAGACAGAGCCTCAAGCAGCCTAGGCCAACCTTGAACTTGCTACGTGGTTGTGGATGACCTTGAACACCTGATCTTCCTGTCTACATGCCCTGTGGGTTGGGGTTACCTGTGAGGCTGATTCACACTACTTAAGAGTTCAGGTTTGGTTCAGAGTCAGTCACTCAGGACACTGTGGAATGTCACCCCATCCTATCTGCCCAGGGAGAAAGATGACTTTTGTAACCATGGCACTCACCAAAGAGTAGAGCAGGCGAGTGTGGTTCCGGAAGCCAGGGTCCTCCCGTTGCAGGTCCTCAAAGCCCATCTTCACCAGCACGGTCACATTATACCAGCTCACCAGGATCCTCTCTGTACCTGGAGGGCAGATGCCAGTGAGTTACAGTCCTAGGGACAGGGCAGGGCCACCAGAGGCCATGGGTGGCCAGCAGGCCTGGAAGGCAGACCACCTTTCTGCATAAAATGCCTGCAGGGAGCTTCGGATTGCCTGCCCTCACCCCTCTCTTTCCTGTTGCTGCACCTGTGAAGTCAAAGACCCTCCCTTGAAGAGAGACCCTTGGGACACAGTTCAGCCTACAGCATTTGATACAATGTAATATAAAATCAGTCCAGTCCACCACTGTTTCCTTATACTGATAGCAAATAGTATGGTATGTAATAGTCTATGTAACATTGTTTATATTAGATAGTCCCTGCTGTCTACATGAATAGTGTAAGCACCTGACATTAGAGTGTCATATATGACTACATACTAGTCTGCTGCTACATGTAGTACACGTAACATTCATATATAGTCTATTCAGTTACCCTCAGCAATGGTGAACAGGGGTCCCAAGACTTCCAGGGGTCACCAAAGTCTACAGATGTTCAAGTCCCCTATGTAACTGAACAAGTCCGGCTAGAGAAATGGCTAAGTGGCTAAGAGCTCTGGCTGCTCTTCCAGAGGACCTTGGTTTGATTTTCAGCACTCACATGGTGGCTCACAACCATCTGTAATTCCAATACCAGGGGATCCAATGCCCTCTTCTGGCCTTTGTGGGTCCCATACATGCAGGCAAACCACTCATACACATAAAAAAATTAAATGAATAAATTTTTAAAAATATTTAAATTGGACACGTGTTTTCACGTAAGCAAACTCCCTCCCAGACACTAATCATCTTGAGATGGCTTATAGTGCTGCATGCGCTGTAAATGCCTGTCAGTCCTTGTATATGGATTGTTTAGGGAATGGTGATTATTTTTTTTTAAATGTCCTTATAGGTCCAGGACCAATGTGCCCACCTCAGGTCTACTTGTATAGGACACTTCGGCAACAAAACATTTTTCAAATGTTTTAAATAAATTGGATACAGAACCCTTGGATAGAGAGGGCTAGTTCAGGAGTATAATTGACATATAGAAGAATTATAATATAGTAATCCTTGATATTATATATGCTAATTTTATGACTATATGCTAATAGGACAATACAGTATATGTGGTGTAAGTGTATGTATATATTAGTTTTCTGTATTTCTTTAGTTATGAGCGTTGATCCAACTTTGTCCATAGTACAGCTTCTGGGCAGAGAGAACTTTCCTGAAGAGTGGGCACATGAGCCAGACCACCAGCAGCTGCTCTGCTCTATGAGGTGTGTGCAGAATAACCAGGCCTGTGTGTTTCTTCAGGGGACACAGTTCCAATGAGCCCGCTTGCAGTTGCCAAGCCTTGCCCTGCCTGACAAAGGACCATGGCTCTGCCCACCACTGCTGCCTTCCCACTCTTAACTCTCTGGAGGCCCTAGGGACCAGTCATGGGGACAGCAGAGCCCCCTTGCCCTTTGGCCAGCTTCAGATTCCCCAGGGAACTGTGGCTGCTAGGATCCCTGGACCTTCCCCTAGGTCAAGGTCTTCCTGAGACCCTCCTTGAAGCAGCCCTACCTGTGGGTGCAGGGGCCACACAGCGGGGGGCCCCTGACCAGGAGCAGCACTTCTGAAGTCCAGAGCAGTCAATGTCCAAGCTGCATGGTGGGCTAGATGACTCTGGCTCTTCTGTTGGGCAGACCCCAGGTCTTGACGCAAACTCCCTGGATCGGTTCAGGGCTGGTGGAATGAGACAAGTTAACCGGATTAGCATTAAAAGTAGGCTCAGCTGGCAGAGTGCTTTGCCAACAGGAAGACCTGGGCTCAGTCCCCAGGGCCTGTTAAAACAGGGTGTGGTGGCACATGTCTGGAATCCCAGTGGTCAGGGGAATCAGAAGTTCAAGTTCACCCTCAGCTTTATAGCAAGTTGGAAGCCACACTGGGGTACATGAGACCCTGTCTTAAATGCAGCAACTGGGGCTGGAGAGGTGGTTCAGCACTTCAGAGTACTTACTGTTTTTGCAGAGGACCAAGGTTCAGTTCCTAGCACCCACATGGTGGCTCATAGTCACCTGTAACTCCAGCTCCAGAGGATCTGACCCTCTCTTCTGGCTTCCATAGATACTCCACACATGTGGCATACTCACACAGACACACAAACACAAAAGCAAAATAAATATATCTTTTTTTTTAAAGCAATAACAGAAACCCATGAAGGCAGCAGCCTGGATAACTGAGGGGGCTGTGCACATCTGTAGTTGATTCTACATTCAGTTTCAGAGCTTCCACGTGTTCTGGTCAGAGGTCTCTCCAATGGGGCAGTGGTCCCCTGGCTGGCCTTGTTGGAGGCTTGCAGACACTGGCTTTGACACCGCTATCCTTCTTTCCTATCAAGGTGGGTTCAGGGAGGTCCTAAGGGTTCCTGGCCCTTCAAGCATAAGCAGTCCAGATGCAGGGGCCTCCACCTCTTCTAGGATGAGTGCTGCTTCTGATCCTAACAGCTTACTCATGCATGTGCGCACCCAGCATGCATGCACACAAACGCACACCACACCCACACACCAACTCTCTCTCTCTCTCTCTTTGTCACACACACACACACACACACACCCTCACGTTTACTGAGCACTTACTAGAAGCCAGACAAGCTGTTCTGGGCCTGGGCCCCAGCCATGTCTATGCCCCACCTCTGGGAAACAAATTCCAAAGGAAACAACGCTAGCAAACCCTTAGAAGGCAAACAGGGCCTGAGCCTCAAGTGTTGGGTGGGGCCAGGTGGGGCCAGGTGGGCTCAGAGAAAGTCTCCCTTTGGAAAGGATTGCACCTGAGTCAAGGAAAGCTCCTAGCAGCCCTGCAGTTCTCAGCTCTGAGGTAAGGCCTGCTGGGCAAGGACCACGGGGTGCTGGTGCACCACCATGAGTGGAATGGAGACAGAAGGGATGCCACAGAGGCTCTTCCTGTGGGACCGGCCTGGAGGCTTGGGTTTATGGTGACAGTTTTGGTGCCTCCAAACCTTCAGACACTTAGACCAGCTCCATTCTCCCCTCTCTTGTGCTCCTCGGGCTACTCTGGGCACTGAAGCTACTAGAGTCTCAAAAACTGGCTTCCCAGCAGGAGCCTTTGCTCCTTTCTCTTTGCTGTCTTGCTCCCTGGGGACAAGTGGCAGAGTGACTCTCCTTCTAGTGGCTTCTGACAGCTGGGGAGTAGCCTGACAAGGGAGGGAGCCCCATTGAGAGTCCTGCTGTAACAATCCATGGGATGTGGATCCAGCTGACCAAATTGCAAAGTGTCAAATGGGGTCAGAGCTGCCACAGATGTGCTGGCAGAGGGATGTGGGTGGTGACAGAAGGAGGAGCCTCAGAGGGGCTGGGAGGCTACTCTGGGTACCTTCCTGGCTCCTTACTCTTGGTGAGGGCATGGTGCGGGAAGAGATGGGACACTGTGGGGACAGCAGCCTTAGAAAGGTCTAGTCTATCCTTGCATGTCATCTGACCTCTTACCACACACCAGTGTGGAGAGGTTGTGGCATTATATTGCATCAGTACAAGGGATCAACTGAAGTCAGCTGGCCAGGCTGTAGCAATTCAGCTGAAGGGACATTCACATGCTTTCTGTGTGAATGAAGCATTAATGCAGCTGCAGGCAGAAGTGGGGTCAACCAGGAATGCAGTGAGGACAAATGAGTCAAGAAGCCAGACAGCTGAAACTGCATGCAGGGCACCAAGTCCTGGTGACCAGAACCTGTGTAAAGCCACAGAGGGGTTTCAGGGAAAATTGCTTCTAGATCTCTTAAAAAAGCTGACACTACTTGAGAGTCCATAGGACCCACAGGGGAAGGATTCCAGGGAGTGTGCACCCCTCCAAGCATAGAAAGCTCACAAGGCAGAACTGGAACCCTGGGGACGTGCTCTGCTGGCAGACAGTGGAACATCTGGCCAGAGGCAGAACTCGGAGACGCTCATGCGCAGCAGAGCAGACTTCCCAGAGCAGCCAAGAAGGGGCAGCTGGCTTGGATGAGCAAAAGCCTCACTCCCCAGGAGAATGCTAGTGCCAGGGAAGGCTGGGGACTTGGTAGCATATGTGCCCAGCATCTGGTGATAGGCATATGCCACCATGGGTTTCATTCAGACCTATTATGTTCCTACTCAGACACATTTAAAGATTCATGTATCTACCAATGCTCCACAGAGTGTTCAGACGTGTCATTCCAGGCCCCTCAAGTGTCAGGAATCCTAGAAAACGCTAATCAATCTGAAGATACCTGTGGTGGTTTGAGTGAGAATGGTCCCCATGGGTTCAGATATTTGAATACTTGGGCCCCAGCTGATGGAACTGCTTGGGAAGGATTAGGAGGTGTGGCCTTATTGAAGAAGGTGTATTGCTGGGTGCATCACTTTTGAGATTTCAAAAGCCCACACCATTCCCAGTTAGACTCTCTCTGCCATGTGTTTGTGATCAAGATGTAAGTTCTTAGCTACCACTCCAGCGCTATGTCTGCCTGTCTGCCTACTGCCATGCTCCCCATCATGATAGTCATGATGGTCACAGATGCTAACCATTGGAAACAGTAAGCCCCAAATAAATGCTTTCTTTTCTAAGTTTCCTTGGTCGTGGTATCTGATCCCAGCAATAGAAAGTAACTATGACAACACCCCGTGAGGTTAGCGGGGCCCTGGAGGGGCAGAAAGGCAGCCTGGAGACACTGCAGTCTCAGAGATAATCCTCTTGGGTCTCCCAGGGTCTATGGAGCTTTCTGTAGCTAATGAAGAGAATTGTGGCCTCACTTCTGTTGGGAACAAGTCCCAAGGACAGCTGCTTAGCCAGAGCAAATTTAGCAGACAAGGTGGCACAGGCCCTGCTCAGGAATCCAGAGCCTTGAGTCTTGCTGTTGGACACATATTGGCTGAAGGTCCTGACTAGTAACTCTGTCATTGCCAAGCTATGGGTTTGTCCTTCATTTCCTCAGCATCGTTGTATAGGTGGCTATACAATGTGTCCAGGTCCCAGAGAAGGGATCGAGCTGGGTCAAGTTCTGAGGAGCTGGAGGCCAAGGAAGGAATGAGGGATCCCGGTGTAGTCTGCATGTGAAGAGCTGGACATTTGCTCATCTGATATTGTGAACAGCAAGGGCCTCGGGCCAAGCTGACAGGATGGGGGAATAAGGTGTCCTGAGTCAACAGAAAGACGATAGAGGGCAGGCAAAGTCCAAATACAGCACGAGGTTTGACATCAGCCATGCTCCAGGCTCCTGGGCTGTAAAGCATGTGCTAGTGAGGTCAGATGCTGACAGTAGAGGAAACTGGTCTGCAGGATCTAGGCACATTTTCTGTAGATCTAAGACAATTCTAAACTAAAAAGATGTCCTGACATAAAGGAGAAAATATAGATGACCCCATAAAAACTGACTCCAGGCTGGAGAGATGGGTAACATGCTTGCCACACAAGCACCAGGACCTGAGCTCAAATCCCAGAACCCAGGGGCACACTTGTGTAGTGGGGCACACTGGTCATCCCAGCACTTGGGAGTCACAGACCACTGGATCCCTAGGCTAGTCAGCATGGCTGGACTGGAGAGAGCTCCAGGCAGTGAGAGACCCTGGCTCAACAAAAGATGGATGGTACCCAAGGATGACAACTAAGGTTGTTCTCTGGCTACACACACACACACACACACACACACACACACACACACACACACACAGGCTCTAACAATGGTTGCCCAACAACAGCTATGTTCTGGAACCCAAGTTCTTCATTTCAATCTCACTGCCACCGGGAATTCCCCTTCCCACTTGGGGCTGGTAACTAGCCCTATGTCCTAAAGGAATAGCCAGTTAACTTGGTAGAAAGTCAAAAATCTCTCCTTTCTCAACTCAAGGCAAACAATGAAACAGCATTACTCAGCACCTGGCAACCCAGTGAGTCTCAGTTCAGCCGGGCGGCCCCAGAGATTCCTACTGGGACCACAGCCTCCAAGGCTGCCCAGTACTAAGGAATTCCTGGCTGGTGGGCACAGTCCTTCTTGGATCGCCTCCCTCTGCTCCTCAGACTGGTCAGCACAAGGGGCCCCTGGGCATCTGCATAGAGATGGGAGATTGGGGGTGTCCTGGTCCAGCAGGTCCTGGGTTTATACAAGGAATGTGAGTTTGCCAAATTGTTGGCAGGTGAAGAGAGGCCATGCAGAACCAGGGCTGCTACACACAGATCTACCTCCTGGAAAGTGCTGAGGATGGATCCAACTCTGACTTGGACTGTGCAACATCCATCACAAGCAGCATTATTGGTAACTAAAAATTAGAAACAATGAATGCTGAGTGGCAAGACTGCTTAGTAGGTGCTTATATATCCATATGTGATAATGTCCCCAAGGCCACCAATCAAGAGCTAGATAATATTTATTGACATGGAAAACATTCTGGGGATTGATAAGTGATGAAAAATGCAACAGAACGTTCCAGCAGGGCGACCAGCCTCTTGTGCAATGTTGGCCCTAGAGTAAGAGTGGTGGGAAATGTCACCAGAGGTGACCTTTGAGTGACGGGCTTTGCAGTGATTGCCCTCCATTCTCTCCTTTGCTTCTGAATTGTATGCCTGGTGAGTTCACGTTTATAACTGTATTTTTAAAATTTAATAACTGAATATATGGCTTAGCATTGCATTCCAAGTATGAGATTCTTGGAGTTGGAAAGAGGTGGTGACATTGGAAGTCACAGCAAGTGTGCCTGTCCCTGTTTTGGCTGGCGGCTTACTGAGTGGGAGAAGAAAGGGAGGCAATGTCTGGGGTTGCACAGCTGGCTGGGGGTGACATGCCAAGGCTCAGACAACAGCCAAGAGGTAAATGCTGCCCATACTTGGGTAAAGGTGAGTGTGTCTTTGGCCCTGTGTTTGCTCCTCCTCAACACCTGTGGGCCCAGCTGTGACCCAGCCTTGTTGTACACACATCTGGGACATGGCTGTCGAGACTGCCACCTTACTGGGCTAGAGCCATAAGCCTGTGGTGAAGTGTCTGTGAATGAGGGGTTATGAAATTCACCTCAGATCAACAGCATGGGGAAAGCTGTTTGCCCACGCCTGTGGTATCCATGCTGTCCTGCAGTCAACATCAAGCCACCAAGGGGACGTCCCTGAATGCAGAGCTGGAGACACTTAGGTGCTCAGCTCTCAAAGACAGGGGGACACTAGAGTAGCCATGGGATATATCCTACACCAAGCCTTGACACCAGCAGGGACCTCCCCAAGGAGAACCCTAGTGTCAGGATAGAAAGGATAAAAAGACAGAAACTATGGTGACTGGGAAGGAAGGAAGTCCTTCCTTGCAGGGTCGTTTGTCTTTTTTGCTGACAGACAAGAGACCTCAGGCCCCACTGATGAAGCACAAACTGCCCAACCCAGATAACATGTCTTTTCCTACAGACGCCTCAAAGATGACCAGTAAACCACATTTACTTAGGGACAAGACTATCCATAACCTATTGCTGACGCTGTGATACTGGCTCATCACGGAATCCTTTCCTGCGACGAAGCCACAAATCCTGGTTTCTCCTGAATGGAGGTCTCTAAGAGGGGAGAGAACCCTTCACGCTTCTGAGAGTGACAGAGGAGCCTCTGTCTCCATGACCACTGATGTCCTCTGTGTCCTGAAATGCCTCCCTGCTACCCTCACTGGGACTACCAGCCTCAAATTTCAGACTCCCCTATAGCAGGCTGTACCGGGTGAATGGGAAAATGTCCTTGACAGGGGACAGAAGGGAAGACAGCATTTTTATTATTGGCTGTTGTAGAAGGAGTTTGCATGCTATTAATAACCTAGCACAATATGATGGTAATGGCTCGTTTGTTCTGAGTTAACCCCTACCCCATCCCTAAGCTAGATGTCCTTGGAGGCATACAAGGCATAGTGGCAGACACTAACTTGACTCCGTGTTAAAAAGAATTGCCTGCTGAGCTGGCAAGATGGCTCAGTGGGTTAAGGCATTTGATGCAAGACATCAACTTGCATTTGATCCCTAGGACCCACGCGGTGGAAGGAGAGAAGGGGCTCCCATAAGTTGTCCCAACACACGTGTGTCTCTTTTCTTTTTCCTGCAGGTGAGGACTGAACCCTGGGCCTTCCACTTGCTAGGCATGCATTCTACTACCACTGAGCTGTCCCCACCCTCTGAAGTCACTTAAAAAAGAAAACAGTGTCTGAGCCCAAATGTCCACAGAATGAAGGAGGAATGCCAGGGCCGGTAAGGAGGGAGGCATGGACACCTGCATCTCAGGGGCAAGATGTCCCCCTGGCCAGGGGACAAGGCTGCTCAGGATGACTGGCTCGCCTTTCACCCATCCCTATAAAGCTTATTGGCTAGGGATGAGAGGGAGGCAGCTCTTAGGGCTGTAACCACCCTCCTCCCCTAGACCTCTGGCTCTCTAAATACAGCACAATATAAAACTTCTATTCCCGTCTTTCTGCCTCCGTGATGATGGACACAACTGTCCCTGTTACAATGNGACTAGGTCACACCGCCCAGGGCTGAGCCCCAATCCGACCCCATTGCATTGCCTGCCAGGCCACTGGTGTCTCCCACATTGTGTTCCTGCCAGCGACCTGGGGGCCCCTGTCCACAATGACCCAGGAAGACCTCTGTTAGGAAACCATAGTCAATGCTGATGCCTCCCCTCTTCCATTCTCTTTGGGCTGCTCTCTAGCTGTCCATCACCCTATTTGACGGGGCCGTCTAAGATCTAAGGGACCACATACTGTTTGACACTACAGGACCACTCTCCCTCACCCCCAGCCATCCCATAACCACCATCCCTCCTGCCCTGCCCCTGCCACACCCCTGCCTCTGCTGTCTCCCAGAGCAAGGGCTTCACCAGAGTGGGTTTCTCTTCCTACCCTGGGGGCCTTAATTAGGGTTCTAACTGGGGGTCAACCTGCCCATGATCTCCCCCAATTAGAGGTAGTAATACTCTAAAAATGGGGCTCAAGTTCAACAACAGACATCTCTCCAGGAACAGTTTGGTGAGGGGGAAGAAGATGAGAGACACAGGGAAATAAATGATAGGGAGGGACCCCAGTGTCACTTTCTCTTCAATGCAGTGGGTAAGACGGGTGGGGGCTGCTGTGGCTGGCACAGCAGTGGGGAGGGAGAAGCAGTGTGACCCTTCATAACCCCGAGACTAGCCAACAGCTAGGAGGCAGTGTAGCTGGCACTGGTAAATGAGGCGGAACAGGTCACAGCCAGTGTCCCACTTCCAGACCCCGCCAGAGCCCTCCACTCTCTGAAACACAGTGTCAGGAGTCTAAGGCCTTTTCAGGTCCATGACAACACCTAATGGAAGCCACTACCCAACCTAGGAGCTGGAGTAGCATCAAGAGCTATGCAGTTGGTACTGGCAAGTCTTGGAGTGGGAACAGGGAATGTGGGAAGGAGCAGGTGTCATGGCAGGAAGCCTTAGACCAGCACCTAGCTGGATGGCCTCTCAGTGTCCCTGCAGGGAGACAGTGGGAACATGGAATGGCTGATGGCCCTGACCAGTTCCTACTGGAGATGGGNTCATCCTTTAACTCCTTGATCAGCAGGTCTGCTACACCCACACCAGCCTCTTGCCTGACCTTTGGAATAGGGCAGTGGGAAGTGTCAGCCATTCCATCCTCATGATGTCACACTGGAGGGGGACTGAAGAGTGAGCACAGTAGGAGGGTTCAGCAAATTTGGCCTTCCACAGGTTTGCACTCTGCAGCCTGCATACAAACCCTGATCCATGGAGGAGTCGGAGGGAAGGGGGTGGTTGGAAGGATCCACACATAGGCTTAAGTTGCTAATGACCCAGGCCTGGGCCATAGAGATAGGCCATGTGAGATTCCCTTTGGAGTACCCAAATTTACACTTCTTGCACACTGGGGCACAGCTCTCACATCTCAGGGTGGCCTTAGTTGACACTCCGTGACACTGGACACCCCCACACACCCTGTCTATTTTGAGTGAGAGATAGGACCTTCTGATTTCGCAGAAGCCCATTCCAATCTGATACTGACTCAGAACAAGCAAGCACCACCCCCACGCCCACACCCCTTTGCTAGAAGAAGTACTCAGTGCACCCCCTCCAAGTTAGGAGTTGGGCCCTGCACCCTGAGCCATGCCCAGCTCTAGCTGGGACGTGAGCAGCCGTATGGATCACCTGGGTAACCAGCCTGCACATCCTACAAACCTGCACCAGGGAGGTGGAGGACATGGAGGCCTCTGGACAGTGAGGCAGGAGGCCCAGCCCCTCCATCTCTTCCTAGTGGAGTTCAGATTAGGATTTCAGCTGAGACAGGAGTTTCACTGCAGCCTTGGAAGGAGAGAGTGGTCTCCATTGTTGCGGAGGTTGGGACACTGTGTTAGAACCATTACAANAGCTGCAGATGCTCATGCTAGGCTCAGATCAGTTCTGCCACCAGCTCTGAGGCTGCCCAGAAGCCCTCGCTGCACAGTCAGCCCTGAGGGTCACTGAGGCTCTCCAGCCATGGTGTCTCTCCAGCACGTGTTAAAAGGCTGATGACTCCTCCACT
>LZPO01107926.1:507276-532544 GCA_001675575.1 Neotoma lepida | reverse complement strand
CCCGTGAAAAGTATTCTAGAAGCTCCTGGGGTACAATCAAGACTGAACAGCAATGTTCTAGAAACATCTAGTATTTCAGGGAGACCTCTTAGACCTGTACACACAGTCCCAGCAACTCCTCCCTCCAGGGGAAAGCAGCTTGCCTCCCCATACACACACACCCTGCTCCATTCCCCTGGACTCACACAGAATGCAGTAGAAGCCAAGTTGCTCAAAGCCCTCACAGCAGCTGGTCATGTTCCTGGACTCGGGGACCTCCACCGCCACGTACTGGGTCTGGTACATGGTCTTGGGGCACTTCTTCCATGGAATCCATCCTCCGCAGTGCACGTAGGCTGTGTGGGACGTCTGCACCTCCTGCAGCCTCTGGACACGTTGGGTCACCNGGTAGCTGCATAGATGGTAGCTCAGCAGCGAGAGGCCATTTTCTACAAAGGAGACCGTCGAGGATGCATTAGCAAGCCACAAGGAAAAGCACTGGGTCAGATCACTGTGAGGCCGCCCTCAGCAACACCAAGTGGACAGAGCTCTCTACGGTTGGACGGGCCTTAGAATCAGCCACCCAGGCCTAGCCATGGCCTTTGCCGTTTCAAATCCCCAAAATATCTCTGCTTGCACAAACGCAAAGCCATTGACGTCAACCTGTATGCTAAGAACCCTCCTGTCTAAAGCCAGGAGTCACCCAGGCTGCATTTGAGTGTAATATTAGATTCAAGTGACAGCCCAATCAAGAACATAGAGTTGGAGTCAGATCTGGAGACCGTGTTCCCATTGCCACTCTGCTTTTGGTCTTACTTGCTGCAGACTCCTCTATATATCAATCTCTGTAAACCTGAGATTGGCCAATGGACCACAGGCAGGCACCAGTCACCCAACAAATGTGTACTGTGGGCCAGTGGATGGCAACAGCAGCTCTTTGGAATGGAATGGAAGATGAATAACCAAACATTTAAAGCATGTGTGTGTGTGTGTGTGTGTACGTGGCAGGCACTTCAGCCTCTCTGTCACCATCATCGTCGCTGTAGGAGGACACAATTGCCCTTGCTAATGGTCCAGCCCAGCTCAGCTCATCTCCTCAGTCCTGGCCTGGACCTCCCTCTCTGAGCCTGGCATTGGGGATGAGATGCCATCCTCCTTCATCGTGAACAGCATAGCTTCTCAGACTTGCACCTCATGACATTTTCCAGTCCCTCACCTCTTCATGATGGGCTGCACCCCATGAAACCTCTCTCACTTTATGTCACAGAAACACTAGAGNTCAAGGTGTGTCCTTCTGAAATACACTAGAATCCCAGAGCCCAGGGACTCAGGGAGCGGCCATGTTGTGTAGGCTGTGGGAGGGATGGAGGGAGGGGGGGGAGTTCAGGATGATTCTTCTGCAAGCTAAGCAGTGCCAGAGATTTCTAAACACATCCAAACCACCAACTTGGAATGGACTCAGCCCCCATGGCCCCAGAGGGAGCCAGGGCAACACTTGGCATTAGATACCAATCCTCAGAACTGTGGGAGAAGCCACCTGCTACTTAAGCTTCTTTGCCTCAGAATCCTGAAAGTCTCATGCAGGACCCGTAGGTGTCCCTTCTCAGCGGCCCTCAGCTGCTAGACCACTTGACACACCAGTATCTTCAAACATTCAACTTCAGAGCCCCTAAGCTTTCCTAAACTGCATGGCCTGCAGACAGAGCCCAATGTCACAGTGTTTCCCCCTCTGTGAGGATTAGTGTCTGGGGAGGCTTGGAGGCAGAAGGCTAGCAGCCATTTTTACCAGCTAGACCAGGTAGGCACCTCTGCAGATCCCCTCTCTAGACCTAACAGCAGCCCACAGATGTGGCTGGAGGAAGAGCAGCAGCCTCCTCCCAGGTAGACACAGCACAGAGTCCCACCTTTGTCCCAGAGTAAGCCCTTTCCCATGCCTTGAAGTCACCTCTGAGGGTGGAGGCAGCTATAGCCCAGTCACCCCCATGAGCTCAGCCAGGCCCTTGGAAAGCCTATTTCTCCTCTCCACCAAAAGTGGTTGCAGAATATTCTGGAGAGAAATGGAGNGTCTTAGGACATGAGTATGGCCGGAGGTCAAGATCTCAGAGGTGACACAGATGAGGTGTGGCAGAGGGTAGCAGAATGGCTATGCTGAGCAAGATAAAGCCTGGGTATCCTGCAAGAATCTATTGGAGTTGACAGACATTCTTCCAACTAAACTCAGCTGAGATGTCAGCCATGTTAATGAAGGACACAGTCTCTAAAGAGCCACCTGCCTCCACCTGATCCTTATGGGGCCAATAGATCCCCCTTCATGCTCCACTCTCTTCAGAGAAGTCTGGGAAATGTTTATTTATTTATTTTTTTATTTTTATCTTCTACTGAGGCCACTGTGCCATCTCCAACCCTGGGGACAGGTAGAGCCATGGCAGAAACCCCCTTAAAGAATCCACTGTGCAAAAATCCCTTTCCAGATGTGTCACAGCAGGAGGTGGAAAACCTCATTGCTCTAGACCAGCGGATCTCAACCTTCCTAATGCTGCGACCCTTTAGTACAGTTCCTCCTGTTGTAGTGACCCAAACCATAAAATTATTTTTGTTACGAATTCACAACCATAATTTTTGCTACTGTTATGAGTGGTAATGTAAATATTTGTGTTTTCCAATGGTCTCAGGCAAGTCCTGGAAAAGGTCATGTGACCCCCATTTGAAAACCACTGCTCTAGAGTGAACGAGGTTCCCAGCTCAACCCCCTCAATTACTCACAAATCCTCATTACTTCACAAATCCCCGCCATGTCTCAAGGTCCTCCGTGACTCCCCAGAGTATACCTTGGCCATCCCTTGGTGAAGGCAAGTGGTACTTAATTCCCTTCCCCAGAGGCCTGCTGACCCCACAGGCATGCCAGGGATGATGGAGCAGCCCCCAAGAATATGTTATACTTCTCAGGGTCCTAGCCTTGTCATTCATAAAATAATCTCTATGTCCTGTAGTTGCAGGGTTAATCAGTGAAGTTAATGCCTTATACACAGTGATGATCCAGTACAGGCTCCGTGGCTGTCCTGGTGAAGAGTGAGCAAGCGGGCAGCCCCCAGGAAGGCTGTGCTCTGTCCTGGGGCCTCGCATGAACACAAAGAGGGTCACCACTCCCGTACGAGATCTCCATGAACTTCCCAATGCTCCACTCCTCCTGTGACTAAACTTTGTGGTTCATATACACAGCAGGAAACAAAATCCCAAGTAAAGTAAAATCCTCCTCTAGCTAGAAAACAACACGGACCTGGCACAAAAATGGACACGGCTTTAGAAACAGAAGGAGTCTCTGAATTCCCAAGTTAGACAGATTTTAAGAGAAAAAGAAAGACTCACAAGGTTTGCAGTCATAATTCCTTGATATCTGGGGTTTCAGGAATACAGGGATTGGCTTTGTTGGTTTGGTTTTGGTGGTTCTGGGGGATAGAAGCCAGAGCTCACACATGCTGGGTACCCTGAGCTGCATCTCAACTCCACAAGGTGTTTTTAACAACTTTGTGAACCATGTACTTCCTAACACTTTGGCCGGCATGCTCGATACACACCTCATTCTGTAATTCTGTACCTGACAACATGCCCCACCCTGCTGCCCTCCCCTGATCTGTAAACAAGACCTTTATGCTGGGTACCTAGGAGCTCATTGTCCATATCCATTCCTCCAGAAATGTAGTGCTTCAGGCCCAAACCCAGTCTCAAAATCCGTGTCTCCACTCCATAGACCCTGAGCATCGGAGGCATACTCCCACTGGGGACCCCTCTTTCTGAAAGCATACCCAGGGTTCCGAGGTAGCCTGTTGCTATTGGTACAGACAGTGTGACAAGCCAGGACAGGATGCCTCTTTCAGGGAATATGCTTGTGCTTGCCAGGGTCCCAGCAGGCACTGTCCTCTTGAGACCCACTCCTAGAAGCCCCTTCTCCAGATTTACCCCTAGATCCCTCACCTGTGAAGCCACTGGCCTGGCTCAGGTCCACAGTACAGGCCAAAGCCAGCAGGGCCAGCTTCAGGGTCCTGGACATCATCCTGTGGTGCAGGCCGGGCTGGGGACCTCTACAGCAGTGTGACCTGAGTCCCAATCCCAGACTCAGATGATCCTGAGCTGCCCCAGCCCAGAGAAAGGGCCCTGTGTCCCCTGTGCTGCTGCTAGTGGCAGTGACTTCAGAGGAGCACTCACCGGGAGCCGTCCCTTATGCCTGCTCATTAACGCCAGCCACTGCCATGGCTGTTTCCCTGGGGGCACCTGCATGTCAGAGCCTATTCTTGTTCTGAGCAGATGGCATCTTCTCAGAAAGGTGAGCGCTAACAGTCCCGGCCGCATCACTGGGTCTCATCTTGTTTGTACGTAGAAAATGCATTTCAGACCCAAATCTGACTCTGCACATCCGACACCAAGTATTCCGTTACCCTGCTGCTCCCAGCTGGCAGGAGAAGACAGGCCCACATCAAAGTGTCACATCAGCTCTCGAGAAGAGTCTTCATACCACTCAACAATAGAGCTCAGAGGCCATGGCCACATTCGTCAGCTCCACGCAGTCCCTCCCTCACCGGGGACTGGGGAATGCTGTGCTCAAAGAGACATCCTGTGCCCAGTGGGATTCAAAAAGGGGAAATTATGAAGCGAACAGCTGGAGGTGAATGGCCGAGTCAGTGACTAAGAAGCATCCCCATGTCACATCATGAAGTAGGTGAAATGTTCACCCAAAGACATTTTAGCGCCAGTGAGCAAAACTCAGCTGTGAGAGACCAGAACAAGATCTTCCACAATTCCCCTGCACAAAGATGCCGTTGTGAGGGTAGATGGATACAAACGCATCCAGGAAGGGAAGCAGAGAGAACTGTCCTGAGGGTTGGTAGAAATACTGGTGATGGTGTTTGTATTCATTAGTTATCATGTTATGCAGGAAACGGACTTTTGAAGTTTCTACCTGGTCTGGGGATGTGGCTCAGCTGGTAGAGCGCTCGCCTAGGATGCGCAAGCACCTGGATTCAATTCCCAGTCCCCAGAACTGTATAAGCAAGGTTGTCAGTGCATGTCTGTTACCCCAGGACTTAGGAGGTAGAGGAGAGAGCGTCAGAGGCTCTAGTCACTCTGTGATACATAGGGAGTTTGAGGCTAGCCTGGGCTACATGAAAACCTATCAGAGGGACACACACACACAAATATACACATGTACACACACGTATACACATGCACACACATAAATATACACATGTATACATCTAAATATACAAATGTACATATAAATAAACATGCACATATACATACATAATATATATATATGTACACACTTGTACACTCACATAAATATATCCAGGGTCTCTGTGACCATGCTGGCCAGCAGAGTGACGATCCACAGGAGGCAAGAAGGTAGTTCAGTTCAAGATGACTAAGTAGCCGGTGTTGGTTCAAACTTCAGAAATCTGACCCTGAGTGGTTTATTTTAGGCATGTTTAAGCACAGGACAATTGGGTGAAAACTTTCCCGGTGATAACTCAATCCTGTGTCCACAATAAAGCTTACTTAAATCTCCTTAAATAACAAAGTAAGCTAATAAAGATCAGACATGACCACATTGAAACTCTTCGTAAAGTACATGTGATACATTTCATAAACATGAGTTCTGTAGATTGACTTTTTCAAGGTTATGATAAGGGTCTGGAGAAGGATACTGTGTGGTCTTAGCCACACAGAGAGTTCAAAGGTCACCAGGTTATTAATCCCATCTACTCCCAGACTTCTGAGTAGATAACAGGTTATGCATGCCTTCCTTTGAAGGAATAACTTTGTGTGTTTATCTGTGGGCTTATCTGTGAACACAAGAACCTCCATGCCTCGTACATCTCCCCCGTTTTTANTTTTTAAAGAGAAAATTGTGGCTGTAATAGAGGCCAATGTTGAATGCATTGCCTGCATGGTTAGTCTAACTAATATAGGCAAGCATAACATGATTATAAGAGTAGCAAACAAAGGACCAAAGAAAGGGGAAAGCCATGTTTACCATGACCTTTGACAGTCAAAAGTCATGTGAGAGATTTTGTTTATCTCTTTATGCAAATCATTAATTTGACCATTGATCATATGAGAAAAATCTGACACATTAAAGCAACACAGGCCAGGAAACTATTGACAACCAAGGTTATGGTTGAGCAACAAATAATCCGTAGCAGCTCTGTTTTGTAAACTGTGGTTCTCAAATCATTCGTCTCTTGGTTGATTTCTGCTAATATTTTTGCTGTAATATTAGTAGTTTTACTAACCATGCAGGCCATCTTTGAGACCCCTCTTTGTAGTTCAGTAACCATTCCTAGGACTGGCAATAAAAAGCTTAAAAACAATCTTTAGCATGCTAAAACAACATCATACAGTCTCCTATTACAGGCATGTCTTTTAACCCTCAGACATAGGGAATTTGGATTCTGTATTGGAAAGCTAAGAGTTAACATGTAATATAGTCAGTAAACACAGCAGCATCATTTAGGAGTCAGTGTATTGTGTCCTTGTTGTCTCCCCAAGTCACCAACTTCTTCTTTCTCTTGGAATGTCTCCTTTTCACGGGTTTATTATCTATCTTCAGGTGCTTCATTTGTCCAGTGGTCTCTGGGATGCTGTCCTGGTTGGATTCATTAGATCAGAAGCAGTCTCGGACTTCTTAATTCATTTTCCGGAAAGACACAAACATATCTTCATCCCGGTGTTAGAAGAACATCTGGCCCTTGTTGCACAAATCCTAAACAGTCTTATAATAAAAACCTGGAGCCAGATATTGGGGTAAATGCTGAAAGATCAGAGGAAACAAGCCACAGCCACTTCTCACCTCACCAACTCCTCAGCCGATCCTGTCTCCACGAATTCTCAGACTGAATGCTCCTGAGTTGTCAGTCCAAAGGGCTGTTTCTGTCTCCTCAGGCCTTATATGCCTTTCTCCACCCAGCCATTTCACTTCCTATCTCAACCTTCCCAGTGCTAGGGTTAAAGGCGTGTGTGCTTCCCAAATACTGGTAGCAAAGGCATGAGATCTCAAGTACTGGGATTAAAGGTGTGTGCCACCACTGCCCAGCTCTGTTTCTTTTAGACTGGATTAATCTTGTGTAGTCTAGGGTGGCCTTGAACTCACAGAGATCCAAACGGATCTCTGCCTCCTGAGTGCTAGGATTAAAGGTGTGTGTCACCACTGCCTGACCTCTGTGACTAAATCTGGGCTAGCTCTGTCCTCTGATCTTCAGGAAAGCTTTATTAGAGTACAACAAAATATCACCACAGGCCCTTCCCACCAATTAGTTTCTAGATCTTTCCATTTAATGTATACTTTATGCTGTATCTCCTTTAGGGTAAAATGTTTTGGGGAAGCAGAAGAAGCATTATCCTTTACAGTGAAAAAAAGTAAAGTTAGCATGGCTAAATGTATATACTCCTAATATATACATTGTATACTGTATATATACTATTAAATACTTATATATTAATAATAAATACTGTATGTGTATCATATATACAGTATATATAAAAATAATAACAAATAGTGTATATATCATTAAATACTATATATATTTTTAAAGTTGTCATTTAAGTATTTTAGAGTGTCATTCCACAATAGTTTGGTCCTGTGTTTTTTAAGGGGTTCCAGTAATATTATTAATATTCCATAAATTGCAAAATTCCTTGAAATGTTTGCTGCTATAAGTAGGACCATTATTGGTTTTTAGTTGTAGTGGGAGCTCTAGAAAGGAGAAGGTGTATAATAAACGATTAATGGAACCTGAGGTTGTTTCACCGTTGTGAGCAGAGGCAACAATCATAGTAGAAAAAGTTTCAACCATTACATAAACATATTTTAAACGTTCAAAAATCTAATGCCAAATGATAACCTGCGAGAATTAATTCTGCCAGTAGAGGGCAGTGGTGTAAAAGAAGAACAAGAAGTTGAAGACGCTTATCTGATTTTTTTTTTTTTTTTTTTTTTTTGTTAGCAGCCTGAAAAGGAAGTATTAAGAGCAAGGCACATCAGCTTGAGCATTAGCAGATGTTAANGGACCTGGCAAATTAGAATCAGCAGGAATATGAGTTTTGAAGAAAGGTTGTCATTGTCATATAGACATCTGAAGGGAGAGAAATAATTGTGAAATAATTAGTGGGCTTAGGTTTAAGTCTTGCAGTTTCTAAAAGAGAAACAGTTTGATCACAAGATGCAGAGTCAGTTAAAACATTCAATGGTTGAGAAACATCCAATAAAAGCCGATTGATTACAGCAAGTTCAGACTGCTGAGCTGTACAGCCAAGGGCAGAAGTTCAGACTGCTGAGCTGTACAACCAAGGGCGGGTACGATCTCTTTTTGTGGAGGATGTGGAATTTGCATATAAGTCGTAAGCTCCTTGTCCTTTTGAAGATCCTATAAAAGAATTAAAAGCAATCTCTATCCAGAATTTTTAGGTGTAATTTTGATAATACCCATGGGATATCTTTAAAAAAATCTTGAAAGGGGATCTTTAGAGTAATGATTATCTCTACATCCATAGTGACATGCTAATGTTACCTGCAAGTATTATCCATGTGGAACACATAACCAACCTGTATTTAATTTAATGGCACACTGATTTCTGTAGACTCTTTACCAGTAAGTTAAGAAGTGCCCTTCCCATCGTTATCAACTCTTGTACATAGGAGTTACAGATCGTTGCCCAGAATTAGGACATTAATTAATTCCTATAACGCCAATACCTTGTTGGTACGCAATTCCAGGTGGTGAGGAGGAGGAAGGAAGGATAAATAATTGATAAGGGAGTAAGGGATTAATTCTATGAGCCACGCTTTAGTAGCGGCAGGTGTTATGATTCTTATAGTTTAACCAAGAATCTTCAGAAAGCAACTTAAAGGGTGGCGCCAAGTCCTTAATAGTGACAGATGGATAAGACATTCCCAAGTGACATGGCCCCCAAATTTTTGTAAGTAATTGAAGGTATATTGTTTGGGAGGTTTTAAGTGAAGAGGATGATGGTGAATTTGAAATTTGTTGAAAACTTCTGTGGTGATAATTAACTCAGTCCCGTGTGTGCAATAAAGCATGCATAAATCTCCTTGAGGTACAAAGTAAGCTAAATAAAGATTGGATTGTACGGCATCGAAACTCTTGGTGAAGTACATGGGACATGTGCCATAAAGATGGATTCTATAGATTGACTAAGGAAAGCTTACCACAAGGGTTTGGGGAGGGCCCATCCAGTGTGGCCTCCCCCACACAGACAGTGCAATGGTCACCAGTATATTAATCCCATCCCCTCCCAGTGTGGATGGATAACAGGTTATGCATGCCTTCCTTTGAAGGAACAACCCTTGTTCCCATGTTCCCTTAGCGCTTCTCTAGGAGCACAAGGACCTCCATGCCTCATACAAACATANACATGTGCACACACAAATATACCCATGTACATACATAAACACACATGTACACAAACATAAACACACATATGTAAATATATACATGTACATATATACATAAACACACATAAACATACACTTGTACACGTATATAAAAATAACATATACATACACATGTATTTACACATAAGACATTATTACTCCATGAACCTGTGACTAGGTAGTGTTCTTCAAAAAAACACTGACTCACGCAGTTTTGAGTCTCTGAGTGGCAGGGACCCTCATTTCTCCTCAGCTGTCTCAACCAGAGATCCTCTGGAGATGTCCTGCACCGGCAGTCCAAGCACCCCCTTCCCAGCCTCATCCTCCCACCTCCTGGAAGCTTCCAGCACCTCAACCCTTCATACCCTCTGTTTACCTCGAGTCAACCAGCTTTCTGCTGTCCTTACTGCCCTATCTAGTCACCCGAGGAGGCGCAGCGCATTGCTTTAGTGACACCCCGGCCAATGACCTTGTCTGTCTGTTCACTCCCTTACTGGAAGCTCATATGTGCATGGAGCCATCTTTCTGCTACCACAGAACCCTGTCAGAGAAAGTCACATGACCTTCAAAGTAAGTCCTCATATCTCACTAGCCTGTTTATTCTCATGTCCATCTACTTCCTGAGAGACTGTTTCTTTCTGAATTCCGCTCCCTCTCTACTCCTACCCCATGCCATGCTGTCCGCGCTCATTTCTAGAGAACAATTTGTCTGACATTCCCAATCCTGTGAGGCTCCTCTGTCTGTCCCCATCCCCCCATTCTGTGCCTGGGACAGTGTGGATGTCTCTCCCTACCTAGGGATGGCTCTGTTCAGACCTGGACTCTCACATCCCCCACCCTGTTTCCCTGGGAGCTTCTTGATGATTGTACCTCTGCTCTCTCCTGTGAACAACAGCTCACTCGCCTTCTTTGTTTTGTTTGGAGCCAGAATCTCATCGTGTAGCCCAGGCTGGCCCAGACCTAGCCCAGATTTGATTTAGACTCATGACTATTCTGCCTTATCTCCCAAGGACTGGGATCTCAGGCGTGTACCATCACATATATCTAGCTCAAGCTTACTTTATAACTGATCTTCTCATCAGCCATTGGCATTTAAGCATGCCTAAGCCTTCCAAGAGGGAAGGAAGGGATGGAGGGAGCAAGGGAAGAGAGAAAAACTCATCCTTGTCACTTCATAAATTCCAGCTAGCCAGTCCTTCCCTTTCATAGGCCACAAGCCTACTATCTGCATTTCCTCGGGCCCCCCTCACTCCTTTACCGCCTTCTGTCTAAGGAGAGGAAAAATTCACGGAGATGCAAGTTATGTAGAAAGCACACTNATCTCAAATGCACAGTTCAGATTTACACATTCACANATTCATACCCTAAGCAGTCACTACCCTGATCAAGTTATGCAGCATTTTGAGGAATAGGACGTACTCAGTATTCCATAACTTTGTGNTGCCACTTCATAATGTTCCTGGCAGACAATGCTGTAGCAGTGGGTTGGATTTTAAGATTTATTTTATTTTTAGTTATGCATGTCTGTGTGTGGGTTATGTGCCAGTGTGAGTGCAGGTGTCTGTGGAGTCTAGAAGAATGTGCAGGATCCCCTGGGGCAGATGTGGGTGCTCGGAACTGAACTTGGGCCATTGGCAAGAGCAGTGTCTACTCTTAACTGCTGAGCCATCCCTCTGGGTCTCTCCACAGCAGTAATTCTGAGGGCAACCTCATTTCTTTTCAACTGCATAGTGCTTCGCTGAGCAGCTGTCTTGTCATTTGTGGAGTTAATTAATTTATTATTTTGCTCTTACAAATGATGCATTGATGAATAGTTTTGTACAGGTGTCATTTGTCTTTCTGTCTGTGTGTATTTGCATATATTCTCTCTTCTTTTTCTTTTGTACCCAGAACTGAACACAAGGATCCATCACTGGGCTACAGTCTTAGCCCTTAGTTCAGATTCTTAAAAGTGGCCAAAGACTAAACATATTTGTCAACTGTGTACAAATACCATCTGATTTCTCCTGAGCAAGACGGTGCCATTTTGTATTTCCACCGTCACTATTGAGAGTAACTTTTCCTCATGGACTTGCTAAGAACATAGGTTGATAAGCTTAATTTTATATGTATGCCTTTCTTTATATTTCTGAAGTCCCATTGGAATGTAATTGAAATGCCATAATACACTGTCACAACTTAATGAATTTTGTCAAGTGCATATAACCCTGAGATTATTTACAGTCAAATAAATATATCCATCTAGCCCCAAAGTGCTCCATGATTCTTTGTAATCTATCCTCTTCCTCCCACATGGGTGTTCTCAAAATCTTTACTTCTTCTACACCCTTGTTCCAAGGTTTCAGGAGATCCCTCCTATCATCATAGAGTAAACTAAAAGGAAAGGAAAGGAAGAGAGAATTGTGACACCAAGGGTAAAGAGAAGGATAGCCTTGGTGTAACAGTGAAGAGATATCCCAGCCATTAACCTGCTGCAAGCTAGGCTGGTGGCCTCAGCATAGACAGCAAGGCTGAAATCAGCACAAAGATTAATTCTTAAACGTTCTAACTAGAGGACAGGAGATATGGTTCAGCAATTGAGAGTATAAGCTGCTCTCCCAGAGGACCTGGGTTCAGTTCCCAGCACCTGCATCAGGTGGCTCACAAACTGTAACTCCAGCTCCAAGAGATCCAACGTTCATTTCTGGCCTCTGTCTTGGACAGTCACATGCATACACCCTACCACACAGACACACAGCTACCTACATAGTTAAAAATAAAATAAAAATTTAAACAGTAGCAATCAAGTTTTNACTGGACATTTANAAACTTCAGCAGAAATCTGGTGACTGAAAACCAATAAATAACCAACAGAAAGGGATAGGCTGNGAAAGGGGAAGGGATGAAGGTAACAGGACAGATGTTTCAGCTGTCACTGTAAATATTTAAAATGGTGTAGACAAAATTACGAGATGACTTTCTCAGAGGGTGGTGGGTGGGAGGACAGTGCATGGGGCAGAGGTGAAGGCGGCTAGGTTTTTTATTTACTTTTTGTCCTGATAGCAGGTTTGAGCCTAGAACCCCCTGCATGCTAGGCAAACACCTCAAACACTTAACCAGCTATAGTATACCACCAGCCCTCTTTNACCTTTTTGTGAGAGGTCTTACCAAGTTGCCGAGGCTGGCCTTGAAATTCACTCTCTAGCCCAAGCATGCCTTGACCACACTGTGATCCACATGCCTTGGCCTCCGGAGTGGCTAGGATTACAGAGTCTTATCCTCCATGGGGCAAGCTGAAGGATCACATAGCCAGAAGATCCATGAGGAGCTGGGGAAGCAGGTACTCTCTTGATTCCTATGTAGCCAAGATGTTTTGACTTGAACAACAGGCCTCACACCATCTTTCTGGACTGCCCATGACTAAGCTTAGCTATGGCTCTGTTGGGTCCAGCTTCGTAACTGTGGGTCATAATCCCATATGAGTCACACAAAAGTGGCAACAGNGAGCATTTCTGAGTGCTGTCAGTGCTATGAACTTGCCTCTTAGAACTGCCTTCATTGTGTCCTATAAGTTTGGGTATGTTGTGTTTTCATTTTCATTGAATTCTAGGAAGTTTTTNATTTCTTTCTTAATTTCCGTCTTGATCCATTTTTCATTCCAAAGCCAGTTGTTNAGTTTCCGTGAGTTTGTGAGCTCTCTTGTTTCCATTTTTGATATCTGCCTTTGACCCATGGTTGTCAGATAGGATGCAGGGTTGGAGCAGGCTTTCTTGGGCCACCAGCCCCCAACATCATGACACAGAGACTTGTTATTACCTATAAATGCTCAGCCTTATCTTATGCTTGTCCCTCTAGCTCTTATAACTTAATTTAACCTGTTTCTCTTCATCTTTGTTTTGCCTTGGGGCTTTTTACCTTTCTTTCATTCTGTATGTCCTACTCTGTGTCTGGCTGGCTGGTGGCTGCCTGNCTGGCTGGTCCTGGGCATCTCCCTCTCTTTCTCCCTGTTCTCTCTTCTCTTGAGCCTAGATGCCTCCTACTTATTCTCTCTGCCCGCCTGCCCCCCCCATCCCTTTACTGCCTAGCATTGGCTGGTCAGCTTTTTTATTAAACCAATCAGGTACCTTAAGTAGGCAAAGCAACCAACACATCTTTATCTTATTAAACAAATGCAGCATAAACAAATGAAACACACCTTTTCATTGTTAAAGTAATATTCTGCCACACAGGTATTATTTCAACTTTCTTGTATCTGTTGAGACTTCCTTTATGTCCAAGTATGTGGTCAATTCTGGAGAAAGTTCCATGAGGTGCAGAGAAGAAGATATATTCTTTTGCAGTTGAGTGAAATATTCTGTAAATGTCTGTTTTATGACATCAGTTAACTCCAGCATTTCTCTGTTTAGTTTTTGTCTGGATGACCTGTCTATTGGTGAGGGTGGAGTATTGAAGCCACCCACTATCATTGTATGAGGGTCAATGTGTGACTTAAGCTGCAGTAGTGTTGCTTTTACAAACTTGGGTGCCCTTGTGTCTAGTGTACGTTAAGAATTGCAATATCCTCTTGGTAGATTTTTCCTTTGATGAGTATGTAGTGTCCTTCTCTACATTTGAACTAGGTTTGAAGTCTTTATGTCAGATGTTAAAATTGCTATNCCAGCTTGTGTCTTAGGTTCATTTTCTTGGAATACTTTTTCCATCCTTTCACTCTGAGATGATGTNTATCCTTGATGTTATGGTGTGTTTCTTGGATGCAGCAGAAGAATGCATTCTGTTTCCATATCCATCCTGCTAGTCTGTGTCTTTTTATTGGAGAATTGAGACCACTNATGTCGAGCTATCAATGTATGTTGATTCTAATTGTTTTGCTATAATATAGGTATGTCCCCCCTTTTGATTTACTAGCCTGATTTTATATATATATTTATATAATGTCTTCTTGGGTGTGGTTGAAACCTTCAGGTTGAAGTTTTCCTTCTAGCACCTTTTGTAGGGCTGGATTTGTAGAAAAATACTGCCTGAATTTGGTTTTATCATGTAATGCTTTTCTTTTTCCATCTATTGTAAGTTTTGCTGAGTATAGTGATCTGGGCTGGCATCTGTGTTCTCTTTAGAGTTTATAGAACATCTGTCCAGGCCCTTCTGGCTTTTAGAGTCTCCATTGAAAAGTCAGCTGCTCTTCTAATAGGTCTGCTTTATATGTTATTTGGTCTTTTCCCCATTCAATATTTGTTCTTTGTTCTGTACGTTTAGTGTTTTGATCATTATTGCTGTGGGGAATTTCTTTTCTGGTCCAGTCTATTTGGTGTTCTGTATACTACTTGTACCTTGATAGGCACCTCCTTTAGATTAGGGACATTTTCTTCTATGATTTTGTTGAAAATATTTTCTGTGCCTTTGACCTGGGTTTCTTTTCCTTCCTCTCTTCCTATTATTCATAGATTTGGTCTTTTCATAGTGTCCCAGATTTCCTGAATGTTTTGTGCCTGGATTTTTTTTTTTAGATTTAATATTTTCTTTGACGTGGTATCTATTTCTTCTACCATGTCAGCAATGCCTGAGATTCTCTCTTCCATCTCTTGTGTTCTGTTGCTGAGGCTTGCCTCTGAGGCTCCTGCTCATAAAGTCTATTTTGAAATCCTTGTCTTGTGCTTCAGCTATCTTGCATTTCTCAGGGTCTGCTGTGGTAGGGTTGCTGGGCTCCAGTGGAGATATATTATCCTGGCTGGTATTGATTNTGTTTTTACCCTGGCATCTAGGCATCTGAGTTTGGGATGATTGCAATTCTAGGTGCTGATATCTGGTCTTGTCTTTGTTGGAGGAGTGTTCCATTCATTGGTGTCTGTTGCCCTCTCTGGATCTTAGGAGAGTGTGGTGGCTGTGGGTTATCTGGTAGGGAAAGCTTCTGAGATCTTGCCAGGTGTGGCCACTGGGGTTTCCAGGTAGAATGTATTTCTAGGTATTGGGAGCTGACACTTAGGAATGAAGATGAGCTAAAAGGAGGGAACTAAGGGGATCTACAGGAAGGAGGAAAGCAGGGTGTGCACCAGGATCTGCATAGTCTCCTGGGAATGGGGGCATAGAGGAAGAAGAGGCCACAGCAGGTAGTCTGTTTCAGAGCTGGGAATGAGACTGGGGGGCTGGATTTGGAGAAGAGGAGAGTGAAGATAGCCTACCTTCTTCCCTGGCCAGTGTGGCCATCAGATTCCCAGAAAACCCCTTGGACTGTTTACTGTCTCAAAAGAATGGCATTGCCATGCCATCAGGAGGCTAAGAAGCTACAGTATCCCTTTACTCTGCAGGTTTTGTTTGTTTTGTTGAGACCAGGTCTCGCTTTAGACCACACTGGATAATCCTCTTCCTTTAGCCTCCCAAGTGCCTAGATTACAGATGCCAACCATCACTCCTGATTTTCTGTTTTGATTCTGTCTTTTTTTTTCTTTAGATTTATTTTACTTTATGAATGTTTTGACTGCATGTCTGTGTATGCACCGCATGCATGCCTGTTGGATCTCCTGGAACTCAAGTTATGGCTGGTTATGAGCCGCCATGCCAGTGCTGGGACTCAAACCCCAGCCTGCTGGAACAGCAGCAGGTGCTCTTAACTGCTGAGCCAGCTTACCAGCCCGTTCTCTCCTTTTGCTAGTCTATGTATTTTGTCCTATGTACATCTGTCTTAGTTAGGGTTTTTATTGCTCTGAAGAGACACCATGACCACAGCAACTTTTATAAAGAAAATCTTTAATNGGGGCTGGCTTACAGTTTCAGAGGTTTAGTCCATTATCGTCACAGTGGGAAGCATGGCAGCGTGCTCACAGACATGGTGCTGGAGAAGGAGCTGAGAGTTCTACATCTTGATCCGCAGGCAGCAGGAAGAGATCCTGCACCACTAGGCCTGGTTTGAGCTTCTGAGACCTCAAAGCTCACCCCCTAGTGATGCACTTCCTCCAACAAAGCCATACCTACTCCAACAAGGCCACACCTCCTAATAGTCCACTCCCTATGGACTTATGAGGGTCATTTTTATTTAAACCACCACAACATCCAATAGATCTTTGCAGTCCTCTCAATTTTACTTTTAAAATATTGTTCTGTTTTTTGTTTTACCTTCAGACAGGGAAGTTCTAGGCTGGCCTGCAATATATAGTGAGATCCTTAACAACAAAAGTTGAAGTATTTTTGTGGTTTCTAACAAGGTGTCTTTTTTACTCTTCTAATTTACAATTAACCCTATCTACTTCCTGCCAATCATTCCATAAGCAGAGCAGAAATAGTTATACTCCAGACACACCATGGCATCAGGAAAGCTCTCAAAATCACACTGCTTAGCCACATTTCTTTATTTAAGAAAATATTTTCCAAAGCAATGTGCCTGTTATTATTCTTTTAGTTTTTTNAATTACAATTATTTATTTATTATGTGGGTATATGTATGTGTGGGGGGACATGCATGCAACCTCATGCATGTGGAGGTCAGAAGACAACTTTGGGAGTCAGTTCTCTCTGCCATGTGGGACCCAGGATCAAACTTGGGTCATCTGGCTTGCAGACAAGTGCTTCCACCTGCTGAGCCATCTCACTGNTTCTGATTCTTGATGCAGTTTTCCTCAAGGCCAGAGAGATGCTTGGGATGCAGACAACAGCATATGGGGCATGGCAATGTTGGGAGAGGTTTCTCAAACTGGACCCCTTTTCTCAACAAGGAAACTCACTTGAGCTACAAAGAAAGGTTGAGGGGTCCCACCTCACGGCATTAGAGTTGATGCTAATTTGCTTTCTGCTGAATATTTAACATGCCATTTGCATAGCTGTCTTAGCAAAATCAATCCCCATGTTTTATTATTTGAGGATTAAAAAAAAAAAAAAGTTTGCCTCCTAGGCGCCAAAAGGAGAGTCAGCCCTGTAGATTAGAATCAATTCAGCAGATGGAAAATAAAGCTCTGAGCACGTCGCAGACATTAGTGATAATGGGAGCCCTGTCTGTGCATGGAGGGGCTGCATCTGCCAGATTCCCAACCAGCCCCACCCCAGGTTGTGCAGCCCTGTGACCTTCACGGTGGAGGAGGGCTGAGTCTGGCTCCAGCATCTCCTCACCTTGGGCTGGAATGCATAGGACAAACACAGGCACACATAGTGTTCTTTCCTTTGAATTGCTGAAACACAGCCAGCTCGGGCATGAATGAAAACTGACTCTACTTGTCCTTCGGAGCACTGTACCATCTAGTGGTCCAGTTTGTTAGAGCTCTCCATCATTTGGGGGCACTAGAGAGGTAAAGATGAAGTTCAGGTCATCATACAGCTTCATTCAGTCACTTTGTGCGCCTATCAGCACACTTCAAACAAAGANATTCACGAATCTGAGAAAATTTAAAACAAGCCATTAAGAATGCCACGACTGCTCTCTCAAACACTGTCAGTCCTGTAGCACCCCTACGCTCAGGTGTATTCCATCTCTTTGTTTTTGCAGATTTTATCTTTTATTATTTGTAGATATGTGTGTGTGTGTGTGTGTGTGTGAGTTGTGTGTATGCCACATGCGTGCAGGTTCCAGTGGAAGCCAAAAGAGGTGTCAGAGCTGGAGCTGAAGTTACAGGGGATTGTGAGCCTACTGATGTGGGTGCTGGGGACCGGACTCTGGTCCTTTGCAAAAGCAGTTCACATTCTTNACCACTGAACCATCTCTCCACCTCCTCGTCCCTTAATTTTAAGACAAGAATGAAAGAGATACTAAATCACACCTTAAAACGCACCCCAATTCCTCATGCCAGGGGTGACACCTTGGCCATGTGATGAGTCCACCTTTGCTGCTCCATTTCTTCAATATAAATTCCAAGTCACGTGAGGACTTGTACTTGGCACATCTTGAATGACCATTTATGCTTTCACCTGGCCTGCCAGAGGCCCAGCTGCATTGGCAGGCTGATGCTGTGGCCCCCAGCAAACCTTCCTGCAAGCCTCTCTCCTCACTCTGTAGATCAAAGTCAGGAGGAATTGTCNGGATCTTTCCTGCCCACGGAGTATCCCAGAACCCCATTAATGTTGTCTTGAGCGCTGGGGNGATTGCAATCATGCCTGCCTTCCAGAAAGTCGTTTGAAAGAGAAGACATGAAGTGATTTGTAAAGTTCAGTGATTTAGCTGTTCAAAGACTGAAGTGGTATAGAAGTCTTTGCGATTTCAAGCCCCTACCATAGTCCCAGGAGCTGGCCAGAGTGCTGAAGCCAGCCGCCATCAACAACGGCAAAGTGAGCCCACTGGCTGTGTAGCTCTGACAAAGCCACCACGTATATACCCTATAGGCCAGCAGTAGCCTCAGGACAGGGGCAGGGGCAGCTAGAGAGTTCTCAGCAATGCCAGNCTTAGAGTTATGGCGTGAGGCATGTAAACAGCTAGTGGAATTTGAGAGTACATAGCATCAGATAATTCCCAGACCTAGGGGAGCTATATTTAGCTTAGGCAAGTTTGGAAAGAGCTCAGAGGGAGTGTTGTGCCATTCAAACAAACATTAATAGTACGGGGACTTGGAGAAAGGCAAACATTTCTTCAGCATCAGGAATCTGGGAAGGAAAACCTGCATTAAAAATCTTGGAATGTGGGGTGTGGAGAACCCGGGAATCCAGAGTTCCAGAGGGGGAAAGAACTCCACATAAAAGTTCCTATTGAGTTGCCTAGGCTTGTTCAGTATCTCTTCCCTGGAAAATTTATTCCAGGCAGATTAAATCTGTCTCTTCCTTTCCCTCGTGTGTAATTAATGATTCTCAGAAGTTCCCAGTTTATCCCATGCTTATCTTTCCACTGTTCCCAGAGAGAAAAGTGCCCAATGGGAAGCCTGCCCTGGTTCTCAGGGAGCAGAGGACCCTGGGCCCACTTCCCCCAGTGAACCCCTTTGTCTTGGTTAAGGAGGCAGCTGGGTGGCATGGCTCCCTTCTCTAGCCTGAGGTTCCACTTCCCTATTAACATAGACACAACACTTGGTTGAAGCTGAAGGAGAAGAAATTTTCTGCTTGGTATGGTTTATGGCCCATTATTATCTCCCGTACACGTCCCATGCCTCTCCAAGGGGCACAGAAGAATGTGTCTAGTGAAAGCATTGGAGAGGGTCCCCCCACTTTCCACAGGATGAAGGAGGAATCAGCCTCATGAGAGAATCCATTTGAAGCCACCCCCACCCCAACCTCAAAGGAGGTCTGGACTACTAGAATTCTTTCCGGCTCTGGAACCTTCCTTGGCCTTTCCCAGGGAGGCTGTCCTTGGATTTGGGTCTCTGCAGAACTGTCTCCTTTTTTTTGGCTTTCTCATGGTGCCTGGGGGCAGGAGTGATAGATTGTCCCCACCCTGTGCTATCTCCTGCTCATTATGTGTGGGAGGAGTCTGGGGAGACAAAATCAATCACTTCCCCCCACTCTCCTCAAACATAACAACAGCCATGATTTAGTTCTTCCATTGGATGGAAGAAATCAGAATTATATGTTTGTATTAGACACAACAGCCACTGCAATAAAGGAAAAAGGATAAAGTGTGTGTGTGTGTGTGTGTGTGTGTGTGTATGTGTGTGTGTGTGTGTTCAAAGTGGGAGGATTTTAAAGGCAGGGGGAGCCCACCACCATGGTAACATCAGGAGCTATTGGTTTTGGAGGATGTACCCCAATTCTCATCCAAGACATGGAATCTGGTCACAGAAAAGGTGGAAGTGTGGAGACAATGGATCCCTTGCTCCTCTAGACTCATCATCAACGCCCCTAGGGGGACATTCTGGAAGTTGTCTCCAGATGAACCTTAGAGGGCATTTGAGCTTCTTCACACCAGAACTGGGGGTTCACACCCCAGGTCCAGGCTCCTCACTGAAGGACTTGCCCTAGTACCCTAGGCACAGCAGAAGCTGAGAGACAGCAAAGTGATTTAAAGGGCCGGGTGAGAAGTGGACACCAGCAACGGCAACCTCTGAGCATCTCCTTGGTACTTATCCTCAGCACCACTCACAGCCACTTCCAGAGAGAACTCCAACAACCGCCCCCCCAGGAAAGTCAGGATGGTGAGATGAACGGGCAGATGAGGGAACATCAGCAGCCCAGATGCACAGAGAAAGCCTCCTCTTCTTTCATGAGGAGGCTGACGCAGGTGGCAACCCCAGGCAGGCACAAAGCACAGCCGCTCACCTTGCCAAGCTCTGTGCTGGCTGANGTTAGAATGGCGGGTCTTCTCTCACAAGCCCCGATCCCACTAATCAGCAATTGCCCTTGAGTAGGAGTCCGGGGTTGATTTGCTGTTCTGTCTGAGGGAACCCCAAGGGCCCTGTGGCTTTAACAGGAAGGAGTCCTCCTCATTTTAGCAGCAATCATTTCTTCCTCTCTTCCTGCCACGGTGATTAAATTAGCAGGCTGTTCTCCTTGGAGAACATGTGTCTATTGTCCCGGGAGGCACTGCCCACTTGCCTGTCTGATAGGTTTGGAGAAGGAAAGCAAGGGGTGTGTGTATGCCTGTGTCCTTCCCCGTCCCTGTCCCTAGGAGGGTCTCTCCCACCTGGGATGGCCACCTAGCCAGCAGCAAGGACCACAGGAGGGGCAGCACTGGGGGCTCAGCTGCAGGAAGCCTGGCAGGTAGCTGCATACACGCTGCTGCCCACTGTGGCCCCACTGCTCACGCTGCTGGAGGGACACTTGAGGGGCTTCATACTGCTGTCCCTCTGGATGTTCAAGTGCTCCAGCCTCCAGCGCTCCCAGCTCTTCCGAAACTCCATCTGGACCTTCCGTGGGAAAAAGAGAGAGGGAAGCGAAAACCATCAAGGCAAACCAACTGCCCACAAAATGGCCCTGTTATTACATTAGCAGGGAAGGGAAAAAATCCGCTGGATTATATTAAGAGACACAAGTCAAGGTCTTCAGGCGCCTAAATTAATATCCCAATAAAATTGTTTATTGTTGTCTCCTATTTTCTGCCTCTCCTCGGGAGAGAGATGGGCTTGACGACCTAATTGGTCCTTTCCATCTCGAAACTCGGTGATTCAGCTAAGTACCTTCTACAATCCATCACGGCATTGTTTAACAGAGGAGAATGAGAGCGAGGGAGAGGTGCAGGGAGGGAGTGAGAATGGGGAGAAGATGGAGCCTCACTTCATAAAGTGCTCTCACAGTGTGGCTTAGACAATTGAAAGGGGAAGGCACGTCGGCCCCTAACCCTGGTGACACCCGCGGCAGTCTGAACTCCCTTGGGAGCTTTGTTTTGTTTGTCTGAGGTCGCTGTTGTCGTTGTTTTTGTTTGTTTTCTGACAGCATTCATCTCACTATATAGCCCAGGCTGGTTTCGAACCCTTCACCCTCCTATCTCAGCCCCCTGAATTACAAGAAGCATGAACTATCAAGACCGGATTCCCCTTAAGATTTTCACTCAGTCTCTGAACCTCCCAGGGCAGGGAAGGGGTGAAAGAAGCAAGGAGGACTAGACAAGATCCAGGATTTCTGTGCCCGGCTTTGACTATCCCATCCGGAGAAACTGAAGGGAGCTTGGCTGGGCCATCTGCCCAGATGAGCTCAGCCAACCAGATTCCCCATTGTGCTGACCTCTCAGAAGGGTAGACGCTGGAGGATCAGATTGCTGGGGCAGAAAGTTACACAGAACACTGAGGGGCTCTGAATCCCTCCCGGGCTTGTGGGAACACTGTGCCTCCACTGCAGCTCTGTGACTGGGTTCCAGAGAGAGNTGNTACAAGCTGCACAGCACGTCCTGGGGGCTGGATCACACTTCAGGGAGTTATTCTCATNGTCTGCTCTTCCATCCTCACCACCAGCCTTTCCATCTAGGAGTGTCTAGGGACTGTGCTCCTTTCAGATCCAAGCCATCAGAAGGGCCAGCGGCCAGCGGCTGTGTACAAGAGGTTCCCTGCNAATGCCCCCACCTGCCCCTAAGCAAACACACCTCCTCTACTCTTTCCATGTCATCCATCTTGCTAAGCCTNTGTGGCCACATGCCATCCCTTAAAAGAACTTCTGTGCTGGGTAGAGCTAAGAACACCCAGAGCCTGCCTGCCAGGGCGTCTTGGTGTCCCAGCCAGTGTTGTGGAGCCCAAGTCTAGACAGTGAGGGAAGGAGGTGGAGCAGACACCACCTGTGGCTGCCTTGCCTGGCTGGGTTTGTGTAGTGCTGATAGCTGGGGTGGAAACATTGAGCCCAAAGGGCCCCCTTCNGCACATCTGCAGGAAAGCAAATCTCACAGTCTTCCACTTGGAAGAGAAGGGAAACATTGGTAAACTGAGGCACATCAAACCAGCAGGACTTAGTGCACATGGTATCTCTTGATCTTGTCTCCCTAGGCACTTTTTCTGAGCCTCCAAGGTGGTCCCAATCATCACAGTTGTCCTTGTGGACCACTGTCTAGGAGCTACAGGGGATGGTCCAGTCAGGAAATTGCCTGCTTCAGAAACTCGAGGACCTGAGTTCAGATCCCCAGAATCCACATAAAAAGCTAAGCAGGGGAGCTAGAGAGATGTTCCAGCAGTTAAAAGCACTGGCTACTCTTCCAGAGGACCTGAGTTCAATTCCCAGCAACCATCTGTGGCTCATGACCATCTGTAACTCCACTTCCAGGGGATCCAATGCCTTCCTCTGGCCTCTATGAGCACATAGACATACATGCAGGTAAAACATTCATACACATAAAACAAAAATAAATCTTAAAAACAAGTTGAGCATGTTGGCTCAGATCTATAAACCCAGCACTGGATATATATGTGAAGGGTGGGGGTTAGGTGGGGCTTTAACCAATTATGAACTCCAGGTTCAGCAAAGACATTGTCTCAAAAACAAAGTGGAGAGTGTCTGAGGAAGACACTTGGCATAGATGCCTGGCCTCCACACCCATGTGCACACACATGTATCCACACATCCAAAAAGAAACACCATTTTGATTCCCTTCCTCATTAACCCTGGGAGGCAGCCATCACTCCTCAAGAAAAGAGAGCGATCAAAGGAGCAGAACACATAAGTATCTCCCCAGGGCTCAGCCAGGATTCGAACCCAGGTCTAGTCCAACTCCAGTGCCCTCATCTGCCCACAGGCTTCCTGCCTGCCACAGCTCTAGAAGCCCAGCTGGTCTCCGGCTGTGTCTCCTCCCCACTTAGCAGAGAGCACTTGGTAGGCATGACTACATTGTCCCCCTCTAAGCACTCATGCTCTGACGTGAGGTCCTTCCACNGAGCAGTCAGAGAAATGAAACAAAGAATGACCCTGGGGCTGGTGAGATGGCCCAGTGGGCAAAGGCATTTGCCACCAAGCCTGATGGCCTGAGTTGGATCACAGGAACCAAATGGAGGAGGGGGAGAATCAACTCCCCCCAAGTTGTTGTCTGGTTTTCACCTGTGCTCTGTGGCACATACACACTGCCTGCACCCCAGTGGATAAGTGATTAAAAAGTAAATAAATAAATGACGGGGTGTGGCATCTGCACCATCGAATGTTAAGCCTTCCCTGCCCTCTGAGCACTAATGCCCAGCATCACATCCCAAGAACTCCTGACTAAGAACCAAATCAGGCTCTGAATTTGGTAAATCTTTCTTACCTCCACTGACCCCTGGGTAAAAGAGGCTAGCCTGAGGCCACACAGCTCAGGCTGAGCACTCACGGCTTCTGAGCGACTTCGCTTTGGCCCTCAGACATAAACCACAGTAAATCCATCACCAGTTCCCCCCATCCCCACTCCTCACCGACCAGCAGCTGGTGCAGGCCTTGACAGCCACATGAGACCAATGTTCAAGCCATCTTCTCAGGTCACAAGTACCTGGCATTGCCATGGCAACCCTGGATCTGAAGAAGGGCTCTTGTGGGCAGAGGCCACAAGAGTGGCTAGGGTACATGTGTGTTGAATCACTTTGCAATAAATCAGGTGTGTCCAACCTGTAGCCTAAGGGCTGCATGAATATTAGGATAGCAACAAATGTGGCCCAAATCATTTGTGGATGACAATGACATACAGCAAGGTCAAAAGGTTGAACACCCCTGCTTGAAATAGTCAACATTAACCCTTTAACTTAAGGCTGGGTCTTCCCTAAGCTCTTATTTCATTAGGTGTGTGTGTGTGTGTGTGTGTGTGTGTGTGTGTGTGTGTGTGTGTGTTGGGGGGAGCACAGAATAGAATATAAAGGCAAGATATCACCTCAATTTTCAGCCACAGTGAGGGGACTGGAAGTATAGAAAGACTGAAGAGAACCTCCACTGCATAGCCCCACACCAGCCAACGGCAGCAGCCCCAGCAGGGTCCCCTACCATCCCTCTGCAGACCTTACCTCATTGTTGACAAAGCAGTACAAGATGGCCACCATCAGGCCCTGGAAACAAGAGGTGTGTTAGCAGGAAGGGACCCAAGAGGAAGCACCTGGGCGACTAGCCTCTGGGATCCCTCTCCTCAAATCAAGCAGCCCAGGCTGGCTTGAGAATAGACAAGGGTTAATTTTTTTTTTTTTAATTTTCCAAAACAAATTTATGTATGTGTGCTTTGTCTGTATGTATGTCTTTATACAACATGCCTGGGGCCCCCAGAGGCCAGAAGAGGGTGTCAGATCCTCTAGGACTGGAGTCACAGGTAGTTATGAGCCACCATGTGGGGGCTGGGAGTCAAACTAAGGTCCTTTGCCAGCAAAGCTCTTAACCACTGAGCCATCTCTCCAGCCCCAGACATGGTGTTTGTTTGTTTGTTTGTTTGTTTTGTTATTTCCTTTCAGGAAACAGGCGGCTCCTTGCTCAGATGCTGAGAAAGTTCCATGGCTACCTCTCCTTGATAAGGCTAGACCAGGTAAAGTATGAAAAACCTCCCTCACCCCAGCCCATTGCTGAACTGAGGTCCCAATGGCCCACAGCTAGGCAGCTGGGCTCTGTGTGT
>LZPO01107926.1:487219-499879 GCA_001675575.1 Neotoma lepida | reverse complement strand
AGGCCCAGGAAGTAGCACCTCCCACAGGACCTCCCTGTTGCCCTGCACTGGGTATGAAACACTCTCCCCACAGGACCTTAGGGGAAGAGATATTTGAGGACAGTATCCTGGCTTCTAATGGTGTGGTGGCAAGGTTAAGGGTCAGGGTAGGGATGTTTGGCCACATGAGAGTAGAAGTATCTATTAAGAAAGGAGATTTATTTTTTTTTTAAAGATAGGGTAGGGTCTTCCACCCCTTGCTGCAGGTTCCCATGGAGATGGTGAGGTGAATGACAGTAGGCCTTACCCCAGCCTATGCTCAGGTACAGCTTGAAGATGCGCTGTTCCGAGAACACTGAGAAGGCCAGCAGCGTGTACAGGTACACACCCTCCACCAGCAGCCAGTAGTAGTTGGCCGCCACACAGTACTGCATGAGCAGGAACACCAGTCGGCAGCTTAGAGAGTCCTAAGGACAAAGAAGGGTCCCNTAGGGACAGCAGCCCTGCCTCCACCTGCCGCTCCTCACTGTCCCGGCCTGGCCACTGTCCTAACATGGTTAACACAGGATGAAAGAGTTTTCATATGGCCAGGGCCACTACTGGGGACTGTCTCTGCTTCAGTTCATTGAACCCTCCCTAACCTGAGAAGAAAGCACCTGTTATTGTCCTCATGCTGGGAAGAGAACTGAGCCCTGGAGAATTAGGTGATGTGTCTGAATTTATATNCAGCTACTACATGGCAGAGCTGGGATGCAAACTCAGGCCTGCACCCAGAGTTCTTCCTGTGTCCCATTGAACTCCCTATGGCAGAGTCTCTTACCTTGGACTCACTTGCCCAGGGTGAACTGCCTCCTCCATCAGACTAGGGACTCCCCAGGTTAGACTGCCTCTCTCTTCACACCAGGGGCTCCCTATGGTGTATTACCTCTCCCATCAGACTAGGAGTTTCCTAAGGTAGACTGTCTCTCCCATCACACAGGGACTCTCTGAGGCCAAATCTGGGATACTTTTGCTTCACCCATCCCAGACTTATGCAGTGGACCCCTTCACCAATGCCACCCCCAGGCTCCCCAGGCCACACCATGCACCTGGTACGAGAGGAGTCCATCCCACTGGTGTTGTTGGGCAGCTGTGCTATACATCCACTTGAGGGCAGCATCCTTGATGAAGACAGACAGGGCTCGGAGGATGAAGGATGCAAACAGGTTCAGGTGGATGTAGTTCCGGGTGCAGTGCAAGTGCCTGAGGGAGAAAGCAGGGCCCTTCCCTGGCAAGATAGCCAACACTGGCTCCNGGCCAGCCCCCACACACATCAGGCATGTGTCCCTCTCTGGGACTATGTTCACATCTTCCTTCCTCTGAGAATGTCTTTCTTCCTCATAACGTTTGAAAATCCCTGAAGGGCTGCCTGAGAGGCCCTCAACCAGGTAGTCACTGCCTCTTTCCTACCCATAGTCTTTCCTTGCCGCGGTGCCTTCTCTCATAGTTACATGTAACCAAAGCAATGTATGTGTCGGATCAGTCTTCCCAGTGGGGGCTTTGACTCTTTAGGACAGGACACTTGTAGACTGTTCCCCATGGCAGAGTGTGTCTAGGCACACGGTAGGAATTAAGAAGGAATTGGGTACCATGTCAGTATACTCTCCGGTAAAAATGTGTAGCAGGGCTGAGGAGATGGCTCGGTGGGTAAGAGTTTGCCGTGCAAGCATGAGGACTTCAGTTCAGATCCCCAGCACTCACGTGGAAAACCAAGCGTGCACACCTGTAACCTCAGTGCTGGGGTGGGGGGTGGGGAGTGGGCCATAGCGACCAGAAGGTAACTGGGGTTTGCTGGCTACCAGCCTAGCTCCAGGTTCAGTAGGAGACCCTGTTCTCAAGCAAACAAGGTAAGAGTGATAGAGAGGGACATCCCATGTTCTTCTCTGGCTTCCACATGCTTGGTATGCAACTCGTGTGCAGAGCATGCACATGTGAGCATGTGAGTGAACACACATGCACACACACACACACACACACACACACACCACTGTGTGGCAAACTGGAAGGCTGAGGGCACTCCATCTGCTAAAAGGCTATCTCCCAAGCAAAAGGCAACTTCACTCTTAACAGGCACTTGGCAACTATTTCCTTTAAAACCAGCAGCCAGGCGAGGATGTGTGTTCTTGTCACCTCTAATGACCACTCTACAGGTCCCAGTACTTCAACAGGGCTACGGAACNGGTGAACCAGAACTGGTTATGGCTTATAGATGAGTCTTTTCAGAGAAACTCCAAGACAACGTACGGATGAACTATAGAAACTAAAGAGCTCGGCAAGACTGCTGACGGCTTCCCTGACACAGTCTAGCAATATGCAGTAAAAAGAAATTGAAGATCCATTCGTAAGGTTCTATTTGATTTCCTGAAAATATCTCTATTAAGAGGATGGATAGGATCATTATGGGCAACATAATAAAATTGGCTTAAAATTATTAGAGAAGTCTTAAATTAGTGGGAAATACATAGTCACACCATACTTATGAACAGAAATGCCACTGTCACTGTCCCATGTTAAATAATGCATTCAATGGCAGCTGTAATAAATGTCAACTTTTTTTCATGGTTCTTAAAAAGTTTACAAAGGACAGCTAAAGGTCAAGGATCGTGTAGGTGGTCACAGAACCATCAAGTGGCCCTTTCCTGTAATCCCATCACGTGATAGGCTGAAGCAGGAGCATCAGGAATTTGAGGCAAGTCTAGGCTACAAAGCAAGGTCTGGTTTAAACAAAACAACCCCCAGCGTGCCATGATTTGCACACCTATGATCCCAGCACTTGGAAGGTGGAGGCAAGGGAATTAGGAGTTCAAAGCCAGCCTCAGCTACAAAGCAAGTTCAAAGCTAGCCCAGATTACATGAGACCCTGTCTCAAAACAATCAATACACAAAAGAAATCACAACATAAGAGTCTTTGCTGTAAGACAGCTAGGATTTCTCTGTGTCTGTGTATGATGTCTGCACATGTGTGTGCAGGTTCATGTGTGTGAGTGTGAGTGCATGGGCAGAAGTCAGGTGACAACCTCAGGTGCTAATCCTCACTGTCTACCTTGTTTGAGAGTCTCTGGTTCACTACTCCTCACACCAGGCTGGCCCAGGAACTTCCTAGGGTATTCTTGTCTCTGCCTTCTGTGCCTCTGAAGGAGCGCCAGGCCACCAACACATGCCACCAACCATATCTGGCTTTCTATGGGTTCTAGGGATGCAAATNCAGGTTCTCACACTCGGGTATCAAACGTTTAACTCACTGAGCCATCTCCACAGCCTGAGAGATGGGATTTATTTTTATTTCTCCCTTAAAAAATTATTATATTAATTAATTTTATGTATATATGGCATATATGTATGTGTATGTGTTTGGGCCCACACATGCCGGGATACTTGTGTGGCAGCCAGAGGTCTGGGAATGAATTTGGAGGAGTCAGTTCTTTCCTTGTGCTGTGTGGATGCCAGGGATCAAACTCAGGTCATCAGGCTTGGCNTTTACTTACTGGCCTGAGACCTTAAGTTTCTAAATAAATCTTTAGGAGACAAGGTGCTATGGTTTGGGAATGTGGTAGATAAACAAACCGATAGAACAGATGGAAACAGTGGAAACAAACCTACGAATCCAGGGACCCATGTGGCAAACCAAGACTATCAGCAAAGGCACAGTGCAGTGGNCGCACATCTATGGGGGGAGGGGATAAAATCCCAGGTTCTCACCTGACACAAACTTAATCCCTGGTGGACTGAAGAGCCACAGGGGCAGAACAAGACCCTGCTGCATCTTAACAGGAACAGAGCTAAGTGGCTTTGCAACCATCAGATAAGAAAAGATCNTCCAAGGGAGAGCAAAAAGAAATAGTTCTTCAGGAAAAAATTAACAAATGCCTATCAATTGATAAAAATAACTTTTGTTAATTAATAGTTCCTATTGATACACTTTACTTATCAATAAAAATTGNTAGTTGGCCAATTTTATTTCATTTAAGTGCAGAGCTCCTGTGTATAAAAGGCACCATAGAATTAAAAAAATTGGCATAGATTAAGTATATCTTGGCTTACTATCCAGATAACAAATGCCTAAAACAAGCCANGAAAGCCAAATAAACTAAAAATTAAAAAAAAGCAATAAACAAGCAATTCATAGACTAAAATATGAAAAGAAAAAATCTCTAGGGGCCAAAGATAAGCAAATTAAAATCATAACAAGTTCTTTTGCATGCTTCACAGATTAGCTTCACTTAATTCTGAAAATATTAAAAGTGGGTAGGGTATGAAGCAAGGGGAACCTTCTTCACTGGTGGCCAGAGCACAAAGTGGCAGCAGCCACCTAGCAAGCAACCTAACACCAGTTGACAAAATACTAAAAACCAGGCAGTTGGTTATTGGTGACAATTTTACCTCTGGGGACATGCCCTTAAGGAAACACACAGGCAAGATACATAGGAGAAATCCATTGTTGTAAGGCTTGTAATTCAGAAAGAAAAAAAATCAACAAAACACTTCAAAGATCCACAACCCATGTGATGACAAAGGAATACTGGGACAGCTCAAATTAATGAACTAGGACTACCTGTATCAGAGTGAACCTCAGGAAAACACAGTGTTGGATTCCCACCCCTTGGAACTGCAGCAGGACATGGTCACTATGCTGTTAAAAATATCAGCAAACCACACTATGTGTTGTTATAGACACTTAGCAAAGGAGTGCAAGGTGATGAGAAAGAGTGGGAATTAAGTCCTTACAAGCAAGGATTAGCTCTTCAGGGGCGGACATAGGGACCTGACGGATGTGCTTTGCTTTGTTTTGTACCTTAGGCTAGCCTGGAACTGGTTATGTAACCCAGACCAGCCTTGAGCTTGTGGCAAACCTCCTGCCTTGATCTAAACGCTGGGATTATGGGTGTTTACCCATAATCTGACTTGTGATACTTTGGTTTTTGTTTTTATTTTTTTCCATTTTTCCTGTAGGTGTGTGCATGTTTTCCCATGATTGTGTGTGCACCTGTGTGCACGTAGGAAGGCCTGAGGATGATGTTGGGAATATTTTGCCATTGTTCTTTCAACTTTTTCATCGAGGCAAGGGCTCTCAATCAAACCCAGAAATCACTGATATGGCTAGCCTGGCTAGTAAGCTTGTTCTGGCCATCCTGTTTTTGCCTTCCAAGGCTGGAATTATAGGTGAGCCACCATGCCCACCTGGCATTTATGTGGCTTTCTCAGGATCTGAACTCTGCGCCTCACATTTATGTGGCAAATACTTTTTAACTGGGGAGCCGTCTCCCCAGCTCACAATGCCTCAGTGCTAAGCATGTATTCTTATATGCATTTTTACTATGCTTCTGAATCTCTGGACTAGTTCACAATAAAGGAATATTTGATATGATTTGAATATGAAATCTCACTGGGATGTGTAGATTGGGATGATGTCACTATTTAAGGGGTGATGAACGCTTTATGGGGTGGGGCCTAAGTGGAGGAAGTAAGTCACGAGGGGCATGTCTGTGAAGAATATACTTACTCTTCAGGCCCTTCCTCTCTCTGCCTCCTGTCCATCNGGTGATGAACAGCTAGTTCCCTCTGGCATACACTCTCATGGCCATGATTTTCTCCCCAATCCCATGGGGATCAAGTAGCCAAAGACTAAACCCCAAAAATCATGAGTCCAAACAAAGCCTTCCACTCTGAAACTGTCNTTGCACATACCTCTCCAGTACATAAAAGTAGCTAACATGATACTCATCCAATGANTGTATTTATTGAACACTGACTGTATGTTCAGTGTTGTTCCAGGTGCTTTGGAGACAAGAGGAGAAAAACCACACCCCCTGTTTTTATTAAATATTTATGTTTATTATTTTAAATATGTGTATGTTAGAGGGGTATGAGCACATGAGTGCAGGTCCCACAGAGTCCAGAAGAGGGCACCATATACCCTAGAGCTGGAATTACAGGTGGTTGTGAGCTGCCCAACATGGGTATTGGGAATTGAACCAGGGTCCTCTGGAAGAGTGGTATATGCCCTTAACTGCAGGGCCATCTCTCCAGCCCCACCTCTCCTATACTTGATAATCGATATCCTGAGGTTGCTGTCCCCACAATTCTTCTGACCTCAGTTTCCCTCACTTACCCCAGAGAGTTAAGGAAGCTGCTTCTCGGCCCCTCCTCAGCTAGGTTAGACCCAAGAAAGAACTTTCTGGTGACNTTAACAAGCTCCAAGATAGTAGAATCTCTAGCCACTGAGACTTTCCTGAAATCATGCTGAACTATTGATTATTATCTGCATGATGGATGTGACTTCTTGGCATTTCCCATCATCTTACCATCCACGGTTAAAATTCGTGTGTGTGTGTGTGTGTGTGTGTGTGTGTGTGTGTGTGTATGCACATGTGTGTGTAATTTTTTGGAGTGCACATGCACAGTTACACGGTGGAGATTAGACTGAACGCACACTGTTGCAAACTGTGTTTTCAACCTCATATATTCCAGGGAGTTCTAGAAAGCAGGACCCCCGACTTCTCTGGGTTAGAATTTCTGTACTACAGAAATGAGCAAAAGACAATCCTCTCCCTCCCATCCTGAGCTCCTCTTACCTGAAGCCAACAAGGATGGCTGAGGCGATGACCAAGGCAGAGAAGGAAAGTGCATACCCCACAGTGTAGATAATGTAGAGAGACAGGAGCTGTTCCTCAGGGGAGTTCTGTGTGTACAGAGGGACACAAAGCATGTATGCATGGNCTGTGAGCCTCCTCCTCCCATAGCCTTCATTCCAGAGTCCAGGGACTGAGGTGACCTGGGGCCCAACTTGAGATTCCAGGATCAAGAAAAAGAGAGACCTATGGAAGTGGTCCAGGGATGTTTACAACCTGGCTCCAAGGTGAGCACACATCACCTTTGGNCAGACAACAGATGTGCAGAGTCACCGAAGCACGGGGACAGATGTGACAACAGCCAGCCCCACCCAAAGCCTAGAGTCTCTGCTCCCATGAAGCAGACACCCAGCTGCCCCTTCCCAGGCTCAGAACCCGCCGCCGGCTCACTCTCTCCCCTCGCTTGGACTCTTCACACTCCGACAGGTCCCTCCAGGGCAGGCTGGAGTTGTCCTTGTGTAACCAGAGGCCTTCAGCCGTGCAGAACCGGTACACATGGCCCTGAAGCACTAGAGGGAGACATGGCAGCTGAGGGTCAGCCTAGAAATGAGCAGCCCACCCAAATTTGCCCTTATCCTTTCCTCTCCTGGGGGGACTCCGCTCCATTAGAGCTGACACTTCTGAGTTAGTAACAGACACCTCTTCTGTGTCCTCTCTCTCTCTCTCTCTCTCTCTCACACACACACACACACACACACACATGCATGCACGCACACACACACGCACCAGGATGGCTCAGGTACATGACAAGAGATCGCCACAGCAAGGATTACCCAGCCACCCTCATCTGTCCCTCTTAGCCACCCAGGGATACAGTTGAGTGAATCCATAGCTTTTAGACAAGACAAATCTTGTTTGGATCTGTCTTATCCTCCAGCCTCAAATCACACTGTTGACAAGGTCTGGTGCTGAGCAGAAGGGACCCTGCCAGTCACAATCACCCTCTATGATTTCTGATATTCCGGACTCAGAGTCCTTCACCCTCCTGCATTCTTTGGGGATAGACAGCTCTACAACTTAAAGCTATCTGGTACTGAACTTCTAAGAACAGAACTAAAGCAACCTCTCCCTAAAGGGAGCCCCAGTCTGAGGAGACGTGGCCTAACCTCAAGGAGCTCCAGTCTGAGGTGACATGGCCTGTCCTTGGGGAACACCAGTCTGAGGAAACATGGCCTGTCCTCAGGGAACACCAGTCTGAGGAGACATGGCCTGCCCAGGGAGCCCCATTTTGAGGAGACATGGCCTGTCCTCAGGGAACACCAGTCTGAGGAGATATGGCCTGTCCTCAGGGAACACCAGTCTGAGGAGACATGGCCTGTCCTCAGGGAACACCAGTCTGAGGAGACATGGCCTGCCCAGGGAGCCCCAGTTTGAGGAGACACGGTTTGCCCAGGGAGCCCCAGTCTGAGGTGATTCAGACTTCCTCCCAAAAGCCTCTAAAAGGATCACAAAGTGTCATGGTGCCGTCATAACTGTTGCTCTTGGAAAATTTCCCTTCAAATCGGGAGACAAAGCTTGCCCCTTCGACTAACACCTAGTCCTATGTTCAAGAAAGAAATTGCTCTTTGAGGCCTGCTCCTCTGAGAGAAGGCAACGACTGGGGCCCTGCCCTCATGCAGCTCCCAGAAAAGAGCAGTGAAAAGGGAAATCGGCAGGGACCCAGCACAGTCTCAACAGAGCTGGGACTGGGATGTCACCTGTGGTCTTCACATCCCTTTGACTACCGGTGGTGCCAGGGCAGTCCCATCATGCCCTATTGCAGACCTGTGGACCTGTCTAGGGAGATGAGGGAAAGGAGTGGATTTCTGGCCCAAGACTCCATGTAAGACCAGCAGAGCGCTCTATTTATCTACGAAATGCCTCACTTGTTGCCTTCCTGCAGGGGAACTTAAATCTTTCACCAGGGCCAAGGAACAGGGTGTGTGTGGGGGGGGATAAAGAGGTTGAAGGAGGTGGGGTTAGCACAGGAAAGTGAGGAGGGCAGCGAAGTCAGGGGCTGACTGCAGATGATTTAAATTCTGTAAGACTAAACAACTTGAATGGGCGAGATGGATCAGCTGGCAGAGATGCCTGCTACCANGCCTGCTGCCCTGAGTTCAGTCCCTGGGCCTCACAGGGTGGGAGGAGGGCAGCAGCTCCTACAAGCTCTGATCTCCATGAGTGCTGTGGCATGTGCCTCCCCCTGAANGGGCAANTAAATGTAAGAAAATAGTGTAAAGACCGAAAGACTTGAAGGACCAGCTATGGGCTATGGGTGGCAGCCAGTGTGGAAAGGAACTGGGGTGGGGGGGTGTAACAAGTCACCAGGAGCCCTTGGTGGCTATAGGTGGTCAGTGTTGAGGTGAAGAGGTTGTCAATAGGAGGCTCATTAATGTATGTACATGGCAGGGTGGCAGCTTCATCCTGTGAGAGATATACCCAAGGGACCCCCACCCCAGGGGCAGAATTCAGTACAGAAACCCAATTTCCCAGTTTCTGAGACCACTGTTATGTGGCAGGGAGACTTTACTGTTGGTCCTGTGACAGCCCTCTTCCAGTGNACCTGTCAATCAGGCCTTATTCTTAACACCAGCCCTGCCACTCAGCACCTAGTGTAGGCAGTCCTCACACTTCTTCTTCCTCTTCTCCCTTCNGGAACAGCCNCTGAGGCAGGTCCCTCTTCAGGAGAGAGATGTTATCCAAGGCAATCAGCTTTGTAGTATTACTACTGTTAGAGGAGTCTGCACAAGTGCATGCTTGTGCACGTGCAAGTGTGTGTGGGGGACGTGTATGTGCACACACACACATGCACTCTTGTGCGTGGAGGCCAGAAATTGATGGTGGATGCCAGGTGTCTCCCCCACAACCAGCTTACGATTTGGACAGGCTCTTTCACTGAACCTAGAGCTCACTGATTCAGCTAGCCGAGCTGACCGGCCAGCCCCTCCCCCGTGCAGGCACGCCACACCACAGCCAGNTTCTTACNCGGTGCTGGCAATCTGAACTCAGCTCCTCTTGCTTGTGCAGCAAGTGCTTTACCAACTACACCNTCTCCTCAGCCTGAAACCTGCATTCAGAGACTTCAACAAGACCCCGAGAATCTGATGGTGGCTTGTCCAGTGGCGAGTGGTGGGCTGAGCCCCCGGAAACATCTCTAAGGACTTACAAATGGTTGGGTACATATAAAGGCAGTGAGGGGCAGGTGCATGGTCTCATTTTAGCATCNTGAAGGGCCATCTTCAGGTCCCCAAATGCTTTTCTCNTCTGCTGCATGGACGNTTAAAATTCTTTAATGGGAGGCCAGTCTTCTGGTAGATAACAAATCTGTCTTTGGCTGTAGATATACCCCAAGAATGGTCANAGGGACCTGGGCCAACTTTGTGGGAATGACACTAGGATCAGAGCCTGCTCTGCAGTCTGAATGGGAGGAAGTGGGGAGTGGAGTGGGGGGAAGGAATCTTGGGAGCCAGGAGAAGGGAGAAAACAGTGCTAGATTCTTCCCGCAGCTGGCACAAACCCCAGCACACAGTAGACACTATACCTTACATGTACTGTGCACATAGTAGGCACTGTACCTTACATGCACTGTGCACATAGTAGGCACTGTACCTTACATGCACTATGCACACAGTAGGTACTATGCCCTGCATGCACTGTGCACACAGTAGGTACTGTACCCTGCATGCACTATGCACATACGAGGCTCTGAACTCNACATGCACTGTGCACACAGGAGGCACTACACCCTACATGTACGGTGCACACAGTAGGCACTGTACTATTGTAAGCTTCCTCCCTACATGCACTGTGTATGTTGTCTCTAAAGGNTATTTACTCACAGAATCAGGTTTTGAATGCCTACTNTATGCTTGCACCTTAGAACATCATAGCCATCTCACCAGGTTAACCATTTTACAGATGAAANCACTGAGCCTCTGAGAAGCCAAGAGGTCTGCTCAAGACCAGGCAGATAGGAAGAAGCACAGGTAGGATTCTAACTCCCAGATCTCTGCCTCTGGGGGCCAAAACTTAGGAGCCAGAGTTATGCCAAGAGTCAATCGTGGCCAGGTGCCATTTTCCCCCATCCCTGGGTTTGGATATCCACACATGCCATTGTGGCCCCCAGACAGTCTGCATAGCTCTGGGCTCTCTGCTCAGGGCCAGCTNGGGGGTGGGAAGGTAGTGTGTGCATGGATGTGTGCCTTCTTGGCTTAGAGTCAAGAGATCACTGTGTCTCAGAGAAGCGCAGCCTGCAAGTTCATCTGTCAGTTACCCTCATTAACATCAANTATTAAAAGCCACGGCTGGATACTGGCTGAGCCCATGGCCCCCAAATGCCCTTCTTGGCTGGAGGTGGGTGGTCTGGGCAAAGCCCTGCTTATCAGCCCAGCTTTATCTGGCCTGTGAGGAGCTGGCCAACCACAGCTACAGGCTTGGCTTGGTCTAGTCAATACAAGGAGACAACCAGGCGGCCACATGCCAGGAGGCCCAGGCATATTTCATTAAGTCAGCCCCTGGTGCTGGGAATAAAACCCCCAATTAAACACTTCGCCTCCCGGAAGCTGCCACGGCGTCTGTAATCAAGCTAACAGCCACCCTTCCACGTGGACGGCGGGCACTCAAAGCTGTGGAGAGCCGCTCACAAATCTATTAGCTCCTGCACCCTGGCAACAGAGGTGGCTGGCAAGGGCTGGGGGCCCCCATTTCGCAGATGGAGATGCTGAGGGTTAGTGAGGCTGGCACCCCTCCCAAATGTGTCAGGATGGGGCAAGGTCAAAGGCAGGNGCCAGCTCTGGGTGGGGGTACAGAGGAGCTTGGAGCATCGGGATTTAGGAAGAGGCCAGGTTCAGAAGTCCAGACTCAAGTGCAAATCCTGGTTCCACTCTTAATCAGCTGTGGCACTTCAAGAGTATTACTTCCCTGGCTCTTAGCTTCCTCATCTGTAAAATGGGAACCATTCATAGGAGAACGTGCAGGAACTGCCTGGTGCATGGCAGGCCTTCAACACACAGTCACAGTGGAGGCCTTGCTACCTCCCTCAGCTTTGCAAGGCCAGAGCTTCTGTGAGGCCCAACTTGGGCCTCAGTCTCCNCTTGGTAACCCTGGCTTGCTCTAAAAGCTCTCAGGCTCAACNTTACTCAGGGGAGGCAGCCTGTCAAGAGTTTCTAAGAATTATGAGTGATAGGCTATTTTAAAAGCATTTTATGACCCTCATATAATTAGAACTAAGCTAACAAACAGGTAGGAACCTGGAGAGGGGAGGCTAATGAGGCTGGGATGATGTGTAAGGCGTGGGTCCCTGCTGGAGAGCGAATGGAGCTGCCAAAAGGTCCAGAGACAGCCAACAGGCTGGAAGGCCTCAGAGACCTTNGAAGACTCACCCTTCTTGTCCTGTGTGGACCAGACTCTTCCTTCCATCATGGTCCTNTTCCTACTCCTCTACCTCTGCCCTTTCTACACCTCTAGAGCCCCGAGTAGTCCACGATGACAAGGGTCAGACTGCAAGGCCTAGAATGGTTTTCTTGNGCCACTATGCACCTCAGAGACCTGGGGTCTTNGCNCCATGTCCAAGGTGCCCCCTGAACATCCGCCCTCCTTCCTTCTGGCTATGCTTATTCTCCCAGCCTGGTCCCAATGTCACCTGTCCTGATGTCACACTCCAGGAAACAGACGTCTCCAAATTCCCCCATGTGTCTCTACTTGGGCCATGAGGTTGACCCTCCGGCTCCATGCGGCTCCCCTGCAGATATCACACAAGTGTGACTCTCCTCCAGACAGGGACTTAGCTCAGCTATGGTTGTTAGTTCGAATTTAAGCTCTCTCTGAGGCCACCCACTCCTTTGCCTTGCTCTGAACCCTAGAAGGCTGACTCCCTCAGGGTTACACCACACAATTCTTACCTCCCATTACTGGTCAACAGGAGACACCGGCAGAAGCCACCAGGAGGAGAGAGAAAGAACCTGGGTGTCACTCTCCCACCCCTGCCCTGCTTTGTCTCTCTGTGGGCACCCTGCTGGTGACCTCTTTACCCTAA
>LZPO01107926.1:466925-481015 GCA_001675575.1 Neotoma lepida | reverse complement strand
CTCTGTTAGGACAGGGCCTTGTCTCCCTCAGACTGGGGCTCTGTTAGGACAGGGCCTTGTCTCCCTCAGACTGGGGCTCTGTTAGGACAGGGCCTCGTCTTCCCCGCTGCCTCCAGAAGCCATAGAGTGTTAATTTTAGGTGGTAAGTAGAGGAGATGGTGGGCAGACACTGTCCTGAGAGTCTTCGGGCTGTTTGAGGCTGGGGCCGGCTGCTTTGCAGGACAAATGATATAAAAGGCGCTGGGTGTAAGACCTCAGGGAGTGATCAGGGCAGGGTCTCAGTGTTGACTTGAGGGGTCATCTAGGGCCTGAGAGGTACAGGGAGGGGAAATGGCGGCTGGCCTAGCAAGGAAGATGGGCATTTCAACAGGAAGGCATAGTAGGGACAAAGGTGCCGAGGTGAGCAGGCTGGCGAGGTGGCCCAGTCTATAGAGTGCATCCTGCAAACCCATGAAAGCTTAAATTCCACACCCAGAACCCAGGTAAAAAGCTGGGCACATACTTTTAATCCTAGAGCTGGGAAGGCGGGAACAGGGGGATCCCCGAGGGTCACTGCTTAGCACGATAATCAAGCCCCAGGTCCTAGAGACAGAGACTACCACCCCAGAAGCAAAACAAAATAAACAAAAAGGTATATGGCTCTTGAGGAACACCACTCAGGTGTGACCTCTGTCCTTCACACACACACACACACACACACACACACACACACACACACACATATGCATGAATGCATGCATGGCCACAACTAATGTACCTTCCCACGTGAACACAATACATGTACACGTGCACATCCACAGAGATGTCCAGGGCAAAGAGAATGGTGGGAGAGNTNGNATCTGGGATAAGCCTCGTTAAAGCTGGGGCCACTGGGTGCCCCAGGCCCTGGAGTCCAGGTGACAAAGCAGACANTGAGTAGCCCTAGTTTTGGGGTCAGATCTGCCCTTGATCCTGCAGTTCTCCCATAAATTAGATCTTGGGATCTTGTGCACGTTTTAGCTTCTAGCTTCAGCTTGCTTGTGTGANAAGGAGTGACGAGAGTCCACNGATCAAGGACCATGACAACTAAGCCGCCGCTTACAGNGGCCCCTGGNACATGGAAGAGGCTGGNNCCGAGGAGTCCACTGTTTAGAAGACAGGNTGGAACCCCAAGCCTGGCTTCCTGAATCTGGGGGTCTTNNNTCTAAATTCAATAAACTTCCAGAAGGGAGAAATTAACACGGCTGTCCNAGGGCAGCAACGCTNGTTAGGACAANAGATTGGGAGCCTCAGGCGCCAGGNCAGGCTAGTGTTTCCTAGGACCAGAACTTCTGGAGTGTTTGAAAAAGAGGGGGATCAATGCCCAGGTGGAGGGGATAGTGAGGAAAGAGCAGCCCCAGGAGAAGTAGCAAGAGATGCAGAATGGAACACCAAGGAGCTCACAGCCTACAGACGGTGCTCGCTGTCTGCTCCGTCCACAGCCTGCACCCTGGCACAGGGCATCCTCTGCAGGGCATCATGGCTTTTCCTTTTCTGGGAACCATTTGGGTTGAGGGGTAGGAGAAAAGAGTGCTCAGTCTCACTTGACCACTGAGGGGGGAGGAAGGAGGTAAGCAGGGCCNCTCAGAAGGAGCAAAGAGGGCTCCAAAGACAATTTATAGAACACCCTCCCCACCCCAACTAGATTCAGCAGATTATCTGCCCATTTCCTCCTGGGACATCACACTTTTCTTCTGGTCCCCTCTCGGAGTCTGGATCATGCTTCTCATTGCTGCATCCTATGTTTTTGTGCCCATGTTTTGTTTTCTTAAGGTCCTTCCTGAGGTAGCTGACCAGACGGACAGGGCAAGGTAAGCTGTAGGCACCTTCTCAGACTCAGGTACCTTTTCACAGATACACTGTCACACACAATACCCCTCACACCCAGCACTGAGACCCTGACATTGAGTCTCCCGTCCCCTCACCATCACACACAGACTGCCGGGCACACAGGCACATGCTGAAACACTCACACACACACGCACACACACACACACACACACACACACACACACACACACACACACACACACACACACACACACACACACACACACACTGTTGGACATGTGATTACATACTGATATGTTGCTGTACATATGGTGACTCCCATCCAGACTGTCACACCAAGGGTCCCGAACAAACACACCGAGAAACAGGGGCTCTCATATTCCTTGCACACCTATCTCCCACTCTATCTCTGCCTCATATGCATCTCTGTGTAACACACACACACACACACACACACACATACACACAAACAGAAATTTGCCTAAGGATGGGTGCAGTAAGCGAAGGACCTGTTTTTCCTCAGCACCAGGCCCTGGAGGACAGGATGTGGTTTCTTGGCTGCTCCTGGCCAGCCCTATGCCGGGTCCATGCCTGGAAGGAAGCCCAGCAAGGGACAAAGTCCACCTAGACCAAGCTGTAGCCTCAGCCTCCACTGCCCTTTGCTAGAGTGCAGAGGCCAGGGTCTTCCAACAGTCCTGCTCCAGGCTTTATTCTGCAGTCTGGGGACACACCAGGTTCCAAAGGACAGTTCTCCCAGGGGCCTCAAGCTGCCATTTCAGGAACCAATCAATTCCTTATTCCTCTCAGTGTCCCACCATCCCTCCATGACAGATCCTGCGACCCCTGTTTTACTGCTAAGAAAACTGAGGTTNGGAATTATCAAGGGTCCTACTGAAGAGCTAAGATCAGAGCTGATATCAGAACCCATTTCCATCCAGTTGGAACTTCAAGTGTCAAAGGTCTGCCTATCTTCCCAGTAGCTGAGCTGTGGAGGGTCCCTGGGTGGAAATGAACAGCGAAGAGGACTGGTCTTTCTCAGAAACCATGATGGAGTAGCCTAGGTCACTTTTTGCAGAAGACAGTTCAGCAAGGAAGTAACTTCTGACCTCACCAGACCTGCACCCTCAACCTTCGTGGCCCTCCAGGAGGAAGNTGTGAGCCAAGAGCTGGGGCCTACACTCTGCTTCCCTGTTCCTAAGCTGCTGGACCACATCGCCTAGGGAACCCTGTTTCTAAGCACTCACCTCACCGTGAGTGACATGAAGGGAGACGTTCTAATCTTGCTGACCTCACAGACAGAAAGCAAACCACAAAATTTAGTTTCGAGTCTTCTGTGTGTTCATGAGGTCGTGTCGTAATTATTGCAATCTAATCTCAAAGCTGCCTGTCACGAGGATCTCTGCAGGAGCCGGAGATGTCAGTACCCCCATAGCAAGGGCACCCCATCCAAAGCTCCAGTGTGTCTCTTCAATGCCTACATCTTCTGCCACGCAGGTGCTGTTATGGATCAAGGCTGAGGAGTGAGATGATGTGAGGAGGTTCAAGGAGGATAACACTTCTGGGCAAGGGGGTTTNGAGGAGAAGACAGGCAGGCCCTAAGCTTGGATCTCTCTATTCCCTCATTCCCAACCTGATCTCCAAACTTGGCCNGCAGTAGCCTTGGAGCAGGAGGCTCACACCCCCACCTTCCCAGCTCACAAGAGGGAACTCAGCAGTGGATCTGCAGTCGTGGCTCTGGAAAGATCCCAATGTCACCAGGAAAGCCATGGCCTGTGGGGGAACACTGAGGAAGATGCCAGGGACTGGGAGAGGTTGGGATCAGCTGGCCCTGGAGAACAGGGGGAGGGAAAGTATTGATCTGGAAAAGGATTTGGGGGCTGAAACAGTGCTGGCCCCTTCCTTAGGAGGCACCTCTGGCCACAATTGGATTCTCAGCCAGGGGTGAAGTCTGCCCCTCTCCTATTTCAGACTAAGTTCAACCCTATGCAGGCCCACTCCCCAAAGGTTTCAGTCCTTTAGGTCTGGCTGTGGACACAGGAGATGATGGCAAAGTATTCCCTTATACAGGACACTGCCCAGGCCTGGATCTCTTCTGCTCAGGGGTGTCCTGGAACGTTTGAACAACCACCCTCCCCAAAAGCAGCTGACCATCAATGCCCNGGGCAGGAGCCTGGGGCAGGACACACAGGCAGGACAGACAGAGTAGGAGAAGAGTCCACAAGAGTCCAACTGCAACCTATTCTTTGGCGACACCAAGGAGGCAGGATGTGCCTGTGTGTCCAAGTATGCTTTCTGGTGGGTTATTCATCAAAGGGGGACTGGAATGGGTGTCAGAGCCTGTGGGAGGGCCTGGCTAATTCAGAAGGAGCAGGGAACCTGCTGCATGCTTGCTGCAGAGGCTGGGGTGGGGGTGGCAATCCAGTGCCACCTGGGAGGTCATCAGGAAGGACAACAAGCTGCCACTGGCAGGGTCCCTGGGGCTATGAGTCAAAGACNGTAATGAGGGGCCAGTAATGGGGGAAGGAGCTAGGTTTCCANGGCCAGGCCCTTTCAGCCCTCTAGAGATTCCTGGGTACCCCCTACACAAGAGAACAGAGGACCTGAGTGTGTGTGTGGGGGGGGGGGCACCACAGAGGTCCTGGGTACAGGGGAAAGCGGAGGGCCAGGGGATTTTGGAGAAAGGAGTTGGAAAAGTGGTAGAGAAGGACAAAGATGCGTCACAGAAGTCAGAGCAAGGCAACCGCGGGGCAGCTGGTGCCCTGGCAGAGAAGCTGTGGCCGAGAAGTGAGGCATCTCGTCAGGACAAGGGTAGTCACCTGGTGTCCACTTCCCCACCTGGACCTCCCAACTCCTCAGTCCTTTTCTCCCCAGAACCTTGCACTTCTCCTGGCTGGGGTCCTGGAGTTTCGCTCAAGTCCAAGGGCCCCTCCGCTAGCTCCAGCGCCCGCAGAACACCGCAGCATCCCCCTCCCGTTTGTCGCCGGGGTCCCCGGGGCTCACCTGAGGGCGGGGGCCGGCTTTGCCCACCGCCCCGAGCAGCAGGAGCGCCAGGCGCAGCAGACTAGGGGCGCCGGCCATGGCGGGGCGCTCAGGACTGGGCCATAGCTGCCACCTGCGGAACCGCGCGCCGCGACTGATCCCTGCTGGGCTGCGGGGGAGGAGTCCGATGTGGGGCCGCCCTGCCTGCCCGCGGGAGGGACCGGGCGGGGTCCCTGCCGTCTTCCGCCCTAGTCTCTGGGGGCCGGGGTCAGACGGCCCGCCAATGTCCCGGGCCAAGAGGTGCACGACGCTGCGCTCCCCGCAGGCGCCACTCGGGTTTAGGAACCGCAGGAGCGGAGCCACCAGCTCTGAGCGCCCGCGGTGTGTGCGCCTGGCCAGCTCGCTGCGACTAGTGGGGCCCGCCTCCCACCCCCGCACCCCGATCTCCTCCAGGCTCCCCCTCAACTAAGGAAAGCCACGCCCCCAAGTCTGTGGTTCCGAAAGGAAACTGAGGCCAAGGAAGGTATAGGATTGGTACAAGGTCACTTCTCCTGGAAAGTGTATCCCATAGGCTGCTAGTGACTAGGGAAGAAAAATCCACCTAGTAGGGCTACCTATTTCCCCAGTCCCTTCCTTATCCCAAGCCCAGCCTTCTGGGCAGGCCTGATAGTCAAGGTTGTAGGGATTGAGACAGGAGATCCAAGGTGGTCCTCGGGTTCCCTTCTATCTAGAAACTTTAGAAATNGCAGGGTAGAGAGGGTTGAGGCTGAAGGTCCGGCTTTCTAGAACTTTCCGAATGTTCCCTGCCTGGCCTTTGCAGCCTCTGGGCCTGCTGCTTACCATCTCCACTGTGAAGGTATGATCATGTGCGTCCTGACTGCATTCCGTGTGCGCGTCACTCTGTCTTCCGCTTTGTGGAGACTCTTGTCTGTCTTTTCCCCACCTTTGCCCTTGCACACAGTACGGGTGGGGGGAATTCAACTGATTGCGTGCTCTTTGAGTCAGTAAGTGGGACAGGCAAGCAGACAGGGTACAGCTAAACCTTCTTGAGGAAACAAACAGCAAGAGGTTGCCCCTCCACAAGAACTAGTGTAAGGACAGTTGGGTGTGGCTCTACCCAGCCCTGGACCTACCTGGGGCTAGTCTGGATCATTCTAGAAGGGAAAGAAGATTGTGGGCACAGCTGTACCCTTTGGAGAACACACAACTTCTCCAAGTCCTGAGGCAAGCAGGTCTCCACATCCAGGACTCCATCCCTCGGAGGGAGACAGCCAAGAGGAGGAGCCTGCAGGCTTCATTCAGAGATGAGATATAGAAATAGAGATAGAGATAGAGATAGAGATAGAGATAGAGATAGAGATAGAGATAGATAGATAGATAGAGAGAGAGAGAGAGAGAGAAAGAGAGAGAGAGAAAGAGATGGGAGAGGGAGAGGGAGAGAGACTCCCTTCTAGCAAGCACTGTCTCTGACTCCTGAGTCCCTTGTTCTCACTCCCCCCAGAGGTCAAACAGGTTCCCACGTAGACTTAGGTTGTTTAGCTGTCAGTAAAGAAAATTCTACCCCCNAAAAACGATGTAACTGGGGCTTTTGTGGAAAGCAAGGCTGGTCGTTCATCCCAGGTTGGAGTGAATAGCCATTCTCTGACTATCAGGAGCTCCAGATCTTTTCCGTTCTCTGGTTCCAGGCATCTATCTAAAGGACACAAAGTGGCTTGCTCTAGACCCAATCAAAAGTCCAGTGCACAGGAAAGGACCAGCTGATTACCCACAGGGGACATATCCTGAAAATATCAACCATCATTTCTCCACCTATTGATCAGAATTTATTCCCATAGTCACCCCTAGTTCCAAGAGAGGCTGCAAAAAGTACCTTTTATTTCAGGTTGTCATGGGCACAGTTTGTAATGAGTGTCTCCTTCTGTCCTGCCAGCTAGCTCCCAATAACGATACAGAGACCCATTATTAATCATGAAAGCTTGGCCTTAACTTAGGCTTGTTTTTAACTAGCTCTTATAACTTAAATTAACCCATTTCTATTAATCTATGTTCTGTCACATACCACCCATCCTGCTTCTTCTGTGTCTCCTGGAATCTCTCTCTTGTGCCTAAATTCCTCTTCCTACTTCCTCTCTGTCTCTTATACACATCTAGATGTATAAGGTCTCTCTATGTAGCCCTGGCTGTCCTGGAACTCTCTATGTAGAACAGACTGGCCTCAAACTCACAGAGATCTGCCTGCCTCTACTTCCAAAGTGCTGGGATTAAAGGCATGTGCCACCAGTGCCCAGCAAGGTTGAGTACACTTTGAAGAAAATATATTTGGGACCCTGATTCTAGCATAAGGGTAAAGAATTACAGTTGATGGCATCTTTCATCACAGAGTTCTGGAGTGGTGAAGGGTACCCCACATTGACAGATAAGGAGTTCTCAGTATATCTAACCATGTTGACTTTGAGAGTGTGAGGGCTAATCTTGGTTGTCAGCCTGAATAGAATCAACACTCCCATGAGGGGCTTTCTTGGTCAGATTATTTAAAGTGGAAAACCCCACCCTAAATGTTGGTGGAACCTTCTGGTGGCAGCCTGGATAAAAGATCATGGGAGAAAAAAGGCTTGGCTTTTAGCCTGCTTGTCTTCATTCTTGCTGGCGAGTTCATCTACCCTATTGTCATCCTTACTGCTATAGTCCTTTGCTGATATTAGAATATGCATCCTTAGGCTTTCAACACAGGGTGAAGACCAGAAGCTCTCTCAGAATCCTCCAGGCCTTTAGGGTAAGATTAGGACAGCTGAGACACCCAGCTTCATGGACTGAGCAACGACCAGTTTCTTAGCCTCTCTAGTGTGAGTCAGCCATCATTGGGTTGCCTGGACCATGCATGGAAACTAATCAAACAAATCCCTCTCACCACCACATTACTTAAATTTTTATTTGATGTATATGTGAGTGCCTGCACATATATATGTGTACCATGTGTGTGCAGTGCCCTGTGGAGGCCAGAAGAGGCCATCAGATCACCTGGAGCTCAAGTTACAGACAGTTGTGAGCCACCATGTGGGTACTGGGAACCGAACCCAGGTCCTCTGCAGGAGCAGCCAGTGCTGGTAACCACTGAGCCATCTCTCCAGTCTCCATGTCACCATTCAATATATATCCATCCTGTAAGTTCTATTCCTCTAAAGAACACTAACACAGAGAGCAAACCCACTTCTGAAANAACCCACTCACCCATCGTCCCTAACCGTATGAGGTAGTTAGTTCCCTCAGGGTTGTGACCAAGTTCCTGGCAAGAAGCAACTTAAAAGAAGGGTTTATATGGCTCCTAGATTGAGGGGATGCAAGGCATCCCTGGGAGTTGGGGTGGGGGCATGACTACTACAGGAGCAGCAGGCAGTTGTCACATTGTATCCCAGTCAGTAGAAAGAGATTGTGGTGGTTTGAATAAGAATGGCCCCCATAGGCTCATACATTTGAATGTTTAGTTATCAGGGAAGGGCACTACTTGAGAAGGTTTAGGAGGTGTGGCCTTGTTAGAGGAAGTGTNTCATCACTGAGATTTCAAAAGCCCAAGCCAGGCCCAGTGGCGCTCTCTGCCAGCTTTCTGAGGATGTGGGTGTAGAACTCTCAACTGCTTCTCCAACACCAGGTCATAATGGACTAAACCTCTAAAGCTGTAGGTAAGCTTTTTTTGATAAGAGTTGCCATGGTTCACAGCCCTTTGAGTGGAACAGCTTTGGAGGGGTGCTGCCCTCCCTCAGGAGTCCCCAGATTCCCACAGTAGATACCTTGTCAATCATGTGCCTGGTGTTGACTTTATTTNCTCTCTTGGTTCATTTTCTAATGGTGTGGGTCAGGGGCAAGAGCCTCTTGGGGCTCATTTCCCATATTAAAATAAAACATTTGTGTTTAGACCCTAACACTAGCATTTGCACCTGGGGTGCCAGTCTGTCTGTGCACGGAGGGGCAGGTGCTGTGGGATGGTCTTCCTGTACGCTGTGAATATGTGTTTCTACNATTGGTTAATAAAGAAGCTGTTTTGGCTATGGTAAGGCAGGATGAGAGACAGGCAGGAAATCCAAGAGAGATACAGGGAGAAGAGGGTGGAGTCAGGGAGATGCCAACCCTCTGCCCACGGAGCAAGNTGCCAACCGACTGGTAACACTGTGGCCACACGGCAATACATAGATTAATAGAAATGGGTTGATTTAAGATGAAAGAGCTAGCTAGCAAGGAGCCTGAGCCATGGGACAAACAGTTTGTATTTGATATAAGCCTCTGTGTGTTCATTTGGTACCAAGCAGCCGTGGGACACAGGAAAACTTCCAGCTGCAGGCAGAGTCTCTGGTTTCTCCTTTAAAATCTGAGGATCCAGAAGTTTCTGTGTTTGCTGTGACANACTACCTCTCATCTCAGCAGGCATCATCCTAGGTCTTAGGGATATCACCTTCCCCTTGGACCATGGGAAGCTGGGGTCCAGATGCAGGATTTCAGCACAGCATACTTCCATCCTTAACCTGGCTCCTTCAGGTTTCTGTCTCAGGATGATGGGTGAGAGCGGATCCCCTGCCCTTTTGCAGCCATGGCTGCTTCCCATAACAGTACATGGGACATTTGTAAGGACTCATCTCCCTAGCTCCTAAGGTAAGTAGACATGAATAGGTCAAAGGTCAAATCCCTTGTTCATAGCCATCTGCTTGTTGTAGTTAATCTTGTTAATGAAACTAGTTTTAGAATCACCTAGAAATAATTTTACATGTGTTTCAAACATTTGTGTGTGTGTGTGTGTGTTCAAGCACATGCTGGAGCAGGAGTTACAGGTAGGTGTGAGCTGACTGTCGTGGGTGCTGGGAATGGGACTCCTGTCCTCTGGAAGAATAGCAAGTGCTCTTAACCACTGAGCCATCACCCTGGCCCCTCCCAGAGGATCTCAATCCAGATGAGGAGACTCGCTGTGAATGTGAGTGGCACCATTCCATGAGCAAAGACCCCGGGTTACATGAAGAGGGCAAAGCATTCATCTCTCTGTGCTTCCTGACTGAGGGCATTTCAGTCCCTGGTCCCTGCAGCCACAGCTGGAGCGCTCTTTCCACATGAATGAGCTGTAGCCTCACACTGGGAGCCNNAACAAGCCCTTCCATCCCTAAGCTGCTCTTCATCAGTGATTTTGTCACATCCGTGAGAAAAGCATCTTCCCTCCTCAGCCAGGGTCCTGGAGGATTAACTCTCACAGGTCCTTATCTGATTCATTCCTAAGGCCATTCATTGATAGTCTCTTGTGTCCTCCACAGCTTGGGAGCACCCCCTCCAAACTCATTAGCTCCAAGGAGGCAGCTGGAACCTGTACTCACCTCCCGTCTCCCCTGTAACTTCTCATGCCTCCTCAGGCTACTCTCTGGCAAACACAATCCCCTCCGAAGTTCCCTTATTCTTACTTATCTCCTACCCAGGCTTCTGATCGTGCCTCAAACCCTAGCTCAGACAGCCCCCTTCCCAGGAGTCCAGTCTTTACCCCTGTCCCTCAGTGTCCTTCCAGTCAGCATAGATGCTTACTCCAAATGGCAGCTATAGCTCTGCAAGGCTGCCCTAAACACTCATCCCTTCTAGGATCCCTGACTCCTGCCCAGACTCAGAGCCTCTGTGGAAAAGCCATTTCTTTCAGGATTCATCGCACCTCATTTCCCAGGGTTCTTGGTCCCTATGTTACTACCACTGTCAGGGCACTGTGGAATTATAAAGTGACTCAAGTGTTATGTCACATCCCCTGTGCTAGTTAGTTTGTTCCCCTATGGATATTGTGCATCTTGGTGACAGGGCTTCAACCAGACCAGTGGTTCTCAATCTTCCTAATGCTGTGACCCTTTAATACAATTCTTTATGTTATGGTGACCCTACCCCAACCATAAAATTATTTTTGTTGCTCCTTCATAACTGTAATTCTGCTACTGTTATGAATNATAATGTAAATGTCTGTGTTTTCTGATGGTCCTAGGTGACACCTGTGAAAGGGTCATTGGACCCCAAAGGAGTCATGATCCACATGTTAGAACCACTGGTCTATACCCACAGCATCCAGCCTGGGAGTTCTATTGCTACCTGTGTGGCTTTCCCATCACACTGCAAGCTCCTCGAGTGGATCCAGACCTCACCCATCCCCAAATGTCTTATATCAGCCCTGGCTCTGACCCACGGTAGATGCTTGTTGTAAATGGCATATGGGGATCCAAGCATTCTGTAGCTGCCTGGTATGTAGCAGGTTAGAAGGTTCTGAAACCCTTATTAGAGATGGATGGGCTGGGAGAGAGGGCAGAGCATGTCCTAAGAATGCACACTCCTTTCTCCACAATAGTGANCCATCCTAGAGCAGGAGAAAGGATGAGTCTCTAAGGATAGGGATCTGAACGGATGAAATACTGCCTGCTAATTAGCAAGAATTATGAGGGGCTGGGGCAGTGGATCAATTGGTAAAGCACTTGCCTTGCAAGAATGAGGATCTGAGTTCAATCCCTAGAACCCATGGAAAAAGCCAGGAGCAGTGGCGGGCCCTGTCATCTCAGTGCTGAGGGGGCAGATGGATTTCTGGGGCTCACTGGCTAATCAGCCTAGCCAACTTGGTGAATTCCAGGCCAGTAAGAGAACTTTTCTTTTTCTTGTTTTTCTTTAAAGATTGTAGAGATGGCTCTATGGTTAAGAGCACTTGATACTCTTGCAGAGGACATAAGTTCTTGTCCCAGCACCCACATCAGATGGTATACAACTGCCTATAACTACAGGTCCAGGGGATATGATGCCCTCTTCTGGATTCCATGGGCAACTGCACTCACATGCACATACACACACACACACACACAGAGAGACAGAGAGAACGAGACAGAGAGAGTGAGACAGACAGAGACAGAGACAGACAATAACCATAAATAAAGCAGCTGCTGACTATTGGGTGCTCTCATGGGTCCCTGATATCACACAGCATCAAGAACTTGTATTGTCATGCCCCTTTATAGATGAGAAGTCCAAGGCTTTGGTATCAAAAGTAAGCTGTTCATGAGATCAGAACTGTAACCCACCAACCCCCAAAGCTGCTGTGCCAGGCAGTTTGATGCCCAGCAGCCTGAAGGACGTAGGCTCCCACTCAACAGCTGGACTGGTGAGCACCTCCCCAGGGCGAGCTCCTTCTTCCACAGAGTGGCAAGACCTGCTCCTCACCCTCATGCCCCAAGCTTCTCCAGAGGCCTTTGAGGGCTTCTCACCTTNTATGAAGACAGACTCCTTCTCAGATCATCCTCAGAAACATGAATGAGAGTGACTAGCTAGTATCCCTGAGGCGAAGATGCTGGCAAGCCCTTCAGGGATGCAGGCCACACACCCTCCTTGTCCCTACACAGGAAAGCCCCACCCTCTGCAGGAAGAACTCNGCAGGAGTTGGAGCAGATCTTTCTACTTAGGAGAGGGCTGGAAAGAAAAGAGTACAAAGAAGCTAGGGGTGTCATTCATCCCAAGCTACTTCCCAAAGAAGCTCACTCACTTCCCCCAAGTTGAAGATCACATCTGCTCCTGAGTGACATGAGGATGGAGCTATCTTTGAGCCTGCTATCAGCACAAAAACATACATACAGATCTGAGAGGCTGACAGCCATGGGTTCAAATCCAGACCAGCCATTTTCTGTGCATTTGCAATCTCTAATTCTGGCCCATTTTCCGTGANGTGGGNGTATGACAAAGAAAGCCAGCACTTAGGAACATTTTCTGGCCTCAGGCTAACCATCCTGCTTGTCACCAGGAACCTGAAGATCTGCCCCCTAGAGGACACAAACACTGCAGAGTCCCAAATTCACCCTCTGCCTGGAAAGCCTGCCTGCTGCAGCTCCTGGGCACAAGATCTTGTCACAGAGGACGGCCCTGCAGGCAAGGGCTTTACTCTTCCACCTCCTTCATGCGTAACCCCTGCCCTTGGCACCACCCATCCCATCCCATCCCCAGCTCAGAGCCACACTGGCTTATCATCAGAGTAACTTTTATTTGTTTTATAAATGAGGACACAGAACAGTTAAGTAAGGAACATGAATGACATGGCTTGAGATAGCCCATGAGCAGTTGGATGCAAANCTACCTAGCCTACACCCCCACAGGACCCCACAAGCCACACTGATCATGCTACAGGAAGGGTTTACAGATAGAAGTGGCCCCTGCCCAACAACCANTGAAGTCCTCAGTCAACAGCAGCTTAACTCTGTGGTTATACTCACACTCTCCATCGCCTCTGCTCTCAGTGCCCCAAGCTGTGCCAGGGAGAAGCAAGGCAGCAGGTATGGCTGCTGAGGCCTGAGGGCCTTAGCACATAGCTCTATCTGCCAGGTAGCTGCTGCCAGGACCCCAGTTCTAGCAGACAAGGAGACTTGTCTTACTTAAGGGCCTCTTCCCCCGGCTATCCCAGTGCACGGCCACCCTCACTGCTCTCTACTCACTGAGCCAAGCTTACCAGGTACTGGGCCCTGTCCAGCTCCAGGCAGTCAGCAGGGAAGATTTACCTCCTCTTGAGCTACAGTGATTATTGCTCTCTTGAGGGGCTGCGGCAGGCTGTATTTTCNAAGTGTCAGGGCATCGTTTGCAAAGGGACTCCTCTATTGAGAGAAGTCAGCGAGATCGCAACCCCTTTACAGGGGGAGGGGGGACACTAGAGTTCCCAAAGCATGGGGATTTGCCTGAGGTCACTTAGGAAAGTGGNCCTTTTCCACATGGATGNACTAGCCAGAGATGCCTCAGGCCTTCATCTGCTCCCAGAGTGCAGAGAAGGTGACAGAAAGCCCAGGGGACAAATGGGACCTGGTTGATGAGCCAGAAAGCATCCCCTGGGGAGATGGTAAAGTGCCCTAAGTAGGACTTGTACTTCCTTTGGACAAAAAGAAAGTCAGGCAGAACTGGCTGGCTGCTCCCCAGATCTGGACACAGCATGGCGTGCTTTAGCTTCCTGGGGTAGGCATAACAAGGCAGCCCACTAGGTGTGGCTTAACAACACATTTCATCTCAGAATTCGAGACAGGTCTTCCATGCGTGGGTCCTTCTGAGATCTGGGAAGGAAGAGTCCACTCCAGGTCTCATGGGTTTCTCGAAGCTTCCNGTGCCCCTTGGTTGTGGATGGCCTCCNGTGTCTTTCTGCATACCATGTGGTCTTTCCTAGGTGTTTGTCTCTCTGTGTCCTGATGTCCTTAATGCTGAGCTGTGGGCACGTCTTGGTGGTAGAGCACTCGCCTGGCACGTGCAAGGGCCTGGGCTCCATCTCTAGTGCTGAAGAAAGAAAGAAAGAA
>LZPO01107926.1:439625-450312 GCA_001675575.1 Neotoma lepida | reverse complement strand
AAATCTCCTGTCTCATCTAGTCCTCTGCACAAATTCAATGTGAGAATAAAGGGGAAAAAAAAAAGAAATATGCAGGGTAAGGGGTGTGTGGGATGAAGGCTTGGAGAGGCATAAGGAACCTTCTCAAAACCGGAAGATCTCCCATTACAAAGTGGCAGAAAACTTGGCCCAGAGCTGAAAACACTGTCTACTCTAATCCCCTTGGTTTTGAGAGAATAGCCATCAGAGAAGAGAGAAGGACGAAGATTTATTGAGTTGCCATGTCAGATCCGCCACCAAGCTTACATGATGGTCTTTACAGCCTTGTGACTTCCTGCAGAGAGGTTGAACTGTCACATATTTTTCAGATGGAAGAGCAAAATCATTAAAGAAGTTGCCTGGCATCCGTGTCAAAGCAGTGGCTCAGAGGGCCTGCTCTCTCCACAGCCTGGCAAGTTCTCAGCACTCAGGAATCCCAAAACATACTGAGGGACAACACAGTAGGAATTGAGCCCCCAACAGTTATTGCAGTGGCCCTGCAGGACCCTCAGCCACTACAGGGGACCCTGTGAGCCCAGTGCATGAGCTGACGACACATGGAAATCCTTCTAAGCAAACATGACCATAACTTGCCTTTATAAAGAAAGGTCACCGAGGAGTTGCTGGGCTCACTAGCCCTTGTCATTCACCTCCCACTCAATAGACAGGGGGAGGCACTGGCCTTGAGGCTGTCTGGTTACAACNGAGAAAAACCTCCCTGAAAAGCAGACAGGCTTCACTGAAGAAGCCAAGGTCAGTTTTTAATGTTTTTGTTGGTTTGTGTGGTACTGGGGATTGAACCCGGGCCTTGTGCACNAGGCAACTGTTTGACCATTCACCGCACTACAGGCCTCAATGACAATTTTGACCTGAACTTGGATTTCCACCCTCAGCTCCCCACAGCACCTACCGCAGGGGGTGTAGTGATCTCCTCTTTGGTCTGCCGAAGGACATCATTGTGGATGGTAACGGTGTCCAGGGCCCAACCTTTGTGAGCTCGGGTCACTTCTTGCCTCATTGCTGTGAGGAAGCCTTGAGAAAGAGAGAGAAAGAGAGAGAAGACTCTTGGTGGAGTCCACTTCAGAAACAACAGAGGAAGTAACACTGAGGGTGGCCTGACAGTCTCTAAATGGCCTGTCCATCCTGGGAGGAGCTGAGAGCAGAANCCTAGAGCAAGGGGCATTTCTTCTAGGGATTTGTTTCCATGGGGACAGTGAAGAGAGAGGGACCTCGGTTTGGAAGTCTCCTGGGACTGCAAGTCTTTTTTAAGGGCTTCAACCTAGACCCAGCTCATGGTCTCTCCTGGAAAACACAAAATCCAATGTGTGACTGGAATGGTAAAGGATTCTGAGAAACAGCCTTCCAATTAAACCCGAATCAAACCATTATGAAGCTTCTATTTGCCATAATGGGACAATTTCATTTAGTCTAAGGAAATAAGGCATAAACACCATAATAGGAACCTGACTTTCAATTTGATCAAACAAAGCAATCATACCGGAAAGGAAAAGCTACATCTTTTAATGTGCATAATACAGTTATTTTAAGATAATGGGTGGCTCCGTATCTTGTGGCCTTTCTCTAAACTTAATATTTGGGAATCATGCCATTCAATTCAATAAGAGATGTCTTTTCTGGAGAGTGGCGTTTGATGTTAGAAAGAAAAAATATCCCAAATTTTAAAGCTGGCTGAAAAACCAGCTGCCTGTGATCTACCTGTTACCTTTTGGTTCTNGTGCAAATGGTGGGAGAATCATAAGACTCTGTTAAAAATATGGGCTGTATACACCCCCAGTACCCTTTGTTTAATTGCTTCTTTTTTGGTAATCTTATGCATGAATACAATGTGTTTAGGTAATTTCCATCCCCATCTCCCATCNCTGGCCCTCTTGAGTGGCCTCTAAGAACCGTGGAGGGGATNTTACAAGNGGTTAAGCCCCCTGGGAATGGAAGGGAAGAATAGCACCCAGCCTGGCGGTACTGAGGGACTCCAGTTCACGGAGACGGACCCATTCTTTCATTTGTCAGCTCTCCTAAGAGTGGTCACAGTGTGCCAGGCACAGTTCAAGGTCTCACAAAGTGGAAGAGGCCACCCATGGGCCTGCATTCAAGTCTAAGAGTGTCTGTCTCTAGATGAGTGGTTCTCAGCCTTCCTAATACTGCGACCCCTTTACTACAGTTCCTCATGTTGTGGTGATTATTTTCATTGCTACTTCATAACTGTAGCAAAACTACAGTTATGTAAATATCTATGGTTTTGGATGGTCTTANGTGACCCTTGTCAAAGTGTCATTTGACCCCCAAAGGGGTCGCCACCCACGGGTTGAGAACCACTGCCCTTGAGGGAGGCAGGGCATTAACATGANACAGGCAAAGGTGTGTCAAAGGTTCAGGAAGTCCTAACTGCAAAGTGGAAGTTAACTGCAACTCTCTTCTCAATATTTCTTTTTTGCTGTTTTTAATTATAGGTATGTGCATTGTAGGGGTGGGGAGGGAAGGCAAGGACATCAGATTACTCTGGAGCTGGACTACGGGCAGCTTCGAGCTGCCCAACGTGGGTGCTGGAAACCAAACTCGGCTCTTCGGCAAGACCTGTACACACTTTCAACTGCTGTGCCATTGTCTTCTCTCCAGCCTCTGGTTGCACATCTTGAAAGATGCATGAGAACTCAAAAGACAGGACAAGACCAGCTCGAGCGACAGCATGTGTGAAGACACAGAGGCCGCGTCCAGGTTAAGGGAGGAGTCGATGATTCCAGATAAAGACAGTGCAAAGGCAGCAGCATGGTCTCTCAGGTCAGAGCTCCTACTGCTTCTTTGAGAGTGCATTTCTATTATATTTACTTATGTGCATGTGTGCGTGTGTGTGTGTGTGTGTGTGTGTGTGTGTGTGTGTGTGTGTGTGTGTGTGTGTGTGCACATGCATGCCACGGCACCCGCATTGAAGTCAGAGAGCAACTTGCAGGAAGCACTTCTCTCTTTCCACCATGTGGGTACCGGAATCTAATTCAGGTTATCAAGCTTGGCGGCAAGACACTTTACCCATGAGCCATTTCGCTGGCCCCACAGTGCTTCTTGGGAGATAGAAAGGCACTGAACATTTAGAGGAAGCCAATGACTTGTCTGCATTTGCATCTAAGACAGCTCATTCAAAGTGCCCATGAGGGGCTGGAGAGATGGCTCAATGGTTAAGAGCACTCATTACTCTTCCAGAGGACCTGAGTTCAGTTACCAGCACCCACATGGCAGCTCAGTTCCAGAGGGTCTGGCATCCTCACACATACATGCAGGCAAAACACCAATGCACATAAAATAAAAATAACTTTTAAAAAAAGCGCCCATGAACACAGAGCCTTATGTGTTCTTCCANCAAGNCCCTCCATCAAGCAGAGTAGAAAAGAACGCTCTTATAGTATGAGCTACAGTCATCAGGAAATACAGTGGAAGTTCATGTGGCAACAACAGCTGGCCACTTCCTGAAGTCCCAGAAGGTGATGTGATCACCAATCAATCATCTTCACTTCTGGCTTTTTTTAAAATTTATTTATTTTTATTTTATGTGTATGAGTGTTTGCCTGCATGTAAGTCTGTGNACCATGTGTGCATGCAGTGCCCATGGAAACCAGAANAGGGCATCAAATCCCCTGGAATTGATGTTACAGATAGTTGTAAGCCACCATGTGGGTGCTGGGAATCGAACCCTGGTCCTCTGGAAGAGCAGTCAGTGTACTTAACCACTGAACCATCCACCTCCCCAGCTCCTCACTTTCATTTTAAACACTGGGGAAATCCCACACATCAGTAACACATTTCAACTGACCTACAAACATATATATATATATATACATATATATATATATATATATACACACATACATATATACATATATATGAGTAAAATAAGAAAACTCAATTCATCCTTCTAATCAGTCTATGAAAATGTCATTTTTTGGATTTATTTATTTGTATGAGTGTTTTGCCTGCATGTATGTATGTGTACCATTTGTGTGCCCTGGTACCCAAGGAGGCCAGAATAATATATCAGATCCCCTGGAACTGTGGTTACAGATGGTTGTGAGCTGCCATGTGTGTGTTGAGAATCAAACGCAAGTCCTCTGTAAGAGCAGCCAGTGCTTTTAACTGCTGAGCCTCTCTCCCAAAGAAAATGTTGTTTTCATAATTCAACACACAGTGTTCATCCATGTGTCTATTAGACACTGCATCTCCAACTTGAGTGTCTAGAATTAAATTGACCTTAGCTTACAATATTTTAACATTCACCTCTGATATTATGAAGNTAAGCGTCACTAATCCTAGTCTTAACCTTCCCTCTGCCCAGTTGAGTACTTGATTTTTTTTTCTAGAGCATCTTAAGTCATAACTAAACTGTAAATTGACCTCACCCCGTATGGCTCTTGGGGCCATGCCAGAGTGTCTGAAGAGAAGGGAAGCTGGCTGGGTTTTTTTCCTTTAATATCTTCTTTCTGCTTCTAAGATTTTAGTCATTATCAGAGAGTTCTGCAAAACTCCAGAACAGTTAAGGAGACACTATTTCCTGTCTGGTCCTACCAGGGAGTATGCCTTGCATTGTCCAGACTCCAACAGTAAGCATCCTGATGCTTAAGAGGCATTCTTAGCACACCAGCAGGTGGGATCCAGTACACACGTCTGTTCAGAAACCAAGAATGGCAGTGTTGAGTAAACACTTTTGAGACCTAGTGCAAGGGTAGGGAATGGTTTGTGAGCCATCCCTACTCAGAGAACATGGAAGAGAAAGGATACATGTATTTCCAAATCTATCTGTGATGTATCTATCCACCCNTTTATTTGAGATGGAGTCTCGTTATCTAGCTACCTTCAAACACCATCTGTAGCCAAGAATGACCTTCCTTGAGCTTCTAATCCCTCTGCCTCCTCCTCATACACTCATTTTATGTAGTACTGGGAATCCAACCCAGAACTCTGTGCATGTTAAGCAAGCAGTCCACCAACTGAGCTGCGTGCCCGGCCACTTTTTCAGGCTAAATCATTTCACATTGGCTTCCTATGAAGAACATGGTCTTGTCACATTCAAAACGTATTGAACCTTCTGAAACATTAATTGTCGGGTTTTAAGAAGTGAATGGCTGTCTCTCTTGAAGCCCGATGTCAAACCTAATGAAACTACAATCTGCTCTTTCTGCTGCTTNCATAAGTTTTTAAAGGATGATTGGTATAGTTTTCTTCGCAAAAGCTTGAAAATCAAACACTTTTGTTTTGGCATGAACTTAGTTATAATCATTCTCAAAGTGATTCAAATGTTCTCATTCTTGAAAGAAGAAACAAAAAGTCAGTCAGAGTGAGACCTTGGCAGCAATAACCTTCTATTCTTCATGCGATTTAACCACCCACATGAAAAATGGGGGACGTGGCTGAACACTGGAGTTCCATGTGCTCTAGGTGCTTAAACAATTCTTCCCTTCAAATTCATAAAGCATCATAAACTCCTAAAACACTTGTCAAGTTCATTATTTTAAAAAAACTACTATTAATCTAGGCTCGTAATGTGCAGTAGGTCTGAAGCAATTCTTGCTATGTATTAATTCCTGCAATGGGAACCAGCTAACACTAAAGCAAACTGATGTCCGCTGCCTGGCTTGTGCAATCAGCNGCCTTCCAGAGAGCCATGGTGTGTTTTAAGTGGTCTTCCCTACAAGGTCTTAGGAAACCTGAAAGAAAAAGATGATCAGGAAAGCTGCGCTCCTCAGCTTCACAAAGAGTTGGTTGGTATTCTGTAATGATGGGCCTGTGTCAATGGCAGGTGGCAGGAGTGTGTGAGTGTGTGTGTGTGTGTGTGTGTGTGTGTGTGTGTGTGCGCGCATGCCTAGAGGCCAGAGTTCAACATCAGGTATCTTCCTCAATTGCTTTCCACCTCGTTTATTTGTCTGTTTGTTTTTGAGGTAGGGTCTTTCACTGAGCACAGAGCTGGCCAAGTCAGTCAGAATGGCTGGCCAGTGAGTATTGGGGTTACAGATGTATGCCACCATGCCTGACTTTTATATAGGAGCTAGGGATCTGAACTCAGGCCCTCATGCCCCACTAAGTCCTCTCCCCATGCTCCCAGGTGGCATTTCTTTTCTTCAATCAATGAACCGGTCCTTCTGTAATGGGCCTGGGCTTGCACAGTTACTTCCTGTCTACACAGTTACCACACCTCCCAGCAGCATCTTCAAAGATGAAGAGAAATGATGTCCCTGCCACGAGTTTATGACAGGCAGTTTTTCCCCCAAATGAAAAGCAAATGTGGTTCATTGCTAAGTTAAATAAAAGGACAGAAATCATTAGACAATGATGAGGTCGGTCAGCCGAGCTGAATGAACACACACTGGGCACCTTTCAGAAGTGTTGGCTAAATGCTGTAGGGCAGGAGTCTGACATGGCTGAAAATCTGAAATGCCAGGGCAGCTTGGTCTAGAGTAGTCAAGTTGGGACTGCTGGAGGAGGGATCCATGGTGCTATAGTAGAATTTTTTCTCAAACTAGGGTGTGTGTGTGTGTGTGTGTGTGTGTGTGTGTGTTGTGTGTGTGTGGAAACTAAAGATTGAAGTCATGTGCCTTCCTCAATCACCCTCTTACCTAATTTTCCAAGACAGGATTCACTGAACCTGGAGTTCACCAATTTGGTTAGACTGTCTAGCTGTCGAGTTTCAGGGTCCCATCTTCTGTGCTACCCCAGTGCTGGGATTACAGGCACATGCAGCCACATGTTTTTTACATGGGTCCTGAGGATCTGAACTCGGGACCTCCTAATTGCATGGCAAGCACTTTACTGACTGGCCTGTCTCCCAGCCCTTTCTCTCAAATGTTAATGATCCCAGAAATCATCTGGGGAAGGGACTCCAGTAAACACCTAGGTTCTCATCTGGTGGGCGGGTCCAGAGTGGGACCTGGAGTTCTGCATCTCCACGATGCAGCCGCTGCAGGAGAACCACACATCAGTTATGAGGGGTCTCAGGTCAAGGTTCTTGTCACGAAAGAAAACTGATCACAGNGGCTCTCAACTCTAGAGTCTAGAGGTCTTCACCCCTGAGATTAGGACACGATTGGTTTTGGGCCCCAGCCATTAGTATGTATTAAAAATGTCCCAGATGATTCTGCCGTGGAAGGCAGGCCTGAGAACTGCCACTCTGTCAAATGCTCTCACAAGACAGGCCACTTGCCGGTCACTGACCCTCATTTGTTTTAAGAACCGGATTCACAAAGGGGAAGTCAACGCTTCTGAGTACAAGTGAAGTATCTGGAAGGCTGTCAGTGGGATGAGCTGGCTCTCTGTAGGGACTCTAGAGAACANGGGTACTCTGTGTCACTTCTCTAAATGACAGGCTCTATCAGAATGCATGAACACAATAAGGCTGGGACCCTCCACCCCAAACGGCTGGAATTCGGGGTTTAACTCCTGACACAGGCAGCCTTCTCTTTGAGTAACTGGTTTTCCCTGGACCCCTCCAGTATCAATTCTTCTCTCCCTCCAAACCTTCCCATTATGCCCTCTGGCATGGTTCCATTTCCACACAAAATAGTCTCTCTACCTTTTTGCTTTTACTGGAATCAAGCACTTCCCAGTCAATTCCTCCACCCATCATGAGAACCTCTCTGCTGCCCTGACAACCACAGGCTCTGGTGACCAGCCCTTCTTCCCTTTATCACTCCTGCCATCTGTCCTCAATCATTTCAGTACCCCACCAACATCTGCTTTGTGTGTGTGTGTGTGTGTGTGTGTGTGTGTGTGTGTGTGTGTGTGAGAGAGAGAGAGAGAGAGAGAGAGAGAGAGAGAGGTACTCAAAGGCCAGAAGCCAATGTCCTGCGTCTCCCTCAATTGCTCTCTATCTTACGTTTTGAGACAGGATCTCTCCCTTGAACCAAGAGTTCACTGATGGAGCTGGGCTAGCTGGCCAGCAAGCCCCATGGATTTTCCTTGTCTCTGCATCCTGAGTGATGGGATTTTAGGTCTGTGCCAAGGTCCTCAGCTTTCTCTGTGGATGCTGGGGATCTGAACTCNGGTCCTCAGGCTTGCATCTCAATCACTTTACCGAGTCATCTCCTCAGCCCCTCTGTTCCTCTTCAGGGTTCCTCCACAGTCTGGCCTCTCTGCTCTTGATCTCATCATTTCCATATTTATTAATTTTATTTTGCATGTGCGGGGGAGGGGGCAGGCACATACATGTATGTACTGTGGTGCATGTGTGAAGGTCAGAGGGCAATATGTGGAGATCAGTTCTCTCCTTCCACTGTGTAGGTTCCAAGGAACAAATTCAGGTCATCAGGCTTGGTGGCAAGTGCCCTCTTGGTACCACCGAGCCATCTTGCTTGCCCGGACCACAACATTTGTAACTAATCAACTCCACCTCCTTTCTTCTCTGCCTTATTAGATCCTTCTTTTCACTGCATGTCAGACAAAGGCCCAAACACAGACAAACCCAGAGAAGAGACTCCCTTCTTACAGCAGTACCTCACTGCTGGAGGATACCAGCAAGTACCATACAGCTGCTGTGTAAAACCTCAGTAGGTTTCAAAGTCCCCTGGTGTCCTTCCTTGTCCCCACCAGCCCTCTTCCCCCAGCTTCTGTCACTTTCCTGAAATTCTTGCCCCCCAACATTTCCTTGCTCCCAAGATAGTCTTACCTCTGCCTTTAAGTGGAGGATAGAACATTCCCTTCACCTCTTAGCACCAAGCCTGCACTGTTATCCACTGTGAGCTTCTGTCTTAGTTAGGGTTTCTATTGCTGTGATGAAACACCGTGACCAAAAGCAACTTGGGGAGGAAAGAGTTTTTGGCTTACACTTCCACATCATTATTCATCATTGAAGGAAGTCAGGCCAGGAGCTCAATCAGGGCAGGAACCTGGAGGCAGGCGCTGATACAAAGGCCATGGANGGGTGCTGCTTACTGGCTTGCTCAGCCTGCTTTTCTATAGAACCCAGGACCACCAGTCCAGGGATGGCACCACCCACAATGAGCTGGGCCCTCCTCCATCAGTCATGAATCAAGAAAATGCCCTACAGGCTTGCTTACAGCCTGATCTTACGGAGGCATTTTCTCAATTGATGACTCTGNGATGACTCTACCTTGTGTCAAGTTGACCCACAACCATCCTTCCTTGCTGTACTTGTTATAACAGGAGAGGTGTTCAGGAACCTATCCATGGGCCCCACAGAGTCTCTCCACTGACACACACATCCCTCCCACCTTTTCTAACCCCTGGCTGTTATCCTTAGACTCCCCACTCTCTCCCTCTGCGCCCTCTCCTCCTTCCCTCCACCAGCATTTGAATGGTCTACTCTTAGCATTAAAAGAGAAAGAAAATCCTTCCTTCTCACAAATATCCTCTGATGTATTTCTTTTCTTCAAAGTCTGATTTCTTCAGAGTACCCACCAAATCATCCATATAAATTCTCTCTCTCTCTCTCTCTCTCTCTCTCTCTCCTTCCTCAATTCACTCACTCATCTTAAAAATCTGGCCCCTCAAGTTCCCATCTGCACCCCTGGGACTTCTATTCCAACTATTTCTTGCTGAGAAATCCATCCAGCCATTTGGGGCCCATCTGGCTTGACCTCTGGCAGCCTCTGTTATAACTTACGACCTTCCCTTCTCTTTCTCTTCAGGACCTGTGTGTTCCTGCTCTTCCTTATCCAAGCTATTTGGTGGAAGGTCCAAGTTTGTGTGTTCTGGAGGATTATGCACAAGGANACAGCAGAATACTCATGAGGATGGCTTAGGGTAAAGATGGCCAGATTGTGCATTGAGGGGGTCACTGGAGAACAGAACTTCCTACACTGACTGTTGGCACTGAGTCAATCACACAGAGAGATGAGCAGCCACACCTGTGAGAAGAGGTGGCTGAGCCCAAAGGCAGAGCCTGCCTGGGAAAAGTCACAAAAAGGGCTGAGGGGCAGGAAGAGAACCAAGGAAGTNCATGGAGGGAAGCCAGGGTCTAAAAGAGTTTCCAGGAACTGGAGAGATGGCCCAGGCAGCAGTTAGCAGCACTTACTGCTCTTGCAGAGGTGCAGAGGACTGGAGTTCAGTTCCCAGAACCTACAATCTCTAACTCCTCCTTGGGGAGGGGTATCAGATGCCCCCTTCTGGCCTGTGTGAACACCAGCATGCATGTGGCACACACACACACACACACACACACACACACACAGAGAGAGAGAGAGAGAGAGAGAGAGAGAGAGAGAGAGAGAGAGAGAGAGAATCCAGACTTGATATCCTAGCTACAGTCAAGGGAATGAAGTTAGCAGAAATGTCATTAGGTGGAGGTGACCTTGGAGAGAGTGGTTTTGGTGGTTTCTGATGGCTGGCCAAATCACAAGGGACTAAACGGTCGGAGCCATGTGCAAGACTAGGATTTGAGGAGATGTGGCCGTGACTGTGACCAAGGCCAGTACCTAAAGGATCCTCTCCAAAGGCAAGCAGAACCACTTGTCACCCACACAAAGGCTTTTCACTGAGTGCAGTGGGTCCCTCTACAGTTCTGAGATGTGGGAACAGGGGCATGAGGAAAGAGCCAAAGAGCTGACACAAGATGAGAAGATTGTCCTGGTTCCTTTCCAATCCTGAAAGTCTATTAACCCTTGGCCCACTTTCTACCTTGACAAACAGCAACTCTTAGAACTGTTCTCAAAAAGAG
>LZPO01107926.1:401709-421289 GCA_001675575.1 Neotoma lepida | reverse complement strand
CTGTTGACAGTCTGTCTACCCACGTGAAAAGAACTAGAAAAGACCAGGAAAAAGTGGTAGTCAATCTCAAGACTGAATGGATAATTTGGATTAGAAGATCCATTATATNTTATTTATCAATTTGGAGGATAACCATATGATGTGTTCCATAGATACTGAAAGGTATTGAATAAAATCCAGGATCCAATATTTATTCGTAATAATTAAAAAAATAAACAAGCAATGATATCTGGGAAAAATACCANAGGGAAGGATGCAATGAGGGGACCTGACCAGATAATGAAACATGAGAGTCTTTAAACAGACCTTTAAAACAAAGGAAGCCCAGACATGGGCCCACACACCCATCAAAGTTCTGCCCACGTTGGGAAGCATCTCAAATCACTGATAATGGATTACTGGANTGCCATTTGGCAAAAGATGAAGCTTCACCCATACTTGGATGCCACAAAAATTCTAGATGGCTACNGAGTTAAGTGTGAACTATAAAACCATGCAAACACTAGAAAGGGGATTGCTCACTTATAACTCATATGAGAACAGGCCTTGTTGCAATTACTACAGACCCAGATGGGACAGCAGCACAAGCCATCATTTGATCACATAAAACAATAGTAAATAATCAAATAAAACAACAGAAAAACCAAATGACAAGCAACACTTCCATCTTCAAAAGCAGGGGCAAAACTGAATAAGGAGACAGGAAATAGTATTTCCCAAATAAAATCGTGTGTATGTGTGTGTGTACATACATGCATGTACAATTTACATACATAATTAAGTCTTAAAAACAAAAAAAGCACTAATATGGCTACTGGAGAAGAGTGGACAAGTTAAAAAAAAAGTTATACACCAATAATGCTTCTGTATAAAAAAGTTCACTCAAGGGGCGGGAGAGATGGCTTGGCTGTTAAGAGCACTGACTGCTCTTTCAGAGGACCCAGGTTCAATTCCCAGCACCAACATAACAGCTAACAACTATCTGCAACTTCAAGATCAGACACCCTCACATAGACATACATGCAGGCAAAACACCAATGCAAATAAAAAAAAACTAAATTTTTTTTTAAAAAAAAGGTCACTCAAAATAAGAAAGAGTATCTGCTCTAGTTTCATCTCTGTTGTTATGATAAAACACTCTGACCAAAAGCAACTTAAGGGAGGAAAGGCCTTGCAGTTCCAGAACACAGCCCATCATTGGCTGGTACATGGTGGTATGTGGCTGCAATCCCAACACTTGGGAGATGGAAGTAGAAGGATCAGATATTCAAGGCCATCCTCAGCAACAGAACAAGTTCAAGGTCAGCCTGAGCTGTACAAGACCCTGCCTAAAAAAANNTTTTTCCCCNGTACTGGAGATTGAACCCAGAACTTTGTGCATGCTAGGAAGGTATTTACCAGAACTGTATCCCCAACCCACACAGCAGTATCTTTTATTACATAATTATAATTGCATGGAGTTTTGTCCACTACTTTTCTTCCCACCCATGGAAAACCATCACATTCTATGGATTAGCCCTAACAATCAGAATCCTTAGAATCTAGAAGGACTCAGCATTACTGACTCAAGCAATCAAAGTTTTCTGAGCACCGGGCACTCCTATAGCCATGAAGGTACAGAAGTGAGAATGGACGCAGGTTCCATTGCATTGCGTCCAATTCATATTTTAACTAGTGGCTGATAAATAAAAGCAAATAAATAATGAGAATAGAGTATGTCTGTGGCTAATGAAAGAAAAAGTTGGTCGGGGGGACAGGGTCCGGAGCCTGTCTCTTATACACATCTAGATGTGTATAAGAGACAGGTCTTTGGCTAATGAAAGAAAAAGTTGGTCGGGGGGACAGGGTCCGGAGCAGGTCTCTTATACACATCTAGATGTGTATAAGAGACGGGAACAGAGGTCTGGGTTATATGTATGTAGGGCACCTTTGACCTTGACCCAAGATGAGGCAGGAGCTCAGGAGGAATCTGAGCAGAGGATCTAAGTAGCGTAACTCNNNTTTTAAAAAGCCTCAGATCGAGCAAAACCACTTCCTTGGGCTCCCTCTCTCACTGTTTGTTCTCAAACTGACCCCCAAAGAAGCCCTTTCTACTGCTTCCCTCTGCTTGCACTTCAGCCTCTCAGGGGCAGCAAGTCCAGAGGCAACACCCAAGAATTATCANGCTCCGTCACAGGGTCTCAAATGAGCACTACCCATCCGTGGGCTGGGAAAGCTTCTCTGAGGGTGAAGAGTGTCACGGGCCAGATTAGAGGGTAGAGAGGAGGTGAGCCCAGTGTGGGTACAGAATCTCGTGCTGGGGGTGGGGGTCATGCTGTGTCCGGGTAGGAAGAACGAAGTACGGGAAATGGGGAGTGCCTGGGCATGACGAAAGAGTTATTAAAATTACAGCCATGGCTGAGGGACTGAGATAGGGACAAGCATACCCCTCNTTCTNGCTAGGAATCTTCCTCNAGTGGACCACAGAGGCCACGCCTTGCAAAAGAATGACTCAGCTGGGACGGAGTCAGCAGGTGGGTTCTCCACAGAGAAACTTCATCTGGATGGTGGGCCAAAGAAGGCAGGCACTTGGGATTGGTGGGCATTTCTAAGGCTTTGTGGGATCAGGGACCTCACACTGAGCTCTGGGATATGTNCCCATGAGGAGCTCATGGCCATAAGGTTATAGGTGAGCAAACAAGAAGAGATGGTCCATCACAGAGAGGGTCAGACAGGACTCTAACGGTATGTGCCTTGCCCTTTCATATGTGTCTATGTATGGGTATGTGCACATGAGTGCAGCTACCCAAGAAGGCCAGAAGAGGGAGTCAGACACCCNGGAGCTGTAGTTACAGGTGGTTGTGAGCCACTGGACATGGGTGCTGGGAACTGAACTTGGNTCCTCTCTAAGAGCNGCAAGCGCTTTTAACCACTGCGTCATCTCTAGTCCCAAGTGGTATATTTCTAACGGATATTTGCAGAAAGAGAGAAGGAGCCGGGAGATGACTATCAACGGAGAGCTTTGATTAAAATAAAAACGTAACTGGTTTTCTGACAGGACAGAGAAGTAATCAACGCATAAATTACAGCTTTCGGATTGTCATAAACGCCAGGCCATCGGGATTTAGTGAGGGGAGGGCAGGCTGAGCTGTGACAGAGCTGTAATTGGAAGACAGGAAGCAACACTATTTTTCACAGTAAAATAAAAAGAAGGGAAAGGAGAGAGATTAAGGGAGAAAATGAAATGCGTAGTCTTTGCCAGGCTGAGTTACAAATGACACCTTCAAATAAAAAAGAGAGAAAAAGAATGCCAAGAACTTACGTGATGTCAGCATTAGGGTGGAGCCCAAAGACTTCCGGGTTATCTAGGGATGGCAGAGACTGGATGTACTCAAAATACTGGTCCAAGGTTTTACACACGGGAATTTTATATCCAGTGTAAAAACAGAACGAGGGCTCAAACATCTTCTCACTGAACCAGACCTGTATGGGAGAGGGAAAAATAATAAAATTGATGAAAAGGTCCAAGATTGGAAGAAGGGGGCTTATTTCCATTTTAATAGGGTTTCTTCCTCTTTTCTCTCTTTTTTTACTGTCGGTTTTGAAAGCATCTTAACAAAACTATCAACAGAATAATTATCACCTATAGGANGGAAAGAGAGAATCCACAAAAGAGTGGCTGCACAGAAACAATTAGCCAGGACTCTGGTTGGCCCCCAAGAGGAGAACCAGCCAAAGTATGGAGGGTGGAGCATGACTGGAAGTGGGCTCGGTGGCTGGGCACTTGCTTAGCATGAAGGAAGCCCTGAGTTCGATCCTCAGTACTGAAAAAATAAAATGGCAGAGGGAACGGGGTGGGATGTAGCTCAGTTGGCTGAGTGCCTGCGTAGCATGCGCAAAGCCCTGGGTTCTGTCTCCTGCATGGCTTACACCGGGCATGGCAGTGTACTCCCGTAATCCCAGTACTTGGGAGGTNGAGTCAGGAGGGTCGGAGGTTCAAAGTCACACNGAACTCCATGGTGAGTTCACATCATATTACAATAGGAGTAATTTGGTTACCTTGGGTCCACCCACGGCCATGAGGGCCCCTGAGCATCTTCTTGGCCTCACATCTCCCTGGGCAAGGCTNTTCTTTGGGCCCTATCTACAGAGTTTCACTCATAGACACTAAGCNCTAACACTGCNGTCACAGAAACTTCTCAACACCTGCCCTCCCACCCTGAGCTCCCTTTGTTAATTAAGCTCTGCCCCTAGCCACCAGAAGCAAACACATCCCAGCCCAGCCTCCACTGTTGCTAGCCCGAAGGCACCCTTTTCTCATCCCCTATGAATTGATTGATCACCTGTAACAAAACAGTGAGAGAACAAACAGACACTNGGTGTGAACAGACTTCTTTTGAAAAGGTGGGAAAAAGAGATGGTGAATGCCTCAGCTGGTTGGAGGTGACAACTTCGGTACCTAACAGGGTGATTTTCCTAGCAGGGAGGGGACAAGAATGGAAGCAAGGCCACAGTGGCGGAGACTGGACTGTGCCTTGCCCATTCAGCCCCACTGTTTCTGGCAGCGTCCCTCCGTTGCCGTTTGCAGCTCCTTTTAGATGCAGTGATTATTCTGAAATACTGTGCCCTGGTTTTTCTCCGTGGCTCGATTTGCTTCAGTTCCACTTTATTCAATCCTGTGTGCAGGGTACAGAGCTCAGAACCAGAACAGAACGCAAAGGAGAGAGACACACAGTCCTTTTACTCAAGGAGCTCATGACCTGGTAGAGGGGCAGGCCAGTTATGAAACAACCTCCCTAATAAGAGGTGTACTGGGGAAAGAGCCACAGGGCATAAAAATAAGGAAAGGGCACAGAGGGCTGGAGGCAGGATGGCCAGGTGGGTATCGGGGAAGGACTTAGCAAGGATGAGATATTTTGGAGAGAAGTTTCCAAGGAGAGGATTTTTTTTTTTTTTGTCAAGAGCACTTAGAACTTGGGGGAAGGGGGGGCACACTAGTGAAGACACAGAATGTCAGATGCCAAAGTGTGAGGTGGGCTGACAGAAGTCATGAAGCCTAGAGTAAATAAAATATTGACGGGAGGGAGGAGAAGGGAAGGTGAGGAGAGTTCTGTGATGAATGACTGGACGTGGGGTGATGAGCAGTTTAATCTAAGAGTTAGGGAACGATTTCAAGTTATTAAAGAAGGTGGCGCTGTACGAACAGTCATCATGAAGACAAATGAGCAGTTTAGTGATGTCGTGGGTGGCTTTGGTTGCGGGAACATATCCCGGGAGGAAGGCTTTGGGTCTGTAGCCCATTTGTTATCTAACAAACGACCGNNCCAAGTGGCCAGATGACATGTNGCTACAGAAGCAAAATGAAGCTTAGCCCCGTGCTTTCCCACTGCTCTCCTCTGTCTACCCAAGCATGCGGATGGGATGCATCCAGATCGCTGAGGTTCACCAGGCACGGCGACTACNCCGAGGTTACTAACAAAGAACCGCCTATGAGATCTACACGGAATTATTCTATTAGTCTCTTTTTCTATTGTCGTGATGAAATACCCTGACCAAAAGCAACTTAGGGAAGAAAGGGTTTGTTCTGGCTTCAAGTTCCAAAGAGAGATGGAGTCCATGATGGTTGCAGAAGCCACGATAGCAAGAGCATGAGGCTGGCATGGTCGTCAGGAAGCAGAGAGATCGCACTTCATCCATACACAGTTAGCAGAAAGAGGGGGATGGGGAAGCACAGACAGAGAACAGGAAGTGGGGCCAGGCAATATACCCTCCCAGCCCACCCCAGTGATGCACTTCCTCTAGCAAAGCTGTGTCTTCTAAAGGTTTCATGCCCAAATAGCACCATTTCCTGGGGACCAAGTATTCAAATCCCCAAGCCTGTGGGGACATCTCTCCTTGAAACCATCACAGAGATCTGGGCAGGTACCAAGGAAAGCAGATGCTGTCATCTGGGTCTAGAATGACCACAGCCCATGGAACCACTGGGAAGTGGTGGGGCCTTTAAAAGACGTGGCTTAATAGGAGAGCTATGTGACCTGTGCTCCTGAGGGGACATCTGGAATAAGTCTGAGCTTAACAGAGGAGTAAGTGAGAGGAATTTAAGAAAAGATGAAAGAGAGGCAGAGGAGGGTGGAGGATGCAGAGTGGGGAAGGCAGAGAGTAGCTTTTGAGTGACTAAGGGAGAGAGATAGGCAGAGGTCAGAGAGCTACAGACTCTGAGGCCTCAAGTGCAGAGGGCTGTCAATCGGGGTACAAGCATGGGACAACAGGACAATAAATGCAGAGGAGAGAGCTCAGAGGAGCTAGGAACAGGTGGGGCGGAAGCTGTGGTCATCCTGAGTAACCACTGCACTGGGGGTGGGAAAGGGAACCTTGTGCCCAGACCAGCAAGTCTTACAAGACTGAGACACAGCTCAAGTGTACTTCTGCAGGAGAGCCCACACTCAGGGAGGCACAATCTTGGGGAGAGAGTTGAGATCTAAGTTAGTCGTCCTCTGTGGCCCTGAGTGTCCAAGGTCAGGGTATGGACAGGTGGCTGGAGAAGCAGGCTGAACTACTAGCAATTGTCCCCTACTTGAGTTCCTGGATCAGCCATCCACCTGTTCAGGTATCATGGTGGCTCTCAGCTACGTCTGGAGCTGGGCTCTAGAAAGAGAACAGAGGGCTCTTCAACAATCTCCTATTTGCCAGCTGACCAAATGTCCCACTTACCCATGGGCAAGGCAATTCCCACGATGCAAAGACAAATAAGGAAGGGAGGTGGCCACAATGGGACTTTTCTTCATCTTGAAGTTTAAGATAGCCAATGCGGGATTTTGAGAAAAGCTGATATGTATGTGTTGAACTTTTTAACAGGCCTAATTTCCAGGGTGTGTTCTGATGTCAACAACTCAGTCCAGTGGATTCCATCTTAGATGTTAGAGCCCTCTGTGCTGAGACTGCCCGTCACTCACCATCAACCAAGGTATGTGAGTGTTCAGAGCGCTGCAGGTGCCACCTGGAGAGCAGGAACGTGTGGCTCTTTCCAAGGGGCTTGCAGTCCAGTGTGGGCCCTGGAGGAAATCTACTGGGGTCTCATTTCTCTTCCCTTGCTCTCCTAGACAACTACAAATACCTTCTCCTCCCTCTTTAAACACCCTAAAACTTCTTGTTGCCACCCTATAGCTGAGACCCTCACTTCTTATTCACTCAGAGGAAAATATCCTTATACCCCCCCCCATTATACCCAGCAGCCCCTTCCATCTGCACTCACTCCTGCCTCAAGGAATGGAACGCCTTCCTTCTACCAGGAGGACGATGGAGGAACATGAAGACAGCATGCACACCAACAGGTACTGTTGTTTGTTTTTTTACTCTTTTGGGGGGCCCACCACCCAGCTCCCAATTAAGTCACACACAGAGGCTTACTCTTAATTGTGAATGCCTGGCCTTAGCTTGGCTTGTTGCTAGTCAGCTTTACTTAACTTTAAATTATCCTGTCTATCTTTTGTTTCTGGGCTTCTCCTTTTCCATTCCTGAATACCTTTCTTTGTTTCTTACTCCGTAGCTTGCTGTCTGTGTAGCTGGGTGGCTGACCCCTACAGTCCTCTGCCTTCTCTGGCTACTTCTTTCTTATTTTTCCTCCAAGATTTCTCCTTCTATATATTCTCTCTCCTGACAGCCCCACCTATCCTTTCTCCTGCCTCGCTATTGGCCATTCAACTTTTTATTAGACCATCAGGTGTTTTAGATAGGCACAGTAACACAGCTTCACAGAATTAAATAAATGCAACAAAAACAAAAGTAACACACCTTAGAATAATATTCTACAACACACATGTATGTGTGGATCAATATAGGTATTGCTTACAAAATCTGTTACAGTGAGTAATGTAGGTGTGGGATAAACACAGGGGGCTCAAATACCCCACACAAATATGGACATTTTATGCCAAAAGACCTAGAGGAGAGACTGGGAGCATAGCCCAGGGTTCAATCCCAAGCATGAGGTAGGGAACCTGTGAGTAAATATATCATGTGGTATATTGTAGTGGGTATTCACTCCATCAATGACCTTAGGGTACCAGCCCCTAGGGCGTGGCCTCTTGGCTAGCTTCAGATCTAGGGAGCACATTCGTGGGTCGCTTCTCTCTCACGTGCTCTTGGATGGTGGAGACCGAATCTGGCAGTGTGAAGCAGTGTGGGACCAGTTCTCAGCCTTCTAGGACTCTGTGACTGGATCTGCCTTATCCTGTATTAGTGAGTTTCCCGCCCCCCCCCAATATAATCCTTTAATAAATAGTTCCTTATCAGTTATCTACATATTTTCTGCATTAGTATACTCACGTTTTATACACTTAAAAATACTGCAGAGAGGAGCTGGGGATGTGGCTCAGGGGTTAAGAGCACTTGCTACTCTTCCAGAGGACCCACATTATGAGGCTCACAACTGCTTGTAACTCTAGCTCCAGGGGATCAAGTGTACAACTGTCCATAACCCCAGTTCCAGGGGATCTCATGCCCTCTTCCAGCATCCTTGGTCACTGCATTCACATGCACAAACTCAAAACACACACACACACACACACACACACACACACACACACATACACACACACACACACGGAAAACCCAGGGGCTGGAGAGATGGATCAGCTGCAAAGATCACCTGATGCTCCTGCAGAAGACCCCGATTTAGTTCCCAGCACCCACAGCATGGCTCACAACTGCCTTCAATGCCAGTTCCTGGGGGTCCAACTCCCCAACACCCTTTTCTCACCTCCAAGGGCTCCTGCACCACATGTGTGCCCATGGAGGTGAGAAGAAGGNACCATATTCCTTGGAACTGGAGTTAGGGATAGTTGTGAGCCATCATGTGGGTGCCTGGAAATGAACCTGGGCTTCTACAAAAGCAACATGTGCTCAGAACCACTAAGGCGTCTCTCCATCGCCTTCTATACCCATAATTCAAAAAATAAAAGTAAATCCTAAAATCCTCCAATTTTAGGTACTTTTACAATCATTTAAAAAGTTTATTGACTAAGACATATTTTTCCTTTGAATTTCAGTCACAGTTAAAGTTTTTCACATACCATATTTAGTATTTTCATGCATTAGTCCCTTTTTATTTCAGTTTTTCTCCACTCAGCTCTGATATACACCTACAGTCTTCTTTCTGTGGCTAGTTAAATGTATCATATGTGTATGTCCTTGGATATGTATTTCTCCCTGTGAAATATACACAGCTTACTTTATAGACCTCATTTTATATTTTTTTCCAGCTTCACTGGACACATGTTTTTACAATCTCTGCAGGATGTCACGTAGACCACTTCTTCTGTGTTATACATCACCATCAGTGACTCGTCTTTTTCCCCACGATCAATACAGAAGCTGCCTCCCAACACCTCCAACTATGCTATGGATAATATCCATTCTGAGAACATAGCTGGAACCTGTACTCAGGAGCAGGATTCCGGTCTGGACGGCAGTCACATTCTGGAGCTGAGAAAGACAAGAGCTCCTGGCTTGTGTCCCCACAGGGGGAGCAACAGAAGCCACTGTGCTGATTCATTACATCTCATGGTCTTAGGATGCTGTGAGGCACCATCTCGTCCTCCATCAGGACCCAGCGCTTACTTCTCCAGCGTGCTAAAGCACTGGCTACTGTGCTCCAGTGTAGACCCTCCCTAAGAACTGCCCTGGCAGATGGGAGCTGCCTCAGCTAAGGTCATACGTGGGAGAATAGGGAAGGAAGGGGAACCCGAACAGAGAGGTCATGTTAGAGTCTCTCTCCAGAAAAAAACAGCCTGGGATGATTGCCTGCATCTCCCACACACAATGTCACCATGAACATTTTGGTACTGACACATTTGTGGGCCTTTCCTTGAAATGTTCTGACATCTATTTTGCTCAGGTACTTGTTTTCAGCCAGTATCACCAGACTGCACTCTGGGAGGTCTGTCGCTACTCAACTTGTGAGCACTGGTGTTCCCACCTTTATACACCCTTGTCAATACTTGCTATTTTCCATGTGCAACTTACTCAAAGGGTTAAAACAAGAAAATGGATATCTGGTCTACCTCCACTTTACCAAATTATCCCAACAGTGTGTAAGCTTTGTTGTGAGTTTTTTTCTATTGTTTTATCTTTTCTTTTTTCCTTTTCTTGAACATAGATCCTTTTTTCACATATTATATCCTAATTATAGTTCCCCTCCCTACTCCCCTGGCTCCTCCCCACCTACCCTACCCTGCAGACCACTCCCCTTCTGTCTCTCATCAGGAAAGAACAGGCTTCTAAGAGATAGATTTGTTGTGATTTTAATTATGTTATGCCAAAAAGAAATAGAGGAAGGGGGACAGGAAGAGGAGGGAAAGGAAGGGGGAAGGGGGAAGCGTAGAGGGAGAAAATTTGCTGAAGCAGAATTACTAACAGAATTCCTAAGATAAAGAATTCAATAACTGTAAAATAGTCTCATATCTGATTTTTCCCATAGGTAAATGCATATTGTTTCTTTAATACATAAAAATATTTAAGAAGAGTCTGTGTCCAGTGGGTGTTGATTTATGTTATTTATCCTTCATGGTAAAGTCATTGTTCCTAATGAATAACATCCTCTAGAAAATATTTACTCACAGGATCTATGTGGAGTTTATTGGGAAAGCCCCTACCACCCCATCCATTTTCAATAGTTTGCTCTAACAGAAAAGATGACAACATTGGCATTTTAGTGCATTCCCCCAAGCTCTCATTTTTAGCCTTGGAGTCACATTGTGTCTTGCACTTGAGAGGAAGAGGTACAGGGAGATGGGCAGTGTTTTCTTGGCAGGTTCTGGAGAACTGAGACCGTGAAGCAAGGGCAGCGGGAAGATGGGTATGAGAATCCTTGGGAGCTCCATGGGATGGGTGATGGTTAGTGCACTGTTGTGTGTGAGGGCGGTGTGGTAGAAAGAAGGGATGTGTGGCTAATTCTATTCATAAGCATCCCTCTTTTATACCCGCCCCCAGATCTGTCATGCTCACTGTAAACAAAAAGTGTTCCTCAGTTAGAGGGAAGGTTCAGTGGTAAAGAGCAAGTCTTGCTCTTGAAGAAGACTGGAGTTTGGTTCCCAACATGCACACACACCCGTAACTCCAGGTCCTGGGTATCTGACACCCTCTTCTGGCCCTCACGGGTACCGGCACTCACATGCACATAGCCACATGCATATATTCATAATGAAAAATGAAACGCATACTTTTTAAAAGGAAAACACTGTGGGATTTATCACCACACATTCTCCCCCCAGAACTGACTTACTCTGGCAAAGCAGTTAAGCAGCCGTTTGTCAAAGTCATCGGTCACTCTGCCTCCATACTGTACTTCTCCAATCATATACCGGACTGTACTCCACGATACACCCTGTATCACAAACAAGGTAGGATTAGCCACTGCCAGAGAGAACACTTGGGGCCTAGCACTACAGGAAAGGTCTGGAAAAGAGAACGCTGGCTAGGCTATTGTCCTAGTTAACATTAACTATCAACTTGACACAGGCTAGAAGTACCTGGTGGGGAGGGGGAGTCTCAACTGAGTAATCATCTTTATCGAGCTGGTCTGTGGGCATTTCTATGAGGGACCACTATAGGTGGTGCTATTTCCTACACAGGTATCCCTAGGCTGTGTGAGAAAGCCGGCTAGGCATGAGCTGAGTGAGTGAGCCAGCAAGCAGTGTTCCACCATGGTTCCTGCCTCCAGGTTCCCGCCCTAACATCCCTCAGTGATGAACAGTGACCTGCAAGTGTAAACCAAGTAAGCCTTTCCTCCCCTAAGTTGCTTCCAGTAAGAGCTTTTTATCACAGCTGCTGAATGAAACTCAAATGGCTGCGTTGAAAATTATTCTTTATCTCCTAGGAATAACTCACTACCATGTGGCTGGAACCGCTCCAGTTTGTTTACCAAAGAAAAATCTACAGTATTAAGCATTAGAAGAGAAGGTGACTATGGATTATGTCAAATAGAAAAATAGGACAGTGCTGTCCTGTCTTTGATTGCGATCACCGGTAACACTCATTATAGTAAACGCCACACTGTGACAGAGGGGCAGGGGTGATGCCTAATGAAGAAAGGAACAAGATCAAAGAAGAAGAGCTTTAATGATCTTTCCTAGCAATAGATTTTTCCAGAATCAGTAAGAGAACAAATAGGAAAATATTTATTCCCAAGGCTTTTCCACAATGCAATTCTGTGCTGTCTCATTCTGCAAGCTAAAACTGTATCGATGTAGTCATTAATTTTTTAGCAATCTTATACTAGCAATATAATTCTGCTATTCATAGTTTTTTNNNAAAAAANAAAACTCAGTGTATTTGGAGTAAAGGAAAAGTGAAGATGCTTACAGATTTGGGATTCTTATTTTTATTTACTTATTGGTTAAACTTTTATTTTTCAGCTTGGATGCCTTTCAAAGCAACCATTTCAAGGCAGCTATTATTTGTATATGCTGACATGATAAATAACTGCAGAATATGATNCCATACAATATAATTTTTCATCATACTGCCACAGTCTTAATTTACTGTCCTTTTGCCATTTCAGGAGAAAATGACAGTTTGGTTCTAACTTCTGTCCACTCCAGGTGAACATTTATCATGGCTCACCAGAATCCTAACGCTACCACAGTGTCTATAGTAATCTGGAAGAGTCCTACTATGGACAGGAAGAGAGGGACAGAGTAAAAGTGGTCTCTATTGAGCCTCTTTTATGCACTAATTCTTCTGTTCCTCAAAGGCGCTACCATTACTTTATAGAGGAGGCAATGGGTCGAAAGGCTCACTAACGTACCTACGATCCTGAAAAAGTAGATTTCCAAACCTTCGCAGCCTGTGAGTAGAGAGACAACTGGGCTTGTACTCCCAACTTCCTTGAGTGACCTCAAGGAAGCCACCCATCAGTTAAATGGGAATACTGGTGACACCTTCTATGTCACCTTCATGGTGGTACAGGCAAAGATGCATACATAAGCACCATGGAGACTGGGAAGTCTACACCATGATGATTAGTAACCATCACTAGAAGTGACCACTGGGGTTGAGGTATGGCTCAGTGGTAGAGAAACTGTCTACCATGTGCAAGGCTGTAAGTTCAATCCCCAGTCTTGCCAAAAAGTTTTTTACTTGCTATTTATATGCTTGAACTTGAAAATTAAGAAATAAGCTAAGTTCTTGGGGCTCAGCATGTAAAAGTATTTGGTACCCAGCCTGAAGACACGAGTTCCAATCCCAGGACCTACAAGCTAAAAAGAGGGAACCAGNTCCTGAAAACTGTCCTCTGACATATNCATGTGTGCCATGGTGCATGAGCACCTACACTTATGCATGTACATCACATACACACAATACACAAACAAATAAGTAAATGTAATAAATTAAGAAGAGAAGTGACTTCATGGTCAGGAATGTAGTTCAGTGACACAGCATTTGTTGAGTACGTATGAAGCCCTAGGTTCAATCTCTAGTACTACCACAAAATACAGTAGAGGGGAGGGAGGCTGGAGAGATGGCTCAGTTGTTACAAGCGCTTGACGCTCTCGCAGAGGATGCAGATTTGGTTCCCAGCACCCACTTGGTGACTCAACCATCTGAACTCCAAGTCCAGGGGATCTAATGCCCTCTTCTGGCTTCCAAGGGCACTGTATGCACATGGTACACTACATATACTTGAGTACACACACACATAAATTAATACATAAATAAAACATTTTTTTCAATAATGAAGGGGGACTTAAGACAAAAAAGAACTGCCTCATTGGCTAGCAGGAGGAAGATCAAAGAAGGCAGGCCTGATTGAGGTCATCCCCACTTCTTTTGGGGCCCTGTGGGGCCCAGGAGTGGCATTAGGGACATGATTGTATTTTTGCAGCACAGAGTTTCATCATTAGACTGATAGACACCTTCAGGGGAGGGAAATCAAATGTGAGTGAGTATGTCGGTGGGGGAGGACCAGAGATGGACCAGCTGATTAGAGTACTGTACCTGCCCCTCTAAAAGAGGTTCCCAGGGAGACCTCGGCTAGTTCACTCCATGTCATAGGCTGTAATGAAAAACCGGAAAACAGACAGACAAAAACGCAACAACTGCACTCACCTTTTTAATATCACACTCATCGAGGTGGTTTTGAATGAACTGGACACTGGCCGAGAAGTCGGCAGAATTGAACTCATAGGGAATATTCCACCCCAAGGGACCAAATTTTCGTCGTTCCTTAAAAAGAGCAAAGAAAGTCAGTGTCAAGTGGGATATTTTTCCTTAATGGTTTATTCCTTTTTATTTCATGTGCATTGGTGTTTTGCCTGCATGTGTGTCTGTGTGAGGGTGTCGCATGCCCTGGAACTGGAGCTACAGACAGCCAGGAGCTGCCATGCTCCCAACCACTGTATGTAGCTGGATCCTTGTTTGTGGAGCTGGGGAGTCAAACCCAGGACCTTTGGGCATGAGAGGCAAGCATTGTACCACTCTACTACAGCCCTGGCCAAGACCTCTATTACTGCTAGCATAATAAAGTTTAAGAAAAACAAAAGCTTCATTATTGAGGCAAGTTGACACTGTTTGAAAAAGAACAGTAGGGGTCAGTGAGATGGCTCAGTGGGGAACGGTGTCTGTCAGCAAGCCTGATGGCCTGAGTTCCACTCTACTGCAGCATTGGCCCTCACTTGAGCATGCGAATGTGTTTACACACACATACCACACACACACACACACACACACACACACACACTCACACACTCAAAGAATAAAAATACTTTTTTTTTATAAAAATACTTTTAAAAATGCAAATAAAAAAATTAAAGGACAGTAGTTGGGCAAGGTGGTCCCAGCACTTGGGAGGCTAAAACAGGAGAGTTGTGACTTCAAGGTTAGCCTGGGCTACATAGCAAGACCTTGTCTCAAAACAAAAACAAAAATAAGCAATATGTATAATTTGAGATATATTAACCATTACATATTATTTAATGACTATAGCTAATGATTTACAAACAAATTTCCAAATATTTGTCAAGTTGTAGGTATCAGGGTTTGGGGTTTTTGTTGTTGTTGTTGTTTTATTTTTTGTTTTGTTTAAGTCTAGTAGGTTGTCATGGTGGCACAAGCCTATATAATCNTAGTTGGAAGATGGAGACAGAAAGAATCAGAAGTTCAAGGTGATCCTTGGCTACATAGTGAGTTCAAGGGCAGCCTGGGCTACATGAGACCTGTCTTGAACAAAGAAAAACTTGTCTAGGTCTCCATTGACAACTCCTCAGGGAACTGCAGGAGATTCTTAATGAATGCCTCTTGGATTTGTTGCTATTTTAACTCAGCTTCCTGAGAGTCTGGGAAGTCAAATGTAAGGGCTGAAATCTTTCAAGTTGAAGACCTCAAGCATTCATGAACAGGACTCCCTGCTAGCTTCACTCTGTAATTTTTCCATCTCGGGTTCTGAAAACTAAGAATTGCTATTGTACACATGACACAGCTATCACACCGCCTTCACACCACTGTCACTGCATAACTGAGTAAGGGCTGGAAGACACCCATGAAACCACCGCTGTTCTAAGTTGCCAGATTCCCCGTGTATAATCAGACTGGACTCAGCTCAAAGGATGGAGCTGCTCTGAGATTCTGGAGACTACTGTGTACCACTCTGTCTATGTCCATGTGGATGTCTGGAGGCCAGAGGACAACCTCAGGAAGGCTGTCTACCTCCTTAGAGATGAGTCTTTCCTTGACCCAGAGATCACCAATTAGGCTAGACCAGCTGACGGGCAAGCCCCAGGGATCCTCCTGTCTCCACCTCCCCAGAGCTGAGATTACAAGCACATGTCCCCATGCCTAGAACTTTAACATGGGTCCTAGGGATCAAACTTAGATCTTCAAACNTGCAAAGGAAGTGTTTCACTGACTGAGCCATCTTCACCTGAGCCCTGGAGGCCGTTTTGAAGGCATATAAATGGTAGCCCAAATAACTCCCAGCCCTGTAAACCCAGAAAGTCATACAGATGAGCAGTTTCTATGCTATCAGATGTCCCTGCCTGGCACATGCGAATATTTAAGGAGAGTCTGGTACATCCTCTAGAGCCTCAATACTAGTGTCCAGATTAAGAATCTACATGGGCAGCAATTCGGCGTCTCTGAATACATACTAACTCTTCTTTCTCTCCTCTACCTTCTCCAACACATTTGAGGACACACACACACACACACACACACACACACACACACACACACACCCCAAAGTCTTCAGAAGCCATTTCTTCTTACTGCTGCTGTTCCAAGCCTCACTTACTGCACAAGCCTGCCTTTTGAAGAAATCTATTAGCTAGGATAAAATCATGGACAAGTTATAGAAGAAATTCTGCAAGCCAGAAGGTTTTAATTGCTGAATTTCAAGGTATGCTTTTAAAATATTAACAAAACCATTAGCATTAATTTAGAACCAGTTGTTCTGACCCTTGGGGAGAAGACGAAGGGCAGAAAACAAAGAAATTTGAGCCCTCTCAAAAACAGGAAGGTGCATCCATTACTTCTTGACCTGCACTTCTTGGCTTCGGTTGTCATATGTTAATGTAACTCTTGTCCCCATCGCTTAACTAATTGATTAAAGGAGGACAACCAGTCCAAGAAAAAGATTCTACACAGAAAAAAAAATAACAACAACAACAAAAAAAAACCATGATCAGAGCGAACAGCCAGCCTACAGAATGGGGGAGAGCTTTTGCCAGCTATACTTCAGACAGGGAGTTAGTATATAGAATATATAAAGAACTACAAAAATTAAACACCAAAAACACTTCTGCTAGTTAATAAATGATAAACAGACAGATCTCAAAAGAAGAAACACAAGTGGCTAATGAGTATTTTAAAAAGTGTTCAACATCCCTAGCCATCAGAGCAACACAAATTAAAACTATATTGAGATTCCATATCCCCCCCCCTCCCTGAGTCAGAGTGGCGACTGTCAAGAAAATAGACAACAAACGCTGGATGTAGGGAAAGAGGAAGTCATACTTGCTGCTAGTGGGAGTGCAAACTAGTGAAGCCATTATGGAAACCAGCATGGTGGGCCCTTGAAAAATTAAAAATGGAACTACCATCTGACCCAGCCAGACCACTCCTGTGCATCACCTAAAGAACTCTGTATCCTGCCACAGAGATACCTGCACATCCATGTCCACTGTTGCTCTCCTCACAATAGCTAGGAAGTGAGGCAGTGCAGATGCCCATCAGCAGATGGACGGATAATGGAAAATGTGGAACATACATAACTCAACTTTATTCAGCCTTCAAGAAAAAAGAAAATCATCAAGTACTCAGGAAAACAAGTACACCTGGAAAGTTTGCTATTAAGTTAGGTACCTTAGATCCAGAAAGACAAATATCATGTTTGTACAGATCCTAGCTTTTGTCTACACACACATACACACACACACACATGCACGCGCACATGTTTAAGTGGGTGTGAGTGTGCGTACAGGCTATGAGACTAAAGGAGATACAAGAGAGGATAAAGAGGTGTTAAAAAGGGGGTTGGGGAAGGACAGGAGTCACATGACAGGAAAGCAAAGTGGGGGCTACTGGGGATAGAAGGCTACAAGGAGGGGCGGGGAGATGGGGAGGAAGTGGGAAGAATCAATGAAAACACAATTGGTTTGAAAATGCCACAAATAAATCGGATACTTTGTTTGCTAATCAGAAAGATAATTTTTTTAGAAGTTGACCAGACAATCCCAGGAATTTGGACTGAGTTAAAAACATCTGTAATTTATACTAGGAAGAGAGCACTCTTGAGAGTTTCCAAGCACACTGTCCCACCGTGTCTACAGAGAATGGGACAAGGAATGGGGGCACGGTGTTGACAGAGGGCAGACTGTGGTCCCTAAGACTGTGTGCTTCTTTCAGTGGCTTCCAGACTTAGCATTTATGTTTCCTTCTTGTCCTAGTTTGGTTTCTGTTGCTGTGATAAACACCATGACCAAAAGCAACTTGACGGAAGACAGAGTTAGGCTTACAGGTTACAGTCCATCATCAAGGAGAGCCACAGCAGGAACCTGGAGGCAGGAACTGTACCAGAGACCATGGAGGAACACTTCTTACCGGCTTGCTTCCAGGCTCACTCTTAGCTAACTTTCTTATACAGCTCAGGCCCACCTGCCTAGGGATGGTACCACCCATAGTGGAACCTACACCAACCAGCAATCAGAGAATGCCCCCTGGACATACCCACAGGCCAATATGACAGAGACAGTTCCTCAGTTGAGGTCTATCTCTTCCCAAGTGTGCCAAGTTGACAGCAATTGGTTTATCTTGTTGCCTCATGCTGAAATATTTGGTCCTTTAANCAGATTTGGAAGCTTGGCCCTGAAGGACAGATCTTCCATTGTCCACCTTTGCTGAAAAGACTCACAGTTATCTAAGCCATGCTGGTCAGTCACTATACTAATGAAGGACCCACACACACACCCTCAGTGAATTCAATTCTAAGGCTGACTCAGAGTTCTGAAGTCCTTGAAGTAGATGTCGGAAACATTGAGGTGAGACTCTTCTAGATTCTTCTGGGACCCAAGTGGCATAGAGCCTTCCAGATAGCCACAAGAACACCGTTTCTGTGGTTTCTTCCGTGGTGTAAGCACCACACAGCCGAACACTACCCATTTTTGCAAAAAAATGGGAATCTACAGTGAGTGTTACCTAAGCGTTTGACTTAAATTTTTGAAATTTAAGGTTCAATTAGACAGAGGGCTGAATGAGACGTAATTCCTTCTTTGCAATTACTGGGGATGCTCAAACCGGCTCCATGGAGACACTTTCATTTATATGCACAGAGCGATGAACTCGGCTGTTCCTTAAAATGCAATCTGCACAATTTGCCCCGATGCCAAAGCTTGCCTCCTATCACGTCACTTCTTATCCATTTTCATTTAAAGCATTCTCCTTTTAGGTCGGCTCACTGAAGTCAAAGACAGGTGAGTTCATCTTGGGGAAAATATTCTTTAAAAGAAGACAAAATCTTGATGGATGCTTTTTTTTCCTTCACAAAAATAACTTCAAGGTCTTGTGTCCATCTGTACGTGGTTCCACCCACCCACTGATCTCTCTAAATGACAATAAAGGAAAAAAAGAATGAGGCCCAGAGAAATGGCTCAGCTGATAAACATGCTCTCGAAAGCCTTGATGACCTAAGCTGATCCCTGAAAACCACGAGGTGGGAGGACAGAAGTGGCTCCCTGAAGCTGTTCTCTGCCCATATGTAAGCTGTGTCATATGCCCCCCCTAAATAAACAAAAATGTAATTAAAAAGCATCATAAAAGAAGAAAAGAGAGAGAAAAAAAGACTCAACTTATCAAAGCAGTGGGGCCTGGAAGCTCATTTGGAACCTTGGATATGGAAGATTTTGAGGCTTAATTAGAATGTTGAACCTCTTCAGTACAATTAGGATTTTGGAAGCCCTGGGCCAAGGTCTTATTAGTACAATAGAAAAACATTAGAATACATGTGTTCTCAAGAAGTTTTCATCTAGTCGAGAAAATAAGACACAGAAACAAGAAAAGGGCAATGTGACAGCAAACGCAATTAGCTGCTGAAATTTACCAGGATGATAAGC
>LZPO01107926.1:384008-399755 GCA_001675575.1 Neotoma lepida | reverse complement strand
TCAAATCCACCAATCTGACTAGACCAGCTGGCCTATCTGCATCTCCCTTCCCCCCACTCTCACCCCTCCTGCCTCACTGTGCTCGGTTGCAGACACATGTGGCCTTGCTCTGATTTTTCACATGAGTTCTCCAGGATCAAACTCTGGGCTTCATACCTGGGTGGCAAGCACTTCATAGACTGAGGTCTCAATTAAAAAAGAAATTATATTTTGTGTTCTCTCTCTCTCTCTCTCTCTCTCTCTCTCTGGCTCTCTCTCTCTCTCTCTGGTGTGTGTGTGTGTGTGTGTGTGTGTGTGTGTACACCATGGCATAGGATAACTTTTGAGGATAGAGGGCAAAGGACAACTTTCAGGAATCAATTCTCTCCTTCCACCACGCGCTCCAAGGATGAAATCCTGGCAGTCAGGGACAGCAGCAAGCGCCTTTACCCCCTGAGCCATCTTGCCAGACCCTCAATCTTTTGTTATGCTGCCATTCCACTATTAGCTTCCCAGCCCTGGAGTAGAAATGTTGCTTTTTCTCTGTTTTAACCTAAACATGCATCTGTTTCCTGCAAGCCCAGTTTGGCCCCTGACTGGATCGTAGGCTTGGGCTCTTCTCTTCGGCACTCGGACGANATCCACTAAAAACAGGGGTTGGCACACTGACTGTATGGAAAAACCCCTCCCCACAGCCACTCTCCAGGGTGAGCTCAGTGGAAGGGTTGAGTCACTGTGACTGGGAATAGGAATAGTCAGAAAATATCGTTATCTGTGAATGGGGGATCAAATAACAGGGTCACGGCAGTATTTGAACTAGAGCATGATAAGGGAAACAATCCTCAGATAAGACCAAGTGAAATCGGTCTCTGGAAAGCTATAATTTACAATCCAGAGGCCACAGAGGAACTTAGTAAAAACAGCTATCCACAGAGCATGCAAGCCAATGTGCACTCTCCCAGACTCAGGAGATGGAGAATACCCACTACCCTCTCTGGTGGCTGCACAGGACCCAGTGTGGTGGTGGGGACAATGAGCCAGGGGAAGGTAGCAATTCCCTGGGGGAGGGACTGTAGATTCCCCTACTTCCTTGGGGGAGATAAAGAGACTTCTGCACACAATGTGGGCATGACTGAGACTACACCTGCCGGGACATAGCCAAGGGCTCATTTTGTCTTTCTCCCAAGCCTCCAGGAAGGAGAGACACAGGAAGAAGCCCCCTCATGCCCCTGTGAAACCAAGGAATATCCTGTGTGAATTAAAGACATGACATTTTCCAACACTAAGCCACACGTAAAATAACAGAGTTAAAAAAATCTATAAGCAATTAATAATTAAAATAGTAATTAGTAATAATTAACAGAAGTAATTAGTATGTGAAAGCCATCAGCACAGCCTGACAAGGTGGGAACTGTGGTTACCCCTCCCCCACGTCAACTACTAAGAATTACAGCCAGAACACTCCAGATCTACCATGAATAACACTGGCTCTCTAAGACTCAATTGCCTTATTTTTTTTGTATGTGTGTGTGCTCCTGTGTGTGTACGTGTGTGTGTGTGCGTGTGTGTGTGTGTGTGTGTACATGAAAGCCAGAAGACAACCCTTGAGGGCTGATACTTGAACCTTCTAACTGGCCTGGAACTCACCAAGCAGTCTAGGCTGGCTAGCTAGTGAATGTCAAGGATCTGTTGGCCTCTGCCTCCCCAGCACTGAGATTACAAGTGTGTGCCACCATGCCCAGCTCTTCATATGTAGTTTCTGGGGGTTGAACTCGGGTCCTTATGCTGCAGGCAAGCACTGGGCTGACTGAACCATCTCCCCAGGGCAACTGCCTCCTTTGGAACGTAGTGCCAACCCTATCTTGAAAAGCAGTGGTTGTTACTATCTGAGAGGGTGTGGATCAAATTCTTGGCCAACCCAGGCACTTTCAAGACCAAGTTTGGCTCTTAATAATCTGTTTGTTCACTGTACAAATATTTACTGTGCTCAGTGTTATGGTGTGAGTAGGAAAACGCCCCCCGACAGGCTCATGTGTTGAAGGCCGAGTGTCCAGTTGGCAGTGCCATTTTTGGAGGGGGTGGAAACCTTGGGGTTGGGTTGCAGGATGTCAGTCCCTGAGGGTTTAGAATTTGAGGGGTATCTGGTCTGTGGCAGTATTCTGTCTCCTGGCCACCAAAGGATGACCAACCTCTGCCACAGGCTCTTGACACTAATGTATCTTCCTTGTCTTGATGCTGAGTGACAAGAGGCATCTGACTTAACCATCTGCAACTGTGAACCAAAGTAAATACCTCCCCCTTAAACTGTTTCCCTCGGGTATGTGTCATAGTAAGGAAAAAAAGGCCAAGGCACTGTGACTATGCCCTCACAATGCTGTGACCTCAGCAGAGTNAGTCGGCAGGATCCAAGGTGAGGCCTCTGTACCCAAGAAGCTTGAAGTTGCACAGTGGGGTACAGGCGGAATCTGTGACAAACACATACTAAGCCAGGTGGGGTGAAATGCCAGGAAGGAAGTGAGGCACTGGAGGCCAATGGCATCTTCCCAGGAGCTTCTCCCATGGTGGCTACACCAACTCATTAGCGGCCCCTAGCAGTGAACACTGCACCCCGGGTTACCTGCACGGTGGAGTGCAGAAAAGCCACTGTGTAGAGCATGGGTTTCCACATGGGTAAGTTACTGATGTCCAGAAGGTCTTGGTTGATCCCAGCAAATGTCCTTTTCAGGCCTGCCCGGACACCTTGGGGTGGCTCATTTGTGAACTTGATAGAAGTCTGTTGTGAGAAGCAGTCGTGTTATTGTTACAAAGTACTATAAAGAATGCAATTGAAATCAGTTATGGGGGCTGGAGAGATGGCTCAGTGGTCAAGAACACTGGCTGCTCTTGCAGAGGACCCAGGTTCAGTTCCCAGCACCGACATAGCAGCTTCCAACTGTCTAGATAACTCCAATCCCGAGGGATCTAGTGCCATCTTCTGGTCTCCAAGGGCACTGCATGCATGTGGTACACATACATAAATACAGTCAAAACAACCATACACCTAAAATGAATCAATTAGTTAATAAAAGAGAAATCATTGTATGTCAGGTAACAACAANGACATGCTTATAGCATAGAGAATGTGGGCTGAAATTCAGGAGAGTAAAAGCCAATTACATTGATCGGTGAACAAACCCAATAAATTAATATGGCCTTAGAATTCTTTTGTGGAAGTACTATATAAGCCTGATGACTATAGTCAAGATTAACACACCCTGTTGTGTTCCCTCATTTAAAAATTTTATGACATTCATTTATTCTTTGGGTGGCCCAGCATATGCCACAGCACACCAATGGAGGTCAGAGGACAACTTGTAGGAGCCTGCTCTTTCCTTCTACCATATGAGTTCTGAAGACCAAACTCAGGCTGTCGGGCTTGGTGGCAAGCACCTTTATTTAAGGAATTCTCTTGCCCTTCCCATCCACCCTTCAGTGCCATCGATCATAAATTGTGCTTTGGACTTGGTTAACTCTTAGTCACAAACCTGGAGTAACGTAATTGGAAATCGGTCGTGGGGCTCAGTGGTTATCCATACTCGGAAAGAGTCCTCCATGGTTTCTGTGCTCAACAACGTCTCTAGTAATTCTTCCATGAATTCCAGGCCAAGGTGACAATTTTGCAGTAATACCCATCCACCCTGTATCCAAAAACAAAAAAAGAGCCCATATTTATTTCTTATATCTTGTGATTATTTTACCAAAGCAAAGTGCACCATTTCAAAAATAAGTTTTCTTATGGCATGATTGTTTTATTTTGAGCCTATATTTACTAATTTTTTTAAAAAAACTGTATGTCAGCACTGTCATCTGTTCCTGGCCCAATTTGGTGACGTGGAGTCAAGTGGCTAACAACGACGATGTTGCATTCTGGCACCCCTGGCTCCTCAGAGATTAGAAATGAAAACTTGAGCGTGTGCGCCATCTAATGGTGAGGTTGGTAACTTACACAGGCTTGCCTAACATGTCAAAATCCACTCAGCCTCAAACCACGAAGACAGCTTCATAGTCATCCACAAAAGAGCCTGTCACCTTCTGAAAGTCAGAGGTAAGGTATGTGGTGGCATTTGCCAGCCGAGTTCTAAATCGTATTGTCATCACTTTTCTCAGGGGCTCCTGAAAACGTGATTTATTAAGCTCCACCTAAATGGTTAAATAAAGCGCTTTTTAACAGTAAGTTAGAAACTACCGCTCCCCTATGAAAACAAGACTAGCCACTCATTTGTTGAGTCAGTGCCTGGCTCTACTGTTCAGGTTGGCCTTGAACTCATTGTGTAGCCTAGGCTAGTCTTGAACTCTCAAGTCTCTTTCTTCTGACCTCCAAGTACTGAAATTACAGGTATGCTTCACTGTGCCCAGTACACCAACATTTTAATATTTAGCCATAACTATAGTAGACTAGATAACCCCATCTACAAACTGTCAAATGCGGTAATGCATGATAAGGTATTTAAATCNTGCCTTCAACTCGAAGGAAAAAAATCTGAGTCAGGCTGGCTTAAATGGCAAANAGGATGCACTGGGCTCATAGTGAGTTATCTAGGGAAAGATGGAATTCAGCATCATGGACCCAGTACTTCCTGGGCTTTTACTCAGCATTCAAGAGCATCAGATGTGTTTGAAATCTGGTGTTCCTCAAGGTCACATTACGGTCACATTTGTATTTTTTTTCTTTCTGATAATGCCATTATCAATACATTGTGAGAAACAGATATGGAATTAAAAAAAAACTATCACCCCAAAGAAATTTAATGTAATATCTAAATTAAAAATTTTCCCATTCACTAAAACTACAAAAAGGATCACTTTTGCCTAAAGTAGAACAGACAAATTACCCAAAAGGGTGGAAGATTTGACTCAAGTAGAAATAATTGCACATCATTGCCTTGATATATAAATTAAATATAATTTATTATTGAATTTAATTAGGTGATAAAGATTAAGGCTTAGGGCACTTGAGAATTAATGACCAGCTTGAAATTTTGATGAGCTAAGTAGAGCTTTGGACCATTAACCCTCACTGGTCATTAATTCCCAGGGAAAAGCCATGACAAAGTCGCCACAGACATGGTGAGACCAAACACTTAAAAACAAACCAAGATTTTTGTCTTACTTTTATAAATTATGCCCTTTCTTATTACAGCTGAGATGGCTATCTGCAAAGCATTTCTAGAAAGTTAACGATCTGTGTATTTATTAGGCACAACGCCAACCACTGCTCAACATTCCACTTCAATAAAAACCATCAGCAATATTTAAACAGAAAGTCCTCAACTATTTCTTATTTGCCCGAAATGGATCCATTAATGAAAAATGAATGTCCGCCTTTAACTGAAAATTGAAATTTAACTGTCCTGATTTGTCCCTTTATTAATAGTGATCATGAAATTCCAAGATGGCGGAGCTGTAACCTTAGGAACCAGATGTTGTGCCTCCCAGATTGTAAATAGATAGATGGATGGATGGATGAGTAGATGGATGGAAAGATACAGAAAAACAAAGGACCATAGAAAACAGCAAGCTTGAAAAGGACATAGAAAACAGTCCTTTCTACAGAGCTCTAAGGAGGAAATTGCCTTGAGATGTAAGGTTCACAGATGGCCAAAGGTTTGACTATGCATCAACAAGAATGGAGAAAGAACATCAGAGGAAGGATGCTTCCAATCACCATGGCTTTCCAAGGTAGACCAGATGGACGGAGAAATTGGAGTGCTTAGGTCAAATGGTGACGGTTCCTGGTTGCATACCTGTTGCATGGACAACTGAGTTAGCTTTCGGGCATGCACTTCTTGTCCTTGTCCCATTGAGATAGTTCTGCATTCTGTAACACAAGAAGCTCACAATGACAAGATGTAAATTTTACCAGTCTCCCTCCCTCCTTTCCTCTAAGAAGGACTCAGCTTTCCATGGTGCTGACCAGAAAATGTACGGCACAAAGAAATGGAGCCATCAAAAACAGAGAGGGGGTGGGATACGAGAGCAAAAAGACACAGGTTGGACTTCAAAAGAGTGTAATGCGTATACATGCGTATGTATGTGTATGTGCGTGCATGTATGCAAGTGTTCATGTGCGCATGTGTGAGTGCACTCACACGTGTGTGTGTGTGTGTGTGTGTGTGTAATTTGAGGTCTTTCATCTTGCTCTATTGATTTGTTTACTTGCTTTTAGCCAGTTGCACATTGATTAAATTATTGCCATTTGATAAAGCTTTAAAAATTTAGGAGTGTTCATTTTTCTTTTCCAGCTTTTGTGGCTATTCTTGTCCATCTATGCTTCTGATGATCTAATATCTTCCTGGGATCCAATTAGGGGAAAATGATGTTTGAATTTCAATTAGACTTACATTCAATTTATAGACTAATCTGTAAAATATCGACACCTTTACAATATTGAATTCTTATGCTGGGAATCAGTTTTAACTCTATTTACTTGAATTAACTTCCTATGTCACTGAGAAAGTTTTATATTTTTCTTTAAATGAGTATTTTTTAAAATGACCCATTTCATCTTTATTGCTAAGTTAATGGAATTTTTTACATTTTATTTTTACAAGAAAGCACAATTGATTTTTTTTAAATATTTATGTTGTGAGTAGTCACCTTACTGAATTGTTCTATTAAGTAGGATAATTTTCAGTTGATTCATTTGTGGTTTTTAAGCTAGACGATTACATTGTCTGAGAGTAATGGTGGCATTTTTGGTCCCTCCTTTTCAGTAGTGACATCTTTTATTTATGAATCTCACAATACGTTAGCTATCTCTTCTGCAAGGATGTTTAATCACCGTGGCAGTGGGCAGACATCTTTGTCTTGAGTCTGACTGTAATGGGAATGTCTCAGTTGTTCTCCAGTGGGTCTGGTGTTCACGTCTACAGCACATTTATCACTTTAGAGGGGATTCTGCTCCTAACTTTGCAAAGTCAAATATGGATGTTGAACTTTTTAAAAAATGCTTTTACTATCTTTAGTGTGTGTGTGTGTGCACGTGNGTGTGTGTGTGCCCCCGTCTGTCTGTCTGTGTACATGTGTGTGTGTNTGTGCACATGCATGCCATAGCCTAAGTGTGGAGGTCAGAGGACAACTTGCTAGAGTTAGTTGTCACCTTCCACCTTTATGTTGAGTTCTGGGGATTGAACTCAGATCATCAGGCTTGGCAGCAGACACCTTTACCAGCTGAGCCCTCTTGCTGACCATAAAATGCTTTCCTAATCTTTATAAAGGAAACGAATCAACTCTGTAAGTATAGCTATAGTGACTTTATATAGCAATGCCAACACCACCCAGGTTCCCTGAGTATGTGGAGAGAATAAACAGTTCCATTCACAGGATAGTGCAAGCCTGCCACCGTGTCCCCATCCTTGAGCCCCACTGACTCCATCACTGCTGCCATGCTTAGTTAGGTGCTATAATTCCTTGTCCTGACTCCCCTCCCTGGGATAATAGTCCTTCTGTCTCCTATNGGTAATGAAGAAATATATTTACTATCAAGAATGTGGTACTCCTTTATAGGGGGTCAGGGCTGGAGAGATGGCTCAGTGGCTAAGATCAGTAGCTAACTTGCTACTCTTATAGAGAACCCAAGTTCAGTCCCCAGCACCNACATCAGGCAACTGCCTATAAGTCCAGCTCCAGGGAATTCAACACCTTCTTCTGGCCCCTGTGGGTATCCACATTCACACACACATGAACACACAAAAATAAAACAAGACCTTAAAGAATGCAGTGCTTTCTCCAGAATCTGTGCAGCTATGAACCTATGATCCATCACCTACATTCTACAGAATGTGGTTACAGTTGTAGCACATCCTGTTCAGTTATGTTCACATCTGTCTTCTCCAGCTGTGTTCTGTTTATCTCCAAACCTCTGTATGGCTCATTACTGACTTGTTATTGAACAAAAGCGTGAACAAATGAATCCCTGGTCATCAGACATTACAGTAATGGTTCTAGTTTTTCAGTTGGTGACAAAATACGCTTCAGTGTCATTTTATATAAACATGGCAGCAGCAGGCGATTGCTCCTTATCGCTCTTGCTCCTGCTGGCTGCCAGTACAGCCATCTGCTGATAAAACTATCTGTGACAGATATAGCTTCATCCCTGGCTGCCCAAAGACACCTGTGTCTCAGGTACAAATGAATAAAAGAGGAGAGAGAGAGCTCAATTTTTAAATATAGCTTTGTTTCATACACAATTTCCTTTTTCTCGTCCTTTCTTTGTAGACAGAGTCACACTATGTAATCCTGGCTGGCCTGAGACTCACTATGTAGATCAGGATAGTCTTGAACTTACAGAGATCTGCCTGCCTCTGCCTTCTGAGTTCCGGGTTAAAGGTGTGTGCCACCAAGCCCGGCCACAGATACTTCTAAGAATCACCTGTGAATGGTGATATTTAGAGTGAGCACAGGTGTGCTGTTAAATTTCATAGACAGATGGTCAGTCTTACCCAACTTCAGTTTTTTGGCCAATGCATCAATCTGGATGGTGGGGTCAGAGCCCATGGACAGGAAACAAATCAGAGGCGTGTGTGTATCACTTTCTTCCCACGTCTTCTCCAGATTTAGGATAACTGGTTCCGTGTACTTCTCCTCGAGAGAGTCAGCGATGTACTTCCTTGCTTGGAAAACGGTGCGGTCTGGGCACCATGATCTTGAAATGAATAAAAAAATTAGAGGAAGTAAGTTCAACATGNTCCCCCTCTGCCTCTATCTAATTCTGAAGGTGCAAAGGTCACACATTTAATTAACAAAGGGAGAGCAAGCGAATCCTCCCTTCCATGGGGCTGTGTGAGAGGGGCGGCAAACTTTGCCATCCCTGGATAAGCACAGATTTAATCGTGTGAGGTTTTGGTGCCAGGCACTGCCAGGGAGCAGGGTAGAGTCAGTAACAACAGAGTGTCCTCTGCCAGCCCCAGTCCGTGATGGAGGCTGACCTGCCACGGACTTTGAAGCTCTGCTGTCTTCAGAGAGGATGGAGGTGCCAAAGAGGCCAGAAGTAAGCTATTAGCAAGCATCTGTGTTCNAGCTATTTGTACATCACACACCCTAACAGGTTTAACACACATAGACACNCCAAATAAATAAATGCCAGACAGTTGATCATTTAGATTTGAGGAACNCTGTCTTTCAAGCAGATTCTCACTTATCAGTTAATTTGGCTGCTCGTTTGACATGGGTCCAATTTTAAAATGATGGGTAAAAGACAAATGTGCTTATTTCAATGAAAACAAGTAACCCTTTCACACTCTGCTGAGCAGGGGGTCACCACTGTGGCCACTCTGATCACTCTCATGGGTGACAACAGCCAGCAAACAGCATGTCCAATGGCAAGCTCAGGTGTGCTACATTAGGAAACATAAAACTTCCCTAAATAATCCACCTCTTTTTGTCCTCTTTTTGTTATTCATATTCTCTCTCTCTCTCTCTCTCTCTCTCTCTGTGTATGTGTGTGTGTATGTGTGTGTGCGTGTGTGTGTGTATGTGTGTGTGTGTGTGTGCGCGTGCACGCGTGTGTTCATGTGTGGAGCTCCAAGGATAATCATGGTGTCTTTTCGAAGGTATCATCTACCTTGCCTTTGTTTTGAGGCAGGGTCTCTCACGGGCTCATCAAATAGGGTCGGCTGACTGGCCGGCAAGCCCCGAGGTCCATCTTGGCTTTGCCTCCCCAGCACGAGGCTTACAAGTATATATTTCAATATCTGGATCTTTTATAAAAAAGATATTAATTGATGATGATGATTGGCAGGTGTGGGTATATGATGGGGTGACATGCATGTTTTGTGATACATGTGTGGAGGTCAGAGGACAACTTGTAGGACCAGTCAGTCCTCTCCTTCTCCCTTTATGTGGTCTCTGGGGCTTGAACGCAGGTCATCAAGCTTGTAAGGCAGGCCACTCTTANCCACTGAACCATCTCACTGGCTCCAACACCTGGCTTTTAAAATGTGGGTTCCNAGGCTCAAACTCAGTCCTCACCAGAACCATCTTCTCGATTTCTGTTAACACTTTTTTGGTGGTCTCATCTCCCTATCACTTTACTCACCAGTCATGGAGACACACACACACACACACACACACCACACACACACTGATTTTTTTTCCATTACAGAAGCCTCTCTGAGCTATGAGATACCAAGGAAATGTGAAAATCAACAAGACCACTGTTTTTTCTTAATGTCAATTTAAAACCTTTGTTTTCATTTTAATGGCCCAAAAAGCAGTGTCACATTTCAGTAGTACAGTATTCTTACTTTCCTCTCAAGTGAAACCGAGTTTTAGCTGCTGAGCCAATTCCTTGTAAGGGCTGTCTTTAAATTTTATTTTTCGTGTATGTATATGTGTGTATAATGTGTGTATGTAGGTGTGCTTGTGTGTGTATCTGTGTGTGTGTGTGTGTGTGCTTGTGCACAAGCCACAGCAAGAGTGTGGAGATCAGAAGGTAACTTGCTGGAGTTGGTCTTCTCCTTTCACAGTGTGAGTCCAGGGAATCAAACTCAGCTGGTCAGGCTTGGCAGCAAGCACTTTTACCCACTGAGCCATCTCATCAGCCCAAGTTCCATTTTTTTTTTTTTTTACAGAGGTAAATTCAATAATGAATGATTCACCCAATATCAAATGGATAAAGGAGACATAAAAACATTTTTTTCCTGTTTTCGCCAAAAAGCACTATTGTTACCATATAGTTGAAATAGACCTCTTCCCTGCCAACATTTATTGTCAAGGAACTGCAGGGCTGCTTCCCCATGCAACACACAGAACAGTGGGGATGCGATGATGTTGACTGCTGAGGCCAGACCTGTGTCGAGGTACAGTGAGTGATGCTTCCAGGTCTTGCTGACCCTGTGCTCACCTGATGAGCAGAAGCTTGCGGCAGGTATCCAGGGAATCGTTGTATCCATCAGGGATGATCTCCTCCTCTGGGGCGTCTTTGTCGAACCAGTTCTTCCACCCCTTCTCATTCCGAGATATCTAAGAGTAAAAGCCAATAAGCAAGCCACAAGACTGCATGAGATCGGGATGTACCAGACCTTCCAAAGGACCCCAGAGAGCCACTCTTGCTGGCTCTTAGCTTACNAAGCAAAACAACCCACTACTGTTTACAATGACCTGANTAACAGACACAGTGTAACTACTGCTTTCAGTTTTGTTAATTGCCTTCCTGGGTTGTTCTCTACAGTTAGAACAATGTATCAGTGTTACAAATGGTTAGCAAGGATGACAATGGATCAAGACTTCTCAATGGTGACACTTACTGACACTTGGGGATGGACATTTTTAAGAAGTGTAGGGCTGTCCTGGGCATGGTAGTGTAACCACACTGGCAGAGAGACACTGTGTCCCTCCCTATGGTTAACATATTCAAACCATAGGTCCCTAGAAATTGCAATTTCACCCAGGAATCTCATGCTAAGAGAAGGAAGGGCCGAGGTCCTGGAAGCAGCCAAAGGAATGTGCCTCACGGAGAATGATTGACAACTTGTTAGGTCACCTTGCAGCAGAGACCGGAGCTGACACAGTGGTGGAGTCAGTGACAGGCAGGATGACCCGATGAGCTAGCCTGCTTACATGGTGAGCTAGCCTGCTTACTCAGGCACACCTTTTGACTTCTACAGTTTAAACCTGAACCCTACCTATATCACACTCCTAAAGACAGATCGGGAGCAGGGAGTCACCAGATCTCTTTGTCCCTCTTCCCAATGTGGCTACATTGAATCTCATTTTTCTACTTTTCACTATTAATTTATCTCTTTAATTGGCTTATTGGGACATGTGGTAGCGCCTGTGAACACAGGCTCTAACCCTAATGGATCTGGTAACAACAAGCATGCTTCNAAGCATCTCCGGCCTCTACCCACTAGATGCCAGTAGCATCCCTGCCTTTGAGTTGGAATGATCAAAAATGTCTCTAGACACTATATCATATACCCTGCTGGGGGATGGCACAAAATTACCCTCCACTGAGAACCANNGATGTGGACCAATTCCCCTGAATGCTGATCTCTATTTAAAAATAGCAAGAGAAGCCAAAAATCCAAACTTTTATTTTCCTAGTGAGATCTTAAAGCTGAGAGTGGGAGAAGCCTCTCTGAGTGGGTCTCAAGTATCTGCTCATCGGGACGCATGCAGGGGACCTAGGGGGTTCCGAAGCATTAAAAGGTGCCCCTGCTGCCCAAGAGCCATTGAGTCTAATTATAAACCCTGCACTGCTGAGCCTGTCCCATAATCCTCAGCCACTGCCAGGCTGGGGTCCTCAGAAGATAGCTTGTCAGCACTTTTGAGAAACCTATGGTGAGCATTAAAAGCCGACGGCAGAAGTTCATATCTCAGAGCCTATGTNCCAGACCTAGAGACTGAACTTTTTCTTAGATATTCTCTCCCCCGCCGCCCCGTGTTATACATGTATATGGTTTGTGAATCTGAGCCTTTCAGCAGGCACAAGCCCTTATCAGGCGACTTCCTCCATGACTCTCCGTCTTAGTTTTTGAGGCAGGGTCCCTCACTGAACCTGGAACTCACCATTGCAGCTGGACTGGCTGGCCTGCAAGCCCCAGTGAGCCTGCTGTTTCTGTTTCCCAAGCGCTGGGATGGTGGACATGGCACCAAGTCTCCTGGGTTTTTTGTTTGTTTGTTTTGGGGGTTTTGCTTTGTTTTTTTTAAACATAAGTCCCGAGGGTCTGATGGCAGGTCCTCCTGTGTGCATGGTTAGCATTTCACTGACTGCGCCATCTGCCCAGCCTCTGGTTTCTACTCTTCTAATTTGGGGCCCAGAGAGGTGGAAAACCACTCAGAGCTGTACATTCTGTCAGAGATTCACAGTAGAGGACATGACAGAGAGCGGGTTGTTAACCAGACTCGATTAACTCTGCAATTNGATTGCNTCAGCCTTGTCCCTGGGGCAGTACAAGATAGAGGAGGGGCTCTGAAGTGCGTCTGAACTGCCCCCTGAAGACTGCAGTGGCTTGGTTGCTCTTCCATCTTATTCACAGGGGTAGATCAAACCCAGAGGTCCTAGATATGGCTAGTAGCTCTATCCAGTTTACTCTGGGAACCCTGTATTTGCCCTCTGAGGCTGCCAGGCCCACCAGACATCTACCTGGGTTTCTGAACTCTGGTTTTCTTGCGTATGTGGCAAGAGCTTTAACTACTGAGCCATTTCTCCAGGTCATTTTATGTTTGCACCAATAAGCTAATTTGATATTTTTTGAAGAACACTATCCTCTTGATTTGACTCCAACTCAAATTTGCACCAATGATTTGCACCAATCACAGGCAGAAGTAAAACGCAAAAGCATTGATATAACGGAAGGATCCACTACCCAATCCTTGTACATCTGGATGTTATTCAAGCAGGAATAGAGAAAGAACCCTTGGGGGCTGGGGTAAGGGAATAGGCTGGAGGGGATGGGCTGGGGGCAGCTGAGCTGGTGAAGCACCTGCCAAGCTACCCATGAGGACCCGAGTTAATCCCCAGCACTCATGTAAAAGGCTGGCGGTGGTGGCATNTGCTTGTAATGCCAGCACCAGGGAAGCAGAGACAGCAGATCCCTGGGACTCTATCCCTGGGACTCTATCCCAGACAACCTACCNTACTTGGTGAGTAAGATGGATGGAACCAGAGGAACAACACCCAAGGTTAACCTCCGGCTCCTACATGCATGTGCCCACGTGTNCATGCATAGTTGAGCACACACACACAAACCCTCTGTCCACCATGCAGAAGGAAAGTTTGTTCCCAACGCCTGTGAAAAGCTCCNTTTGAAGTCNGTCCATCTACACCCCACCTCCCCTGCCCAGGAAGCCACAGTCTTGGCTTTAACTCAGTGGTTCTCAACCTGTGAGTCAAGACCCCTTTGGGGATTGAATCCCTTTTACAGGGATCATCTAAGACCATCGGAAAACACAGATATTTACATTATGATTCATAACAGTAGCAAAATTACAGTTATGAAGGAGCAACAAAAATAATTTTATGGTTGNGGGCAGGGNCACNGNAACATGAGGAACTGTATTAAAGGGTTGTAGTGTTAGGGAGATTGAGAACCACTGATTTAATCTTTGTTTGTTTTGCTCTCAAGACAGGGTCTCACTATGTCAGTCAGGATGGCCTGAACACCTGGTTCCCCTGCCTCAGTCTCCCGAGAACTGGGATTGCAGGTGCGTGCCACCACGCCCATCTAAATCCATACTTTCATTTGCTGTTCCTCTGGGGGTAGAAATTGTCGCTAAGAGGCCCTGGTTAAACAACCTACTGTGTTTTGATCTGCAGACCTGTTTTTATTCAGCCCCTCTTCCTTTACCTGGTTCATAATTTCTGCAAACTGGGGGAGCTTGCTGAGCTCCACAAGGTTCAGCCACGTCATGTCTAGGATCCAGCGAAAGGGTTTGGGGGGACATGCCTTCAGGTCCAGAGCTGCTCCGCCTGGGGAGACATGCAAGACACGTCAATCACGCCAGACACATCAATCACGCCAGCTCGCTATTCACTTTTAAAAATTAATTTTCCCAATAACAAAAGTGAGATACCAATGGACTCTTCTTGAATGGCTGTGGTGGTTTACATTTTTATTTAGCCGCCTGAGATTTGTAAAGGTTTTACCAATGGATAGGATGACCTTTCTTTGTGTGACTTTTATAGTCCNCATCACTCCTCCAGAAGTTCTATACTCAGTAATATTTCCCACCAGGCTAAATGGATGGCTAGACAGACAGACAGACAGACAGAGGGAGGAAATTAAAGAGAGTGGAAGAGGGAGGAATATCACAGTTGGGTTCTTTCTAGTGGCAATGTGTTCAAATCATTCGTTCATTCATTCATTCATTCATTCATTCATTCATTCATTCATTCATTCATGATCCGGGCACTGGGGAGAAGTGGAAGCAAGGGCAGTTTACAGATAAGCAAAGACTAAAAAGAAAATGAAGAGGGTTCAACGGTGCTGTCGTGGAGCCTGTAGACTGCCAGAGAATGTGAGTTACCACAGCAGGCCATGTTTAAAANCGAATCACCTGTCAAAGTGAGCATATGGGAGATGGGCATTCTTAAGCAAAATATGGGATTATCTTTACAGTCTTGAAAGGTGGATGTCCTTAATGGCATTGTCTTTTAACTGAAGCTTCCCTATTGTTAAGTCAGATGCACGCAAAGGAGTGATTCTTACCCTAGCTTGATGCCTGTGTGTGAATGGGGAGCACATATGCACAACTGCTCACATTCAGACCCCGTGGAGCTGGAGCCACAGGCAGTCATGAGCTACCCAACAAAGTGCCTAGAACTGAACTCTGGTCCTCTGCAAGAGCAGAAAGTGCTTTTAACTGCTGAGCCATCTCTGNTCTTCTCACGNTCCTTCTTAAGAGCTCNGATCAAACACTTCCCTTTCACATAAAAATATACAGACCAACAAAAACATAAACATACAAGAGGTTCAGCTCTTTGCTCCCCCCATTTAGCATCTTCCTGGGAAGCTGTATAAATTGAAATGTTGCATAAAAAAAAAAAAAAAAACTTACACAGACCCCTTTGCTCTACCACAAAGGACTTGGGAGATCTGTGGCTCTGAGAGCTGTGACACCCTCAAAATATCACATAATGTGACACCCTCAAAATATCACATAAGCCTCCCCTCACTTCCTACCCCCGCCCCTGAAACTGGGCGTAAGAGGAAGCCTTGTTCTTACATCATTACTGCTAATGGAAGAACTGATACTGGCAGAAACAGCCACCAGCCAGAGCCACCT
>LZPO01107926.1:371879-383586 GCA_001675575.1 Neotoma lepida | reverse complement strand
TTTCTCTCTCTCTCTCTCTCTCTCTCTCTCTCTCTCTCTCTCTCTCTTGTTTGATCATCTGTCAGATGAGAGTAACAGAACAACGGAAGTGCAGACTCTACCATGTGGTTGCTGTGAGGTTACTAAAAGCTATGTCATTATTAGTGATTATTTTGACATTTAATTGTATCCTCCTCATATTTTGTAAGACTCGGGTCCTATGCGCAGCTTGTGAGAATCCCTGGGGTTTTATGGCAAAACAAAGATAATATCTTTCTAGAATAAACCAGCAAGGAAACAGGGCTGTCCGTTGATCTATAGCACAGTTTTGCCCCTGGTATCCACTTCATTTTCCAAAGTGCCCTGACATCCTCAGCTGGAGAAAAAAGTCAAAGGCACCTTACAAATACTGCAGAGATACCTAAGAACCGTCACTCCTGGGAAATCAAACATTGCTGTGGCCATAAATATCACTAGTTCTCCCTTGAGTATTGAGTTCACAATGCTAAAAAAAAAAAAAAGTCCATGATATGAGTCTATTTGTTAACTCTATGAAAAAGCATTAAAAAAATAAGCCATACTATCCTTTAAAAAATAATTCCATCAAAATGTAAGCCAGTTCAAAACTAAAGCAGACTGTGCAATAAACCAGCTTTGTCCAGAAAATACCCTCCTTTTCTGCTGAACTTATTGTAGTTCTGTCAATCACCCTATCCTGCAATTCCAAATTAATCTTCCTGAAGCACTGCTTTGTTCCTGCCATATCCCTGCCCATAAAACACTCAAAGGCTCCCCACTGCCAACTGAATTGAACCCAAAGTCCCCGTGCTGGCTGTGCTGGCCCTGTGCAATCTCGCTCTCCAGTTTGATGAAATGGGCTCACAAATGTGCTCCCACCACAGCCCAGGTGAGCGTCCGTCTTTATCCTGCTGTAAGGAACCTAGCCCTTCCAAGGAAACCTCCTCGCCCCCTGTGTCTCTACGTGTCTCAGCCTCCTCTCACTCACAAACCCTATTTCAAAGAGNTCTGTTTCTTTTGGCAAATACCTCTGGTCTGACTGGGTGTCATTAATGAGGGGTGAAGAGACTACGTCAGGTTTTGTCTGAATGGGAGGGCATCTTAAATCTGCATGTGTCCCTGGGCCCTCTTTAGTTTCAACAAGCCCTATATGACTAGTAGGACGCTAGTGGACTGTGGTCCACATCTTAATCACCTAGCCCTGATGCTTAGTCTCCAGTACAATGGTCCTTTGCTCNGCAGCATCCTGTTTGAATGCAGGTCTCTGCTGTGTGCCAGCCTGCCCCATATTTCCACACCACTACACTCCTTACCCAACCTTGGGATGACTTACTAAGCAACCCCACTCTATCAATGAGCAATGGTGGGTGCAGCAGTAGCTCCCATCTGAATTTTGATGGTTTGTTGTTAAAAATTATTTTGGGGCCAGGCAGCGGTGGTGCATGCCTTTAAGAGGCAGGAGTAGCTCTCTGTGAGTTCGAGGCTAGCTTGGTCTACAGAGTGATTCCAGGACAGCCAGAACTGTTTCACAGAGAAACCTTGTCTTGAAAAACCAAAAAAAAAAAAAATTATTTTAGAGTGTGTGTATCAAACTCCAAGACAGCCTCAGCTATGCAGTGAGATCCTGTGTTAGAAAAGAGAAAAAGAAAAAAGAGAGAAAGAGAGGGAAGGAGGGAGGAGAGGAGAGAGGGGGGAGGAATGAAGTTTATCACCAGCTTTTCCTCACTTTGACAACAGGTTCCCCAAGCATGGGCAACAATGAAGAAACCAAATACAGTGATATAACTAAAAACACAAGCTCAAATTTTTGGTAAACAGAACTATATTAATGGAAGTTGAAAGAGGGCTGAGGAGGGCNAGAGGAAGATTAGGGGAACAATACTGCTTTCATGAGGATACCACACAGTTTCCCTCCTGCATCCCTAGAATAGCACCCAACTATATCAAAGAGCCCATCAGAACCAGCATCCCCCCATGCTCCCAGCCAAGCCCGACACACTCCCATCAGAACCAGCATCCCCCCATGCTCCCAGCCAACCCCGACACACTCCAAACATGTTACCTTTAATCAGAGCCTGAAACTCTTTGTGCTTAACTGTCCCTCTCTGAAGATCAATTTTTAATGTCATGAGGAGTACAAAGAGGAACTTGTGGTTTTCATACAGGCCTCTCACTGAGTATGTAAAAACTTCGTATGTCAAGAATTCGATGATATTTGTAATTCTTTTTTGAGGTAGCGGAGACTTTTCAGATCTGCAATCCATTTTTAAAATCAAAAAGATTAAAAAAATTTTCTTAAAAACTAAAAATAATAAAACGTGTGTGTGTGTGTGTGTGTTGACATCTGGTTTCTGATATCCTCTTCAACCTATCACCACCTTATTTTTTTAAGAACTTTTTTAAAATTTTTAAGTGTGTGTGTGTCTGTGTGTGTCTGTGCATGCACGCAGTTACCCATAGAGGCCAGAAGGGGGCATCATATCACCTAGAGCTAGAGTTGTGAGCCAGATGTGGGTGCTGGGAACCAAACTCCAGTCCTTTGTAAGAACAGAATGTGCTCTTAACTATTGGGCCATCTCTCTAGTNTCTACCTTATTTTTTGAGACAGGGTTTCTCACTGGACTTGGAGCTCACTGATTGGCTACACTGGCTAGCCAGGGAGCTCCAGCCATCCTCCAGTTCTATTTCCAAGCGTGGGTTTACAGATGTCCGCTGCCACGCCCAGGCCATTTATGTGGGTGCTGAGAACCTGAACTCAAGTCTTCCTGCGTCCATGGCAGAGACTTCATAGACTCACATACACACACACACACACACACACACACACACACACACACACACACACACACACACACCAGCCTCCAACACAAGACCTTAACTTACCACTTTGGAAATGACTGAGGGGAAGGTGGGGAAGGACTTGCCTGGCCATGGACTGGTCAAATAGCTTCAGGAACTGGGCCAGTGAGGTCTGGTACATGATGTTGACCATGCTCATCTCTGTGATAAGGAAATAGAGGATGCTGCCACGGGTGGCTGCAGGCCGGAACTCCTCCTGAGCTGTGTTGATCTTGATTTCCGTTTCCGCTGCCACGTGGAGCTTTTCGCTCACTTCCGCTGCTGTCTGCTTGGTGGTGTGCAGGACGCCAATGAGGGACTCATCGTCCACCAAGGAACCTGAGCGTCGAAGAAGCAGGCACAGAGGGACTTACTGAAGAACAAGAGGACTGTTTCAGACATAATGCCACTGTCTAACCTGACTCGCCCAGAGACCACAGGAAGGGGAACTCAACACACCAAAGGGTCCCTGGCCCAACCACCACCCAGAGCCTGGATCTTTCTCATTCCTACAGAGGGCTCTTCAGCTTCCACTCCACCTGAAAACCAGAAGCAAAAGACAGTATGACAGCATCTGTTTTGATTTTGGGTGTGTGTGTGTGTGTGTGTGCATGTGCGTGTGTTCTCATTCATTTGCGTGCAGGTACATGACTACCTCACGCGCAGTCCCTCCGAGTCTGCCTCCCAATTGTATTTTGAGACAGGGCCTCTTGCTTGGCCTGAAACTTACCAAGTAGACTAGGCTGGCTGGCCAGTGAGGCTCAGAAATCTGCTTGTCTCGACCTCCCCACACTGAGGTTACNTGCATGTATCACCACGTCTAGCTTTTTAAGTATGGATTCTGGTGGACTTAACTCAGGTCCATCCTCTTGCTTGGCAAGGCAAGCCCATTACTGGCTGAGCCCTCTCCCCTGTCCAATAGGTTCAAATGTTTTAAGACAACGACCATGTCTCCAGTGGTATCACCTTGGCAACTCTCCCCAAGGTGTCTCCAGGTCATATATTCTGTGTCTCAGGGTATGAGCTGATGTGTGCACTGTACCCAGGCTGCTGAGCTAGCAGATGTGTGGGGCATTCTCTCCCTACTTCTTGAGTGAAAGAGTCCTTGTTAGGGATACCCAACTCTACGTCTCTAACAATAAACTGGGATATAGTGGAAGTGTCTTACCAAGAAAAAACAATCTAATTTTCAGTTTTTCCTCACTATTGTTCTTAACAGAAATAACACATTATCAGAACATATTCCATTAAGATACAGGAAAACATCGGTGGCTAAGCTCATGGGCCCCACATCTGCAAACACTAGCACCATGGAAGTTCTGAGAGGTTGACAAGTGTCTAGAAAGGCTTCGTGACATTGACTAACATGCCATGTCTAATATAAGAGTCCAATGTCATTAGTCTTACAGTAGGTCGGCCTTGTCCAGAACATTCTTAGCTAGACAAGGGAAGTGGACCTCGGCTCTGCTTGCTAACATTCAGAATGGGCAGGAGAAGTCACTTCATCAAGAGATGTACAACTTCACCAGCAAAAGCAGAGAAATAAAGACCTGCTTTCTTCTGAATTCACAGTATGCGTGCATGTAGGTAGGAGTGTGCATATAACATGTGTTTGGGCCATGCTATCCCATAGCCAGAATCATAGCTCCTTTTTTAAGGTTTTATTTTAAGACAAGCTCTCATTAATATAGCCCAAGCTGGTCTCACATTCTCAATCCCTGTACCCCAGCCTCCCAAGCAGCTGGGATTACAGGTATGTGCCACCACACCTGGCCTTGAGGGCATCCTAATGGATACTGAGGTTTTATTTTCTTCTGATCCAGGGATTAAAGTGACAACAGGATGGACTCACAAGTCAGCTACTAATACATGGTGAAATTTAACTGGGCTGCTGCAATTTGCCTATAAGAATGCTACTGTGTTTACTGAGTCCCTCTTCTTTGCATAAAATTTGGGAGTTGGTTTGTTTGGAGTCAATGTCTTGCCAGGTAGTCCTGACTAGCCTGGTGCTTTCTAGGTAGCCCTGGCTGCCCTCAGCAATCCTCCTGCCTCAAGTACTCCTCCCAAGGGCTGGGATGACAGGTCTGCACAGAAAAATCTTTTTTCAGCAGTGTATTACAGAAAGGGCACTTCCTCAAACTGGGGTGTGGTATAATGATTCTGGCTACCCAGAGGAGGCACTACCCTTGACTTCTAAGTGGGAGCCATCGGAGATGAGCCAGGCCTTCGGGTAGCCACGTTTTCCTGATACAAATAGCATGGGCTGTACGTGACCCATCATAGTGGCTTCATTTCACCGCTAAATGAAAGAGCTGATTGATTGATAAAAAATAACATAAAAATAAAAAAGATGGAACACACGAGTGTCCTTTGGGCAAGCAAATGAGGCCATCATGAGCTGCTGGGTCCCGCTTAGGAGCCCTTATTTTTCTCAGGAGAGGGTGATTATATCAACAAGATGGTGCTAGTCTCATCCACCGACTCCAGCTGCTAATTCAGACATCAGATGCTCTGGGATGTTTCTTTAATGTCTACATGGAAACCACCCGCCTGCTTCTGCATCGGGAAGTTGGCTGTTTCTTCACATCTGTGGCCACGGTGGCATTGAAGGAAGTGCAAGTAAACAAACTCCTTCCTCGGGAGCCATGACTTGATTGCCTCTTAATGACACGGTACCTTTCGTGGTGCTCAGTTTAAACAGCAGGTTATCCTCCAGCTCCTTCATCTTCCGCTTATTAAAAGTGACGTCCTCCAGAAGCTTAACCCTCTCTGATTCCAACTCCTGTTATTAAGACACAAACAGAAGAACCCTGGGACTCCTCGTCACCGGGGCNTACAGAAAACCAGGCTNGCCGGTGTTCTAGTAGCGACACCAAAGGGTTAAATAAAATTGCGTTTTGAATGATGGAAGAAAAGATTATCACTAGTCAAACCGATTTATATTTTTGTTTCTCTGGATAATTGAGAACAGGATGCCCACTGGCACTAACATTTCGTATTGCTGGGGCTGAGAGATGGCCCCGTCAGTAAAATGCCTAATGGACAATCATGAGANCCTGAGTTCAGATCCCCGAAGACTTGACTCCCTAACACTTTTCTGAGTCTCCTGAGAACCAAGACACTGTCCTCCTGCAGAGTCAAAGTCCTNTCTCAAGCCCAGGATGTTTAACAGTGACTCTAGACATTCTTGCAAAGTCTAAATGAAAGTGATCTTAATATTCATCTTTTTTCTTATCATTTTTTTCACATACGTGACGGGACATGCATGTGTGCATATGTATGTTTTTGCATGTGCTGGGGCTCCTGCATGTGTGTGGTGTGCATGCAAGGTTAATGTTTGGGATNGTCCTGAATTGCTCTTCTACCATCATCACCAAAGCAAAGGTTCTCATTAAACCCAGAGATCACAGATATGGCTAGGTTTGCTACCCAGCAGGTGGGCAGCCACGCCCATCCTGCATTTCTGGGGATCCAAACTCTCTAAGTACTTTAACCTTGGAGCCACCTCCCTGGCCCCACATCCCAGAAATTGACATTAATAGAGTCTAAATGGAAATAATTTTAACAATAGTGTGTGTGCGTTTTGTTCTTGAGACAGGGTCTCACGTAGCCCAGGCTGGCCTTAAACTCACCATGGAGCTGAGGATGACCTTGAACTTTTGATTCTCCTGTTCCCACCTCCCTCGAGCTGGGATTACAGGCCTGTGCTCACACACACACTGTTTATGTAATGCAGTGCACTTGAGGGTTTTGTGCAGGCTGAGCAAGTGCTCNCCCAACTNAGCCACATCCCAGCCCTCTGTGACACTCTTATCANAGTTTTTCTTCATCTGTATGCAAAATCACATCTTGCATTTAGAATTATATTTCACGGTAAATCAAAGCGCTAACTTGAGGACATTCCTTGCAAAACTGCTCCAGAAACCCCACTTTAGAAGTCTTCTGCAAGCAAATAGACCATCAAAAGCTACAGNCCAGCACTGAGTCAAATGTCTGCCANGGCTTCAATCAGTCTGCCGAGAGATTATTTTCATCCAGGATTTGGCATCTAACAGGCAGGAGCATTGAAATTCTTGAGAGCACCCANTCTGAGCTTTGGCAGAATGGAAGCCTCACCCAACAATGTGCTGACTTTCATTCACATCCCTTACCNTATATCTGGCTGGGCAAGGTGAAACCCTTCATAGNGTCCCAGTACCACACACGGCTAGTCACTGGCAGAGATGGACCTCATAGCCTGTTCTCCAACCCTGACTAGTGTCCCTGCCGTCCTGCAGACAGGCTGTGGGGTTTGCTGGGGTGCTGAAAGGTGTGGCTACACTTGCAGGAGACCAGTTAAAGAGGCTGTTTCCATTGAGATGACCGTCCCTGGGGANGGTAAGGTGGCTGAGCTGGCGAAGTGCCTGCTACACAGCCATGAGGACTTGGGTCCCGATTCCCCAGCACCTNTGTAAAAAGCTGGGCTCGGTGGAGTGTGCCTGNAACTGTGGTGCTGGAGATTGGGAGACAGGGGATCCCAGGGATTTGTTGGCCAGTTGGCCTGGCCTAACCAGTGAGTTCCAGATTCAGTGATGGAATCTGTCTTAAAAAGATAAAGTGGAGAATAACCAAGGAAGACACCTGACATTGGTCTCTGGCCTTCATGTGCACATACGTGCACATATATGAACACACACACCTTCACATGCACATGTATGTGCTCATATATGAACACATACACGCACACACCTTCACATGCACATATATGTGCTCATATATGAACACACACCTTCACATGCACATATGTGCACATATATGAACACACACACACACACACACACACACACACACACGTAGGAAAAACCCAAACAATGAAGTCTCACACTCAATCAGGTGTCATGGTACAGTGGACCTTTGTTAAGTTCCTGAGGAGTTTCCAGGAGGCTTTTGGAAAATGCACATGTTGTCACGGAGGGAGACCCTCATCCTCTGTGCCCTCTGGAGGTTCTGCAGCAGGGCTGTCAGGAGGAGACACTCTACTTAGGAAGCCTGTCTTCAGCATTCTCCAGCAAGGCTGGTCCAAGCATGCCAGTGGGCGTTTTAAAGAGGAATCCAAGTTACGAAGAGGGACGCGGGGCACTGTGGAGGCCGTTAGGTGACACCTCCTCATGGGAGCGCTACACCAATGAGAAACACTCAAAAGAGACCAACACTGGTCGAACGCAGGAGACCTGTTTCCAACAACTGACACCATGTGGACCTGAGAGGTNATGGAGGCAAACACTTGGAAGGCCAGGGGTTTTGACGGTCTGCCCCTGGGGGGAACCAGGTAACCAAGGAGGATGCTGTTGCTATTTTGCTCATGAAGGAGAGTTGGTATCATGTCTCTTTACCTTCTGGAGTCTCTCTCCTCATTCCACGGCCCTCCACCCACACATTCCCTTCCCTCTCTTCCCCGGCCGGCCGTTCTCCTTCTCACGTCTCCTCCTCCATTTTATGCCTCTTTGCTCTTATTACCTCTCACCGTGCCTTTTCCTTGAAGACTAAAATGCATTATATCAAAGTAAGTATAAACNATCTTGTGTTTTATGCAAATACAGCTAATATATGCAAATATATTTTGTGCATAAAACTGAGTTTTCTGAGCATCTTAAAAGATACATTGGTCTCATATCCATCTCTTAAAATATTACGGGCCTAAGGTGTTCTTTGCTTCACCAATACCCTTAGTTATACCGAATTGATTTCCCCCCTCCAATGCAAATTTCATTTGAAATATTGTTCCCTATATCATTACATTATTACACTGTAATATCTGGAATCCCAGCAGTTGGGTAATGGCCATCCAGGGGAATTTTCTTTTCTCTAGGATCATTGTTTTTATTAAATTTTTCAGGTGTCTCCAGACAATACACAGCACTATGGATTAAAATGTGCAGAATCAATACACCCAAAGATAGAAGAACAGAAGCATGAAGTGGTGTGTGTGTGTGTGTGTGTGTGTGTGTGTGTGTGTGTGTGTGTGCTATCTGGGGATGGAGGATAACTGAATCGTATAATTTCCTAGCAGAAATTATCACTGAGAAAGAAATATTTCCTTATGCTAACAAGAGGAAATATGATTGTCCTATATTTTCCATATATTTGCTACAGCAACATCTTAATCTATTTTATTTTTTTCTATTTATTTATTTGTTTGTTTATTGGAGAGGGCATGCAACAACCTAAGAGTTAATCCCCTCCTTCCANCATGTGGGTCCCAGGAATCAAACTCATGTCTTCAGGCTTGGTAGCAAGCACCTTTACCTGCTGAGCCACCTCATTGACCCTCCTAATCAATTTTAAACACTTATTGTGAGTTAGAGCTTTTATGTTGAGAGTGGTTACCTGTTTCTCTGTTAAAATGACCCTCCTGAGTAACTGGTTCTCAAGTCCCTTCATGGTTACAGTGAAATCAATGACCGACGTCTTGGCGTTGATCTCGGGGGTAAAGGCAGGATTCGGTAACTTTGTGGTGATGTAAAGCTTAAATGTATCCATGACGTCACATTCTTTATCACCGACTTTCACCTACACAAGTTCAAATGTAAAATTAAAAACAGCTTAAAGTTGCCTAAACAAGACCTGCATGGTGATACCACTTGATATACCAATGTGGACGGGAGAAATCTCACGGGGCCCCACCTCTGGAAGAAAAGCTACAGGCAATGAATGGCTGCTGAGAGTGGGAGAGACAAGGCCCCTGACAGCTCTTCCAATCCTAAGTGGGCAACCCTAAGCACATTACATATGAGCGACACTAAATGGTAGCAGTAGGTTGAGCGTGTGTGTGTATGTGTGTGTGCGCGTGCGTGTACGTGCATATGTGTGTGTGTGTGTGCATGCATGTGTGTGTATGTGTGTGTGCGTGTGTGTGTGTGTGTGTGTGTATGTGTGTGTGTGTAACAAGGATAACTGAAGAAGAAGAGGTCATGGATTTTAGAGTGTGTAGGAGGACACAGGAGGCGCTAGAACAGGGAGAGGGAGTGGTGAAAAATGATGTAAATACTTATATATGAAATTCTAAAACAAAATTTTATTCTAAATTTTTAAAAGGATACCAATGTATAACCCGAAAGAAAGAAAACAGCTTCAAATATAGGGAGAGCACTGAGGATTTGAGATAGGAAAGGCTTGCCCAGGGGTCAAGGCTGTTGACATGTGAATGAACTGGGAAGGAGAGTTGGGAAATTTTAACCACAGATCTTAAATAACAAAGCCTGTCCAACTTAGAGTAATTCCGGTTTGTTCTTCTGCCTGGAGAACCATCCAAAGCAAATCAAATGAAAAAACTGATCCCAAACCAACAGGGAATAAAGGAAAACCTTTATGACATGTCTCAGATCTGACTTTAAAATCCCAGCATTTATCACTCCCACCAATTTTCTAATTTTCCCCTAGATGGTGACATTATATCCAACTGCAGAACTTTGTAGGAATTATCACTTCTTTTCTGCATTCCACAGTCATATCTCCAACATATCTGACAACAGAGTCGATACAATTTTCAAAAAAAATACTAGAAAAATAATATTGAGCTTAAACACTAATATTTGTAGTATATTGAAAAACAATGTTTTTACCTTTTAAAAAACCAGGTGGGAACCATGACATTTTAAAATGACTTAAATTTCTAAGGAGTTCTGATTGTACATGGGATGGGCGCCCTAACTACAACCTCCACCACATCTTCAAATTGAGGACAAGAATCCAAGGCCTGTAAGTGACCTCAGTGATGGAGGTTCTGTCCCCTCCCTTGGCATGTTAAATGGGGTTCACAAAACCAGCCAGGCTCAGAAGGACAAACGCTACACATGATTTTACCCTTAGATGTGGACTCTAAAACCGCAGAACTCCTAGAAGCTGAGAATCCAACACAGGTTATTTGGTGCAGGGAAGGTCGGGGGAGGGGGGTAAGGAGTGGGCTGGGTGTCGGGGGAGGGCTGGCCAAAGAGCACAAACTNTCATTCCTAGTAAGAACATATTCCAGATGTCTACTGTACAGATGGGCATTGAAGGGGTTATCCATCCTTCGACTGTGGTCAACATTATACAATATACATGAATAGCAAAACACCACGTGGTACCCTTTGAATATATATAATCTCTATTTGTCAACTGAATGTTTTTTTAATTTTTTTGTGTNTGAGTATTTTGCCTGCATATATATGTGTGCCACATNCACGCCTGGTCACCACAGAGGTCAGAAGAGGGTATTAGATCCCCTGGAACTGGAGTTACAGATGGTTGTGAGCTGCTGTGTGGATCCTGGGAACTGAACCCAGATCTCCTGGAAGAGCAGCATGGGCTCTTAGGTGCTGAGCCATCTCTCCAGCTCCCATCAACTGAGCACTTCGAAAAATGACTCAAAAGGAATCACTAAGACTTTATCCTTAGCTCCCTTTTCTTGCAAAGAAAATTCCCACTTTGTAATCTAATGGGAAAACAAAAAGAATTCTTGAGGACGTTGATAAATAAATAAATAAATAAATAAATAAATAAATAAATAAAATCAATTTTATTTATCCCCCCCCCATTAAATTAAGTTCACTCTTCCAGGCTTAAGTAGGTCATCAATGCTCCATATACATTTGTTGAAAGAATTAAAAATGGTAAATAAAAGAATTCACATTGCGGGGTTGAGGAGATGGTTCAACAGTTAATTGCTTGTCACAAAAGCATGGTGANTGANGTTTGGATTCCCAGATCCCATGAAAAATGCTGGGTGAGCCTGGAAACCTGCCTGTAATTGTAATTCCAGTCTCTGAAAGCAAAGATGGGAGATTCCCCAGAGCAAGCTGGCTAGGGAGGCTAGTCACATCAGGAAACTCTGAGAGCCTGCCTCAGTGAATAC
>LZPO01107926.1:333095-351792 GCA_001675575.1 Neotoma lepida | reverse complement strand
CACAGTCACATACTCATATACATACTTTTTAAAAACTAAGAAAACAAAAAGTGTTTGATATTCAAACACAGTGATATCCATTCAATAAAATGCTGGGATCGCCATCAAACAAACCCTAAAAGAGACAAAATTGGCCATTCCTCTTACCGATATTCATCCGCTCCGCTTGTTCATTGATATATTTCACCTTTTCAGTGTAGATGTTTTTATAACCGTTTATAAATGAGAGGTATGATTTGGGAGTCACATGGGCTCTTCGGCGGTACCTGAAAATGGAATATAAGAATAGCCTCCTCAGTCACTCTACTGTCTTCTGTGAAGTGCCCCAGATGCTACACCCACTCTGAAAGCTATGGGCAGTACTTGGCATCCCAGAGGGCCATGGGAAAACACTGGATGTATCTCTCTGTGGCTCTGCCCTCACGGGGTCCTTGACCTGACTCTTGCCCTCCTCTGTCCTGGTGTTTCAGCATATGGAAAGCTGAGGGAAGGATGCTGCATAACCCCATGAGGGTTTTGTGAAGATTAAATAAATTAGCATTTATGAGCATACTCTGTCAACAGGAAGTTTCTGGACAGATTGAGGGACAGTGGGGCTGATGCCAATGTGCGCTGTAACTCATTTTTTCACTTAGCTGTTGTTGGCTACTCATTACAAGGCCAGTCTCTCCCGTCTAGCTGAATTGGTCCTGAAGTCCAAACAGCCCCACTGGACTCAGGGTTCAACTCACTGTGAGCTTTATGCTTCAGTCATCATAATAACCACAGAAATAAACAAAAGGGGTGATTTACATCAGAGAAACCCAGGTCCGAGGCTAGACTCTACAGTCTTACAGTTCTGACTTAAAGACTCACCTTTAGAGTTCTGAGGGGTTTTAACATTTTCAAAGNTTCTTTTGATTGTTTTGTTTNTGTGTTTTGTCTGTTTGTTAAGAATGGNCAGGGATGTGACTATCACTAGAGCATTTGTGGAAACATTCACTTTGTAGAANCATTTTGTAGAAACCATTCTTCAACTTAAAGAGAATGGGAAAAGTTTGAAGGCTGTAGCACAATTTTCAAAACTCAGGAAATACGTTTTTGCGGTCGTGTGAAAAATAAAAGGAAATGGATGTTGCCGGATGATAGAAGCGGAAGCAATAACGTCTGCCAAATTGTGAGGATTTGTGCCTACTAACTCAGTGAAACACCTAAAATCAGTTAAGAGGGATGGTCTGGGCATGGTCCTAGCAAAAAGCGGGGGTTGGCATAAGCAAACACTTCAAGGCATGGACATCCCTCAAAGATCCCAGAATCACCCAGAATCTGCACAGAAAAACAGGCATAGCTTTTCAAGCAGGTTCTGCGCCTCACAAAGCCTACTCACTCACCCTAAGCAGGGAGCTCAATATTCTGGAGGCCCCTGTAGACCCTCCTTTAGTCCTACCTGGCATCCTTACCCATTGGCCCCCAGGCATTGTGGGGCAAGGAACCCCTACAGTTTTATGGCCAGCTTGCTCAGAACAAGCAAACCGTGACTGTTCTGAGTGGTTCTCCTGGACCCAATTAAAGTCCTGTTTCATAATTAATTGCCAGAAAAGCTTTGATAAGACTCAGCTATGCAAATGCCAAACCTAAAATGTTCCCTCAACATAAGGCAATAAAGAAACTTAAAAACAGTGTCCTTCTTTAATCAGAATAAATAATGCATTGGGATAAGAAGCTCATTTGAACCATTTATAAGGAATTATTTAGGTCATTTTCAAAACAAAATTAAGCAAATGAAACTGATTCATTAAGCATCTGCTACTTGGAGTCCTGGAGGGTAAAGAGGTATTTAAAAGTATGGCCCCTGGTTAATTTTTAAATCTCATTTATCTGGCATCTTTTCATTATTTAAGCACTAGGAAATCAATGCAAGAAAAATGTGGTGTGGCTGGGCCTGCGCAATCAGGCTATGTGAAGAGTTGCTTACTGGTCGTTATATTTAATACCTCTTTGGAGAGAACTTTGTGGTTCCAGTTCCAGCAGCTACAGAACTTGTGCAATCTCACCTCCCTGTGGAACTAATACTCATAGCCCCCGAGCTTCTGTAATCTCACTTACCTTTGGAAATAATTCTCACAGCTCTCAGAAACCATGTCGTGAAAGAGTCCCATGGTTTCCACAACATGCTTCTTAATCTCACTGGAGCAGACAATGTTGTATTCCAAAAGGAAGTAGGAGGCTACGGCCACCAGAGCCTCCTTGGGCCAGCGACTGAACCAGTCCATGGTGCAGCCAGAAATCAAGCCAGGGAACTTCAGGGACCGGGCCCGGAACTTCTCACCAACCTGTGGAGGGCAAGGTCAGAAGACAGGAGAAACACAGAAGGAGCTTGAAGGGCCAGCTGGAGAGAGGGATATGTTCACACCCTGGGCCAACATTGTGATGCTGAAGATTAAAAATCACCTGCAGCAGAATACCAAGTCAGTGTTTAGCTGAAGGAAGGTACAGTATTCATCTCTTCCCTGTCCTGGGAAAATGGCTGCCATACTGGGTTCAAGTCTAGGGACTGCCTTCTAAGAGGAAAGTGACAAACTGAGAGTGAGAACTCTTGGCAAAGGAATAGGGATGTGGTGGGGGGAGGGGCTTGGACCCTGGAGCAAGTACAAATGTGACGGTCCTGAGTGGAAAGAAGATCTTCTAAACCCTCCATTTGGCTATCTAATCAAACAATGGACTCCAAGAAGTTAGAATACCCCTAGGATGGATGTCATGCTGCGTGAAGGAAAAGGCTGAAGCCCGAGCCGGTTCGAGGAGGAGCTTGTCTCCAGGAAGAGAGCTCACACAAGCCTGACAATTTGTCAGACCACCTTGCAAGAGGGACTGGAGCTCAGACATCGGGCAGGACCACACCTTGACAGGACTACTTAGCTGTGCCCAGCTCTTGCCTTCTATCTAAACTCAAACCCCAGGACGGGACCTGGAAGATGGACTTGGGGCAGTGAAGGGGTGTGTGCCTGGGCCCCTTTGTTCTTCCTTCCAATGTTGACCACACTGCACAAATTTCCCTTTTCTGTTTNTCTCTACTCATTTGTCTCTTTAATTGGCTCATTGAGGACAGGTGGCCAAGGCTGGCCTCTTGAGCTACCCAGGCTGTAGGCTCTGACCCTAACAGGTCCAGTAACACAGGCAGCTTAAGGAAGAGATGGCCTCCAGGGAAGCAGTTAGAGAGTGACAGGGACCTCCTCCAAGTGTCTGGGAAACTCTGTACATGGGAGAGGAGCTGGGTTCATTTACAAGGCAGGAGCAGAGAACAGCTCAGAGAGAGAAAACTCAACTGGGTAGAGAAGAGCTCAGACATCAGGCTGTCTCCACCCTACAGAGGAATGAGACCCTCTGGGGCAGGGCAGAGCTATACATTAAAACATCCCATGAGGATAAAAATGCCCTACTTGTATGCTTTCCAGCAGTGTTTCNCAGCATGATAGCCACTGGCTACATATGGCCAGTGAACATTGGAAATGGGGCTATCAGGACCCAGGAACTGGATTTTGATGTTTANATAATTTTAACTATTTAAAACTCAAGTAACCACATGGGGCAAATGGCTGCTAGACTGGCAAGCACGGTGAGCTGGAGATACTCAAAGNTGGAGAATCCATCAAGAATATTCTAGGTGTTATGTCCATATTAGAGATATAGATGGGTGGGATTCTATCACTAAATTCTTCACGACTCAAATAATATATGTCTCTTGTTAATCTGTAAACTGGTAAGCTCTAAAGTAACCTCAGATAGTTCATATACTCTTAAATGGCTACACTGGTGATGAGATTTGCGTCCAGGGGGCGTAGTATCAGGAAAGAACCCATTTTAGTTTCGTGCGATGAAAAGCTAGTTTCTGATCAAATAGCTCATCAGAGAAGGTCACCTATAGATGCCTGATTCCGTCTACAGAAAGAATGAAGACTCACTGGGGAAAAGCAGAGGACAACATGTAAATTCTTCCTGGATCTGTTGATGAAGTATTCATACAGGTTGTCAAAGGTGGGAGGGTGGCGAGGCAGCTCCCTCTTCATCACCGACACCAGTCCCTGGGTGATTTCATCCAACTCATCTCGGGCAAACAAATTGGAGATCTTTGAGGAACATACAAGAAAGTGAGAAAGTGATGTGTACTTTAAATAATTAATAATTTCCCACTGCTGTACATTTGGTTAGCCACCCTCCCCGCCCCCCGGCCCTCTCTCTGACACACATGCACACATACACACACACCACCACCACCACCACTACTCCCTTCCTGCTGCCCTCAGCCACATGCCAAGTTTGCCAGACATTATCAAGAGCACGACTCTTTTACTGAGCACAGTAGTCAAGAGCACTTCACAGTGCTCCCCCATTAAGAAGCTGTCACCTTAAGAATGGTGCCCCCTCTACCCCTCCAATCAATGCTTTCAAATATCTAGTGAATGGCTGGTCTTCTCAACCCTACTCTCAAGACATTGTACTTAGCCCTGGTCTCATTGAGCATCACAAATCACCAGTGTGCTGGCCAAAGTCAACAGTGGCAGGCCTGCCTGTGAGAAGGGAGGGCTTTAGGAACTTCCCATTGGCTGGTGTCTGGGAATGTGGCTTTGAAGATATCTCTTCCATTACTAATTGATAAGGTGTTTCCCCTGAGCTTAAACTATTCAAGCAAGCACTGCCAATATATGGTAAAGGACTGCTTTTCTCCTGGGGGTCCAGACAGTTGTGGATGGCTCTAACAAGATTTTCCAACTCGGAATCCCACACAGGCCTCCCTGAGCGGAAATGTGGTGTAAACAGGATAGGGTACACACACCAATACCTCTTCCTGAAGGGGAGGCATGTTTTATATGGCCCCTCAGGGAAAGCACAGGACACCTGGACATTGGTTCCTCAAGCCTACATGTGGGGTGTGTGTGTGTGTTCACATGTGGGGGGGGGTGCACATTATGTGTGCTGGTGGGCATGCACATGCATGTAGTGGCCAGAGGACAATCTAAGTGTCATTCTTCAGACACTTGATTTTCGAGACATGGTCTCTCACTGACTTAGAACTCACAAAGTAGGCTATGCTATGCTGGCTGGCCAGGGAGCCCCAGGGACCCACCCATCTTCATCTCCCCAGCAGTGGGATTCCAAGAACTCAGCACCATGCATGACTAAAAAAGAACCGTTCTGGAGACCAACATCAAGCAAGCATTTTACTGACCAGACCATCTCCACAGTCCAGGATGCCTCCTACTTATGACTCAGTTGGGTATCCTTCCTATAAATCTCAGCCATCAGTACAACTACATGCTGAGTGCTGGCGACCTTCTAACGAAGTACTAAAGGTGGCTATGGGAACCAGTAATGCAAGAACCCACCCCGCCCACTTCCAGCAAACAAAATTCATTCAGCCATTCTGCACGCCTAACTGGTACACAGGCAGAAGAATAAAATAAGGCATAGGACCAAGCTGAAGATAAAAGAACTGTGGAACTGTGTTTAAGATGGAATAAAACATACAAAAAAATATGGAGGTAGGCAGCATGCATTTCACACAAATACAAAAATAAAATGAAATAACCCACTACATCGTGTGCCTAAATCTCATTTCTCAAGTCAAGAATGTATGCAAAACAGCCTCGCTTTTGTAAACTTCTTGTTCTTCCTACAGAAATGAAATTTGGATTTAAGGGCTGGGGAGATGGTTCAGCTGGTAAAGTGCTTATCCTGCAAGCTTGAAGACTTAAATTCAGCCTCCAGGAATCCACATTTTAAAAACTATCAAAAGCCAGGTGTTACATAATCCAAGTACTGGGGCCCTGAGTTTGAGCTCCAGCACCTATGTCAAAAGCCATGCATAGCGGCACATGTTTGCAATTCCAGCCCTGGAGAGATGGAGGCAAACAAACCCCTGGGCCTTACTGACCAGCCAGAGTCCCAGGCATACCAGAAATCTCTTGCTCAAAACAAACGAACGAACNAAAGGTGGAGAGTGACTGAGAGGAATGACAGCCATGGATGTCTTGGAATTTCCACACTCAAATTCACACATGTGCACATATATCCACACACATACATACAGCTGGGTGTGGGCACACACACACATACATACGCTACATACTTTCTCACTGTGAGTTGCCCCTCTCCGAGACCCACCTCCCCTGAGGACAGCAAGTTATTAAGGTATTCTAGGAACGCCTCATCCTTTATCTCATTGTCCGTAAAGATGAAGGTGATGCCTTTGCCTTCAGCTCCGGCGACTTTGTACAAATTCTTTAAGTCTTCTATTAGATTGTTCACATTGTAAGACCTAGAAGAGAAGCAGTAGATGATTTTTCAAAGATTCTAATGACGTTAGAGACATGGCTCAGCAGTTCTGAGTACTCGCTGCTCCAACAGAGGACCCAAGTTTAGTTCCCANCTCCCACACTGGGTAGCTCAAAAGTGCCTGTAACTCCAGTTCCAGGGGACCTGGTACCCTCTTCTGATCTCTGTGGGCACTGCATACACGTCTTGAGCATACAGACAAGTAGGCACACACATACACATAAATTTAAGAGTAACACATTAACATATATAGTCATAGTTTATCTCAAGACACAGTAATAAACCATGATAATTAGAGCAAAAAATCCGCACTGGCTCCAACACGTACTGAGTAATNGTGTCTGCCAGAAAATGTGGGGAGCAGAGATAAAGAACTAAGTGTTGCCATTCAAAACAAGTCTGTTCTATACATCTCAAGAACTGAGAAGTGGAGAATTTAATGGAAGTGATCCAGAAATCATAATGGGAAAGGAAATCATCGTAATCAATAGATATTGTCCACATGAATATACATCTAATATCCAAAACTAATCTGAAATCTGGATGAGTTTGGTTTTTGGGGTGGGGAAGTCACAATAAATTAGGAATAAACTTAGTGACAAATTATATATCGCAGCCATGTGCACAGCTCACTAAGTGGCTAGATACAGAGAACACCTACAGATACATTATGCAATTTGGCCTAAGTAATTGCAGTACTGTAGTGAGGGGGTTACTGATTATGAAAATGGAAGATCTTGGGCTTTTCCCTATCTACCCTGTTTCCTGGTAGATACAAGGGCNACAGGCAGTGGTTTCGACATATAATAATACAACAGGCCTTTTCTGAAGTGCTGTATCTAAAGGGTATGTATGATAAGGATAGTGAAGAAATGTCACATGAAGAGGGTTTCCTAGTGTAAGTGACAAGGCCACCGACTGGGATCACAGATTCAGATACATCCAAGAAGCTGGCTCAGTACCAACAAGGGAAGAAGTGCTGGGGGCTGGAGCCTCCACCAGCTAGAAGGAGTGCACGGCCCGCTTAAGNAGAAAGCCATGGTTCAGCCAGCCCCTGGAAGGCAGACTCCATGATCCCACTTAAGGAGAGAGCCATGGGCTCAGCCAGCCACCGGAGGGTAGGTAGACTCTGTGATGGCAACTTTTCCAATTATCTCAAGAAAAGTCAGCAGTATATCTTTTAAGATGTTAAACCTCCCAATTTTTAAGTTTCTTAAGTTTTGACTAATTTCTATTAACACATTTTAACTAATTTGTATTTGACATAGTTTGTGCTATTTAGTTATTGAGAATTTCATACACGAGTAACTGTATTCACATCGTGTCCACCTCTCTCTCCTCCTCTCCTCCCATGTCCCCCCTTAATGCTCTCTCAAGTTTTATTTCTTCTGCTATAATCATTATTCTCTCTCTCTCTCTCCCCTCTACCCCACTCTTACACACACACACACACACACACACACACACACACACACACACACACACACACACACACACACACACGACCTGCCATTGAATGTTACTCTTACATAAGTGTTTCAGGCTGACCACTATAACCTATCAGGAGGTCCATCCCTGGTGAAAACTGACTCTCCCTTTCCCCACAGCCACTGACTGCCTATAGCTCTTCATCTATGAACAGGGACTTATGAAATGTCCCCCAGCCATGCTGGCATGTCCACTGGTGCTGTCATCATGCAGGTCTTTGGCTGTGGGTGTACTTTATCCATAATCTGTGTGTATCTTCTTACATATGAATTTGTACTTAGAAACAGGGGGCGAGAAAGAGGGCTCAGTGGGTAAGGGTACCTGCTATCAAGCCTGATGACCTAAATTCAATCCCTCAGGACCCACGTGGTGGTAGAACACAGACCCCTAAATGCTTTGGCAGGCCCACGTATATACACACATGCACACAAAATAAGTAATAAAAATTCAAGAAAAAAAAACTGAAGTAAAGCAATACACCAGAGCGCTATGTTTTTAAACACAAACATTGAACTGCAGGATAACACGTCACTGAGTTTTAGCCCATCTTACCTGGTTAATGTGATCTGGAATATTTGGTANCCAGCGATAAAAGAGGCCAGTCTCGAAAGGCTCTGCTTCCCTGAGCCGCCGACACCTACCAGCAATGCGTTCCCACAGGACGTTCGGATTATCCGAGAGATCTAGTTTTAAAACAAGAGTGTTTATCAGAAAGTGGGTGCAAATCTCTACATTTTCTTGCACTCACAGGGCCAAAGTCTGACCATGTGTTTCCAGACTACCTTAGACTCTTTACTAACAATGCTATGGCCTGGATTTTGTTGTTGTTGTTTTAACATGTCACATTGTTTTATTTAGCTTAATTTCTTTTTTTTTAATGTGTGTGTCTCTCTCTGTGTGTGTGTGTGTGTGTGTGTGTGTGTATAGGGGGTGCCCTTGGACGTCAGAAGAAGGTGCTGGATCCTCTGGAGCTGGAGTTATGAGCCACCAACATGGGTGCTGGAAGCTAAACTCAGGTCCTCTGCAAAAGCAACGAGTGTTCTTAGCTACTGAGCTGTCTCCAGCTCCTTCGGTTTCCTCTGCCCACCTATGTTTGCATCATAAAAAAGAACAAGTTGGTTTTACTCTCTTCTGTTTCATAACTGTTCTTTTTGTGTGTCTGTGTGCACGTGTCATTACTTATTTTTATTTTTTTAAGATTTATTTTTATTTGTGTGTATGGGGAGTGGGGGGCAGTGTACATGTTGTACAGGTACCCAAGGAGGCCAGGAGAGGATATCAGATCTGCTGGAGCTAGAGTTATAGGCAGTTGTGAGCTACCCAATGTGGGTCATAGGAACCAAACTTCAGTCCTCTAGAAGAACAGCAAGTGCTCTTAGCCTCTGAGCTATCTCTCCAGCCCTCATTTAATTTCTTTGAGACTTTGTGGATGATGACGATACACCAAGTGTAAGAAAGGGCTAAAGTTGATTGTGCATTGTCCACGTCGCCTATTACAATGAATCATACAGACACCTATCTACAAGGAACACTGGCTCTACCGTCTATTTTCACAAAGTATCAAAATTCTGTGATTAGCAAGAGTAGAGGAGACACTTTAGGGGAAAGCCTGTGGGAGCTAGCCCTCCACCTGGTGTGGCTCTTCTGTGACTGGTTTCTGTAGTAAGGATAACAGGAAAATGAGGCTCAGAGCTTATTATGGAGGCCATATAAAGACACTGCAAAAAAAAGCCATCTTTTAGTCTTTTATGTTAATGTCACCAACTAGGAAGAATGTAGATGGATCACTGAATCCATTATTATCCATAAAGGTATCTATTTTAAAAGATTTTATTTATTTTGTTTTATGTTTGCACATGTTTTGTCTGCCTGTTTGTCTGTATACCANATGTATGGAGTTCCCAAGGAGGCCAGAAGAGGGGGCTGAGGAGTCCCTGAAACTAGAGATACTGATGGCTGTGAGATACTGTGTGGGTGCTGGGAACTGAACCCAACTCCTCTGGAAGAGCTGCCAGTGATCTTAACCACTTAGCCACCTCTCCAGCTCCTAAAAGTAACTATTTTTAAAAACATATGATATATCCAGATGATAAATCAGTAATGACACTTGGTTATGCATGGATTACATCACATTTTGAAATATACTCATCACTTATGTTTTTCTGCACCTAGATGAGGGTCTCAAGGCCCCTGCGTCGTTGTCATGGTGGGAGTTTAGTAACCAATGTGTTGGATGCATCGTGTGGAAATCTTGAGACATTAAGAATTCCACTAACTTTGAGGATGGATCCCTACATGATGTCATCACAGCTGGGAAGAATTCCTCTTCCACCATCCAATTACATAAGGGAATAACCTGTTTGGCAGTTTTCCATCAATGGATCACACAATGCTACCTCTAAATAGCTTTTTCCCCTATCAGTCCTGTGCACCTGTCTTTCCCTTCCCCACCAGTCCTGTGCACCTGTCTTTCCCTTCCCCATCAGTCCTGTGCACCTGTCTTTCCCTTCTCCATCAGTCCTGTGCACCTGTCTTTCCCTTCCCCATCAGTCCTGTGCACCTGTCTTTCCCTTCCCCATCAGTCCTGTGCACCTGTCTTTCCCCTTCCTGTCAGTTTGTCCCCAATCTGCACCCCAGTTACAAAGCTGACACTTTGCAAATGGTCTTTTCATCCCTAGGCAACAAGATCCCCACAACAGGGCTGTGGAGATGGCTCAGTAGATAAGAGTCCTTGTTGTGTGCCTGGCAGTGTTGGTTCACTTTAATCCCAGCACTCAGAGGCAGGCAGATATCTGGGTTTGAAGCCAGCCTGGTCTACAGAGTAAGTTCCAGGACAGCCAGAGCTACACAGAGAAACCCTGTCTCAAAGAGTCCTTGCTGTGCAATCATGGGGACTTGAGTTCAAATCCCAGAACCCATGTAAAAAGCCAGGAATGATCACACACCCCAGGCATTATGAGGGCAGAGACAGGAGGATCACCAGAGATGGTTGGCTTCCAGAGATCCAGCTTCAGTAAGAGATCCTGTGTCAAGGAAATAAAGTGGAGAGTGACAGAGCAGGGCACCTGACATCCTCCTCTGGCCTCTTTGTGGGCATTGGCACACATGCTTGCACACATAACAATTAAGTACAATTCCAAGAAGGGGCATTTCTTCCCAGGCTGTTTGAACTTCCTCCGAGAACNGGGANCACTCGGAATCAGAATGCCAGAAGCTCTGGGCACAAAATCCAACTGCCTTTGGAAAACACGTGCTGCTGTGTAAGCGGGCTCAAGGGGTTCTTGATAATCCAGTTTTCAGAAACAGGGAGCTGACTCAACCATGGCTACTCTCCTCAGGGCTGCCTGGCAGGATGGATGCTCTCATGGTACATTTACCTAAGAAACTAAGTTTGAACAACACTTGCATATACCGGGAAGTGTTGAGCCCATTTAGGTTTCCTAGTGGCTTTACCCAGGAGGTCTGCATAAAGAGGATGACTGGACCACGGGCCTGAGTACCAGGTGTTTNTAAGGGTCTACACTTGGCTGTATCTAGCAAAGGGGAGGTCGTTTGCCCCTCTCCCTTGGCATTGTTATAAAAAGCCCTTTGGAATAAAGTTCTGGGCTGATGGATAAGGACTCTGGCCCTCCTGAGGCTACCCTGTGTTTCTGTCTGTCCTCTCGCCATCTAGGTATCTCTTTCTAGCTAATATTTCTCACTTCTCCCTACTCAAGAGTACCCTGGGTCATAAAAGTGGGGGCTGGTCCCCAGTCAACAGCACCTTAATTAGGTGAGTCATCGCATCTTTGAAAAACACCAGGTCAAGACTTGTCCCTCTGATGATCTCATTGAACTGCTTTTGGTAAAACTGCAGTTTTTCACACAGAAAATCGAAGCTTGGCACCTACAGGAGAGAAAAAAAATAATATTTAAGACCCCAATTTTTTGATGTAGCAAGTATTTTTTCCTCTGTTTTTAGTCTGTGATTTACTAGTTTAGCTTTTTGAAAATACACAGAAACTTTGTGCCGTTTATGTGACCAAATCCACAACGTTGTTGCTGTGAAGCAAAGCCTTGCCTACTGTGTTTTGTACATCGGTCTTTTGCTCAGCATGCACTTTATAATTATGTTGATATGTGATCGTCTCCCCTCCCCCAAATTCATTTGCAATCTTGTTTTCATTTCATTAATTAAATCTACTTCTTTTTACTTAATTTTTATTTATGTGTATGTGTTCCTGAAGGAGTTTTCTGTAAACCATATGTTGCAGACGTCATGGAGGCCAGAGGTGCCAGACCCCCTGGTACTGGAGCTACAGGGAGTTGTAACCACCATGTGGGTGCTGGGGACTGAACCCAGGTCCTCTGCAAGAACAGTAAGTGCTTTCAACTGCTGAGCCATCTCTCCAGCCCCAAATCAATGTATTAATGTAGGAAAAGAGCATGTCTCAATTTAATGCACTAAAGTTTTATCACACCAATTCCTCAATATTTTATCAAGGGACTGCAGATGTTGAACAAAACACTTTCAAAGTTACATTTTCTATCTTGGGACAGTTGGCAAAGGCTGACCAAACTTCTATAATGGCTAAATGAGATATTTTAGCTTTGTGATCCTTACCATTGCTACTGCAATTACTCCACTCTGCTCTTGCAAAGCAGTCACAGACAAAATATAAACAAGTATACATGACTATGTTTCAATAAAACTTTATCTAGAAACTTTGAAATTTGAATTCTATATAGCTTACACGGTGTTTATTCTTTAACTATCTATCTATCTACCTATCTGTCTGTCTATCTGTCTGTCTATCTGTCCATCCATCAATATCGATATGTCTCTCAATTTAATATCCACTGCTACCTGTATGTGCATGGGTGTCAGTGTGGTGATTATATTATGTCCCCAAAATATTGTGTACCCTAATAAAACTTATTTGGGGTCAGAGAACAGAACAGCCACTAGATTAAACATAGAAGTTAGGCAGTGGTAGCACATGCCTTTAATCCTAGCATTCCCGAGGCAGAGATCCATCCAGATCTCTGTGAGTTCAAGGCCACACTGGAAACAGCCAGGCATGGTGGCACACACCTTTAATTCCAGCACCTGAGATCTCATGTCTTTGCTTGAGAAAGACACATGCCTTTAATCCCAGAAAGTACTGGCAGGAAGCAGAAAGGTATATAAGGTGTGGAAACCAGAAGCTAGAAGGCCTCTTAAGCTTTCAGGCTTTGAGCAGCAGTTCAGCTGAGATTCATTTGGGTGANGACTCAGAAGCCTGCAGTCTGAGGAAACAAGATCAGCTAAGGAGTTGGCAAGGTGAGGTTGGCTGTGGCTTGTTCTGTCTCTCTGATCATTCAGAATTTACCTCAATACCTGGCCTGGTGTTTTCAATTAATAAGACCGTTTAAGATTCGCTCCACATGTCAGACCATCTCCTAGAACATAGGCAGCCTCTCAGGGCCTTGAAGAAAAGTGACCTTCCCTCTTCCAATAGCCACCAACTGTCAATGGCTCCTTAGCTGACACAGGACTTCATAAGCTACTCCCCCCATCCATGCTGAGAAAAAAAAATTTTTTTTCTGAAATCCTCTAAGAGATGAAACTAAGTACCAATTCGTAGATTTTGGGCACTTCAAACGTAGTATCTTCAGGTTCATCACCAGTGGGTTCAGGCATGTCACGGAGAAAATCCACAAAGTACGGTTCAGGTAAAATAGATGACGCGATCTCAGAGCTGATGTTCTCCTCAACAGCCCGAATGAGTTGTGTATTGAACCACTGTTCATCTTCAGGAGTTATAAACCTGAAAGGACAGGGCACTGAAAAGGAGACCAAAGAGAGAGGCAACCTCTCTACTCTGCACCTTCCCCCTCCTCCTGACAGGAAACACTATACCCTCTATTCGGAGAAGGGCACAGCCCCATTGCTTGGGTGAAGCTGACAGGTCCCTATGACTTGCAGGGCAAGTGAGGAACAGGCATGTGACTCTCACCGTGTCAGACCTACAGTGCCACAGAGAGAAGACAGAAGGGCGGCTAACATCTGTAGAGCTCTACCTATGTGTTAGAATGTTGCAGTTGACGAGCCTGGTGACATCAGGTACATCTCACAGATGAGGAAACCATAGCTCAGAGANGACTGAACTTGAATGGGGTGATATGAGATTTCATCCATGCAATGACCACCGTTTTTAGAAAATACACAGCTGAAATTCACTGCTAAATTGTATCAACTCTCTGGTGGTGTCGTGGCCTATGAAGGGGAGCTGTTGCAGCAGTGTGGGGTGAACTGGCAGAGAACTTTCTTAAACTGACCAGCAAGTGGGAAGCGCCGTTAATATTTTTCAAGCCTCATTGGAAACTGACACACAGGCCAAGGAGATGGCTCAGTGGACAAAGGACTGTGGCACAAACGTGGAGACCTGAGTTTGGATAGCCAACACCTTTGTAAAAGCCAGGTGCAGCAGCAGATACCTTGTCACTCCAGCTCTAGGAAGGCACAGGNGGGAGGAGCCATGGAGCTCTCTGGTAGGTCGGTCTAGCTGAATTAGCGAGCTATGGATTCAGTGAAAGACCTTGCCTCAAAAAAGAAAGTGGAGAGGAGTTGAAAAAGATAGCATGCATGGACCTCTGGCCTCCACGAGCATGTGTACACGTACATGAACACACACAATTTGAGACAATAATCCTTATCCATGGCTATGAGTAGGTAATGCAAGAATCAGTCTAGGAGTTTAGATTAATTAGGCCTCGCTTCTCAGGTCACGTGTGTAAACTTCAGGGCTGCAATGCACACCTGTCTGCGATGACTCTGTTACACTCATGCTTGAAGAGTGACATGAGAATGGGAATCGAGCTACACTCTTCAGCTTTTATGGTTAACATCCCTTGCCAAATTCTGGAAAGATCACGAAGGTTGAAGATGTAATGGAATTTGGAAGGCGTCGGCAGCATCTTCACCTGGAGACGAGAAATAAGGTTAATACTCTCAATTTAATTCTCAGATAAAAAATTAAGAGTAGAAATGTCTTCTTGACTATTCTATCTCATACACCCTATTTTAATATTTTCTTCTTCACTTCTATTTTTTTAGTTGTTTGCTTGCATGTATGTCTGAGCACCACAGGGGTGCAGTGCCCGGTGAGACCAGAAGAGGGCATTAGATCCCCAGGACTGGAGTTACAGATGGTTGTGAGCCATCATGTGGGTGCTTCAAACTAAATCCAGGTCCTCTGCAAGGGCCGCCAGTGCTCTTAACCACCTCCAGCTCCCCTCACATATNCTATTTGAGAATGGACCTGCTGAGTACATAAATAAAACCAGATTCTTTTTTTGTCACAGCATTGACAGTAAAAAAAAAAATCATAAATAAGCAACATATAAATTTTAAAGCCAGGAATCCTAAAACAGGATGGGTTTGAGAATAACGCATAAGAGACAGCCTCCAATTCCTGTTGTTCTGCCACTGGTCAGCCTCAGACAGACAGTTGTGGGCCACGATGTGGGTGCTAGGAACAGAACCTGGATCCTCTGTTAGAGCAATGAGTGATCTGCTGAGCCACCTCCCCAGCCTCAGTTTGTCATTTTTAATGAGTTACCTTGGTCCACTGCCACAGCACTCGGCCCACTGAGACTAAATTACCAATCATCTCACATATTTCAGGCTTGAACTTTCTACATGGATCAAAGTATCCACAGCCAATAATTCCTGGGGAGAAAATAAGACGGAAGGCACACGGTTTTTATTTTTAAAAGTCACAGGGCATATGTTTATTCTAATGAATAAATCATTACAAGATTAAGTGAGAAGTCGCCCAGCGATCCTTAGTGGCAGTGGGTTATGTTGCTGTGGGATATCTTCCTGTACGTTGTGAATATGTGTTGCTCTGATTGGTTGATAAATAAAGCTGCATTGGCCTATGGCAGAGCAAGATGGAGCCAGGCGGGAAAATCCAAGAGAGATAGTGGGAGAAAGGAGAGGAAGGAGACTCTGCAAGCCTCCGGCAAAAGAAGTCAGATGTAAAAATACCGGTAAGCCATGGCCACGTGGCAACTTATAGATTTATAGAAATGGGTTAATTTAAGATATAAGAGCTAGATAGCAAGAAGCTTGAGCCATAGGCCATTCAGTTCGTCATTGACATAAGCCTCTGTGTGTTTACTTGGGTCTGAGCAGCTGCAGGACGGAGCGGGACACAGGAAAACTTCCAGCTACATTATGTACAGCCTGGATTGCCATCTCCCATGGCCATAGGATATGCTTACATATTTTCACAGGACACTGATCCACCTTTATAAATCCTGGATTGCCTGGTCACACCATGTGGCTAGGCCGCTGCAGGACAAAGGCGCTCCTAGCTGACAGTCTGATTGCAGGCTGTTATTTACCTCTAGATCCCTAATAATTGGGCCTCGACTTTATGAATAAATTGATACAATTCCAGGTCCTTTTGATGAACTCTGCTCATCAATGAAAAAATTATGATTAAAAATAATAATTCTATTCTAAATATATTTTATTAATTTTGATCAAAAGATATACAAGATTTGAGATATATATATATAAATGACACATTTCAGATTTCATTCTCTGGCTATCCTGCTGAGACTCTAAGGATTCATAATTTTGCTCTGGCAAAATTCACCACCGTTATGTTGCTAATATGTCTAAAGATTTTGTCTTTTAAAAAAAAAGTTCTTATAAGCTTNAGGAGATCAAAATTCACCAATGCTCACAAGCCGACAAGGACCAGGAAGAATGTAACCTGACTACAGTTTACTTCTCTCACTTGCAAATTTTCCTTTTTTCTTGGGGGGGGGGTCTTTCCCTCTCCCTGGCCTGAAGTCCCCTTCTCTCATCTGCTAACCATGCATTTANTATTCCATAGGTACACCTAAGAGAAAAGGTTTCCTCTTTAAAACTCCTCAACTGCATGGTCTACCATTAATACATATATTTGTTCCCAGCAGAAATCCTAATCATTTAAAGAATTACAGGTTGCCATCTTCTGGGCCACTGATGTGCTGTCTAACTGCAGGCCTGCATTCTGCCCTCCAGCCCACACGGATATGCTGTCTAACTGCACCCTNATACCCTGCCTTCCAGCCCACATACCAGGGAGTCCTGCTGCACTCTCCTGGTTGCCTCTCAGAGACTGATTCAAATTGCTACCTGCATGGAAAAAGCCAGCTCTTCCCAAGTTTCTGTGTTCCAGCCTTTCGAATTCCTAACTTCGCCCTATATCAATCAGCATGAAGCAACCATGAGCGAATTCTACATCCCAAATGTCACTCCCTTTTATTTCCTTTTTGCTTAATCCGAGACTGGACTGCCCTATTATTAATTGTATAAATTCCGCCCATAATCCTGGAATGTATATACTATTAGACATTCTCCTCATGTACTTTTGACAATTGTCCTGTATGGAAGTCTTGCTATGTATACCTTGACACAGGTTATTACTGTCCTCTCATGGCTTATGGTTTAATATTGCATTGATTACAAATTTAAATTAGGTAAGCTTCAGCTGCAACCTTGGTCCCATAGGTGCTCATGACTAACGCAGGTAACTCTTTAACTATGCCTCTTTAAAATACAGGTTAACCAAATTAATACCACTAATCAAAGATTAACAGATAGAGTTAATGTTCCAAACTAACCATTACTTTTTGAAAAGTCACAATTACAGTATTTAGACACATTTGACCATATTATGCTATACCAGCTAATGATAGAATTTACGTTACTCCTCTGCTCCCTTTTTGGGACAGAGATATTCTAACTATATACAACTATACCTATTAGATGGTTAAACTAATTCTCAGCCTGCCATCTACATATTCACTGCCCTGGAAAGAATTAAACATTCCCCTTTTTTTACTAAATGAAAAATCCAGAACTACTGTTAACTACAGAAAAATGTAACGGAATTTAGCTCCTATCACAAAATCTACTACTTGGAAAAGTCAAGGACTTTTCCAAAGGTCAAGCCATGGCCTAAGAAGTCTTGGTGATATTTTAGCTTTTGTATCTATTAGCTGTTTCCTACAGTGATTTTCTTGTAATGCTATGTGTGCTTCCAAGAACTCATAACAGTGTATTTATCTAAAATACCCATCAAGCATCCAAGGCCAAATGAAACAACGCCTGTTTCCTAGGTCAGGTGGAGAGCTTTATTTCTTGCGCAATTTAAGATGAGACCCTCCTTTCTTACAGCCTTACTAACTTTATAGACCCATAATTTCTTACCTAACTACTTCTAGGAATGTAGGTTGAGCACATAAATCGCCTTTTGATATACTAACGGATTATTAGCACTCAGTGTTGACCTCCTCCTTCACCACTCCCCTTTTGGGTTGTAAAAGAAAGCCTGATGATCACTGCCTGAGGAGAACTCTTACCTGTCTTTATGACTTCCAGGAAGTCAGGCCTGGTGACCTGGCTGGAGGGGGAGGATTGCCTTGCTTGGGTTTATAACAATATAGATCAGAGAACGGGAGAGGAGAACAGAGAAGGATGAGGACAGAGAAGAGAGAAGAAGAGAACTAGAGAGAGAACTTGAGGATAGGTTGGAAGATGGGGAAGTACAAGATCAGATGAGGAAGAAGGAGATGGGAGAGGAGCTAAGATGAGAAGGAACTAGAAAGATAAGAACCTGGATGGGGCAATGAGAGCAGAATAGAAGCTGTAGAGAGAGAACTTATCAGAAGAATAAAGTGTATGGACTAAGGAGTTTCGTGTACATAGATTCATTTCATTTCATCAAAGATTAAATTATCAGCTGATTGTAGATCGAGGGGCTGGACCCCCTTAGTCCCCATTAATAGATGCCAGATTTGGTACCAATGATCTTAATTTCATTAACATTTCAAAGTACTAGTTATTATTGTTAACTTTGTGGGCTTGTGTGAAGTA
>LZPO01107926.1:290338-306288 GCA_001675575.1 Neotoma lepida | reverse complement strand
AAATCCTACGGGCACCACAACCGGCAATTTTTAAAAGCTTCCAGAAATGTCTTTGGGGGAAATCCCCTAAAAGACACNTCTACATACCCTTTAATCTGTAAATGGAACTTGATTTGGAAAGAGGGTCCTCTGAGGGTATAATGAATTTAANCATCTTTTTTTAAAAGATAATTGTTTGTGTTTGAGTGTATGTCCCATGATCCCAAGGAAACAAGGTCCTAAACACCATATACCCAACAACAAGTCCCCTCAAAAAAGAAACAGAAGAAATGAAGGCCACATGAAGACACATGCATGGTTATGCCACAAGCCTCAGAAACCACCACAGCTCTGTCACAAGCTCCAAGGGAGGCCGACACCTTGATCTCACACTTCTTGCTGCCAGACCTGGGACAGAATTAACATGTGGTGCTTTATTTAGGCCATCAGTCTGTGATGACTGGCACACAGCCCTAGGAAGATAAGACAACGCTTTAGCCCACCCATCCCATGTCGTTCTTACTGGGAAATCGAATGCATGGGACTTTTAGATTCCTGTTTCCAGTTGAACCATCCCTAGAAAAACCTGAAATGCAGACAGAACTAAGTGAGTGGTTTGGGAGGAAGCATGACNTCCAGAAGGACCAACTCTCACCCTGTGAGGGACTTCTGACAGACTTCCAGCTGCTCGTGTAGGTGAGGCAAAAGTTGCCCCATGGTCTCGTCCCCGACGCAGCAGCTGATCACATTGGGGTTCTCGTGAGCTCGCTGCATGATTTTTACCCACGACTTGTCAATATTCTGGAAGCGTTTGGCTTCCTAAAAACAAATCCGTAGTTAGGTAAAGATTAGCATCTAGGTAATTGAAAAGAGGAAGCGCTTCACTTTGTAATTCCTGTCAGTGCTTCAGATTCAGCCTGTGTTCATCTCAGGCTACATCATTTAAACAAAAAAGAAAAAAATTTTTTTTTCTTCATCTGAGTTAATTCTGAAGAACGAGGAGACCCTGAACCAGTAAAGCTGCTTATTAAAATGCTGCCTGATCGCAATGGGGTTTATCACTTATTTGTTTCCTTGCATTTAATATAGTTCTGAAGTGCCACATGATTAATTCGCAGAGCTATCAACTTAAAGTTCAAACCTAGTCTTTCGGCACCCCAGGTGTTTTGGTTTGATGAGCAAACTGAAGAGGCAGCGGAGATAATTTGATCTCACAGTCCTTGGAATAATCACAGCCCCACATTGCCTCGGGAAAAGGCAAGGAGGAGAGAAGGCTGAAACCACAAAACAAAGCTTAATTTACATACTTGCAAATAAAAGTAAGTGCTGTGGATGATATTAAGTTTTTTGTTCAATTGCAAAAAAATGCCTCTGGAAACTGGCATAATTTTATCTCTTTTTAAAATGCCATTTTCTAATTAAAAAAATAAACTTTAGTATTAGGTTCTAAAACACAATGTGTTGCAAAGAGAAATGAGCCATTTTCATGCTTTTTATCCTTGATTTATAATCTGCATAGAGCCTGTCTATAAACAGACAAAGTTAGGATGATCAGGCTTAATTGTATAAGAGGAAAGTTACCTTAAGAGTAAACTATTTGTTACTGACTTTTTTTCCTTTTTTTTTTTTTTTTTTTTTTTTTTTTTTGAGACATGTTCACATGAAGCCTACAGCTGGCTCTGAACTCACCTTGCATCCAAGGATGACCTCAGATTTCTCATCCTCCTGACTTCATCTCCTACATGCTGGGGTTGCAGGCATGTACCACCATGCACAGTTTATATGCTACTGGGAATTGAACCCTGAGCTCCATGAGTGTTTGGCAAACACTGTCCTATCAGAGCCACACCCTCGGCCTATTTAAAAGGCTCCAAATGGAGATGTTTCAATACATATTTCTAATACTGTGTCTTTTTTCACACTGTATACTCCTGACCTGCTAATAGTGAGTTTATTAATTGTTAATTTGTACTTAACTGAACATAGACTAATTTTATTTTTTTTAAAGATTTACTTATTTATTATGTATACAGTGTTCTGCCTGCATGTATGCCTGCAGGCCAGAAGAGGGCGCCAGATCTCATTCTAGATGGTTGTGAGCCACCATGTGGTTGCTGGGAATNGAACTCAGGACCTCTGGAAGAGCAGCCAGTGCTCTTAACCTCCGAGCCACCTCTCCAGACCGACTAATTTTAATACTATTATTCTCAGAGGGTTAGTACAAGGGCTGAAAACAATGGTTTGATGGTACTCTTTTTGAATGTATGTTAACTCACTCACTCTCAAGACGTCACCATTTGAAACCACGGATTTTCTTCTTTCTACTAGTGTAAATTAGAAACCCTANGTGTCTGTGCTCCAATAAAACTTTATTTAAAGTTATTTTTAAATTTAATTATGTGTATTGTACATAGAGGAGTGTTGCCCATGAGGGCCTACGGAAGCTAGAAGAGGACATGGAGTCTCCTGGAGCTGGAGTAACAGGCAGTTGGGAGTCACTTAATGTGGGTGTTAGCAATGAACTCAGATCTTCTGCAAGAGCAGTGTGTGCTCTTAATAGCTGAGCCATCTCTCAAACCTAAAACTTTATTTTTAAACAAGTGTCTGGGCCATAGTTTGCCAACCCCACATGATTTATCAAAAATTGACCATAGGAACCAGAGAGACGGTCAGTGTGCAAAGATGCCTGATGTCAAGCAGTGTGATGTGAGTTCAGTCTCCAGGATCCACACGGTAGACATAGAAAACTGACTCATGTCATGTGTGCATGCACACACATTCATACACACAAAATAAATAAAGTGTAAAAAAAAATTAAGACTTGACCATATATCTTCGGGAAGATTTTCACAAAGACATAGATGACACCAAATATTTTTTTTAATAGTAATCGGGATTGAACCTAGTGTTTCATGCATGCTAGGCAAGCACTGTACACTTACAATTCCCCTACCTCACACTCCTGAGCAGCTGAGATCACAGCCTAACACCACTAGGCCCAGCTCACCTAATAATTTTATAAGTAACTGCAAAAGCTCTATTTACCTGAGGCAGCTGTTTGGCAATGTCCCCACCTACAAAGACGGCTTCCAGATAGACCCACAGGTTCTGCACCACCAGCCACTCTTCAATGATATCCGAGGAAGTGGACAATTTAAACACCCAATTCTGGATATTCTTTTTAAACGGAGCATTATATCTAAAAACAAAGAATAGGAAACATGTTTCTGACTGCAGTGAGGATGGTCTGTGGCTGGTGCTGGGGTAGGATTTGCAGATATATTTGGTGCTTCACAGATATCTGGGAGGAGGGTCTCCCAGAATAAGGAATTTCTCAAATAACCATGTACCCCCTATCAAGGCCCTGTGTACTGCTGGAAAGTGATTCTCAGTTGAATTCTCCTCCCAGAGAATGGTGAAAACACTGAGTTTTATGGTGTCATAAGTATATTTTACCAGGTTATATGCAAGTCTAAGATTCAAGAATTCAAATCCAATGCCCTCCTCGAGCTTCCTGGGCACCTGCATACGTGTGACATACACACAAATACATACAGGTACACATATATTGGAAAAAAAACCTACTGCAATTAGCTAGGAGCATTGAGGCTAAAAATGCTCAAACCAAAGACCTGACAGCTGTCATTCTTCAGGTCAGCCTACAGTCTGTTTTCAAGAGTCTGCTAGCCATGGAAGACAGGATGACAAATCTGCAATTATCTATGGGAATCACCAGCCTTGAAATCTAGAAACCAATGATTATGATACTGTCCCCTTTGCTAGGCAGACTCAGATTCAAACAGTGGGTCTTTACCTCAACACATCCAAGCCACAGTTCCCTGACTCTGGATCTTTAGAGATTACACATATCCAAACACAGGCTGGGGCCAGAGGTCATGCTGGCTACCAGTCATTAGCCAGGGATCCCATCTTAGAGCGTTAGAAATGCCCATGTTCCCTGGACATTGACCTCTGTTGATGATGGAGCTGTGGTGTAGGGATGTAAGGGAGAGAACAGTCGAGAACTACCAGAACTGGAGAGATGGCTCAGGGGTTAAGAGCACTGGCTGCTCTTCTAGAAGACCTGAGTTTAGCTACCAACAGCCACATTAGATGGTTCCCAACCATCTGTAACTCCAGTTCCAGAGGATTCAGTACCCTCTTCTGGACTCCATGGACACCTGTACACGTGTGGCGTACACACAGACTGATAAACATGTACACATAATTTTAAAAAAATAGAACAAAATATTGCGATCAGCTACGAGGGTTGAGGTGACAAGTGCCCTCATTGGGTAACAAATAGAACAAGGTATGACAAAACAGAGGAGCTAAGAAGAGGCCATTTCGATNGAGAGCATAATACTTGTTAAGCTGCCAGTGTTGGTGCTAACAAGTGTGATAGCCTGCACCCTGGAAAAATAGGGGAGACAGGTATCTCTGAAGAGAGGTGACGTGGCCACGGCTCTTTAGGAAAACAGACACTTTGTGCAGACAGACAAACGCTTGAAAGGTAGGGCAGAATCTGATTTAATGCCCCAGCTACAAAATTAGGCTTTTACCTGGTAGTTTATGATGCTGAATCCCAAATTTAAATCTTACCCATGAATTATACAATTACCTGTTGCTCAGCAAGGAACCTAAGACCATCAAGCTGTCCTCCATCAGAGTGATAATTTCTCCAGACTCGGTCCCTTTGAGCAGGAGCTCGCCTTTCCCCTTGAACGCTGCGAAACTCAGGTTTTGGTTGGTCCAGTTCTCAATCACCTGCGTCAGCTTGGCTTCGATATCCTTCTCCTTACTGGCAGATATGCAGATATCCTTCAAAGGAAGAGGGGAGACTCATGGCATTCTCAGCTGCAAATCACATGCACCAGAAAAATCACAGCATGTGTAGCAGAGAAGGGACCAGAGGTCGCCTTTTCTCAGTGAGTTAACTTGTAGCCGAGAAAGCCAAAGTTCCCATGCTACAGGTTCCCATTGGAACCAATTAAAAAAATCTAGAGAAGGCAGACAGGTGAGAGGGCTCAGCAGATAAAGGCGTTTGCAGCCAAGCCTGATGACCTCAGCCCAAGCTCCTGGAGCTCACCTGGTGGAAGAAAAGAACCGACTCCTGGAGGTTGTTCTGTGACTTCCCCATGCTCACCATGGAATGCACATGGACACACACACACACACAATAAAAAAATTATTTAGAGTATGGGAAAGGAAAACTACAATACTGTTTTAAATTTTCAACTCAAAATAGACTTAGTAAAAAAATCAGTGACTTAAAAATTTGGACACATCCTGAGGAATTCACCAAGAACATAATACATGAATACCATAAAGTTTGTTTTTTTAATGTAAGTGCAGCTAAAAGACAGGAGGGTAGACTGATAGGCGTTAAGATGGCTGCATTTCAAATGCTCGTTTTATCTTAACATGAGCATCAGTATACACCTAATAAACGTCTACCCATTCTCCTCTTCATTGGTGTACTTCAGAAACCCTGTACACCATAGTCTACGTGATTAATGTTGTTTTTCAAATTCCTCACAACTGCCTTATTCTTATTAGCCCAAGCATACGCCCACAATCCTAATCTGACTAGTTCTGTGTCTCTAACGTGTCGTCTGTCCTTTGCACTAGCCTTATGGGCACGGCACATTTTCCTGCTTTACCTTCCACTGTTCCTCAACAATCATAACAAACACACTATCTATATACAAGCTATTTTGAAAGAGTAAATAAAAGTTCAAACTCTCCTTTTTTCAAGAACTATAGAGGGCAAAACAACACTTTAAGAATCAAGAAATCAAGTTGGGTATGGTGGCACACTTGGGAGGAAGAAGCAGGTGGATATCTGTGAGTTTGAGGCCAGCCTGGTCTACAGAGTGAGTTCCAGGACAGACATAGCTACATAAGTGAGACCCTAATCTCAAAACAGACATACACACACACACACACACACACACACACACACACACAAAATCACTGGGGCTGGAGACATGGTGAGGAGGGTAAAAGCAGGTACTGCTCTTGCAGAAGACCTAAGTTCAGTTCCCAGCACCCACATTATAGGGGTCACAACTGCCTGTGACTCCAGCTCCAGGGAATCTGATGTCCTATTCTGTTCTACATGAGCACTGGCCATCATGTGCACATAACCACACACAGACATCCATACATACACATGTATAAAATAAATCTTAAAAACAATTCAAAAATCTGTGTAAGCCATGCAGGAAGGGAAGTAGAACACAGGCTCTCTCTCATGTTAACGCTACAACAAAGGAAAGTAGATGCTAGAAGAGGGGTTGCTGCAGGCTAGGAAGGGGGACGGGAGAAAGGAGCCCTAGTGTCCCACAGCAGAGCAAGGTAACCATTCTTCATGATAGCATTGTGTATCTAATGAATAACCAGAAAAGGGAGACTTGAAGGCCACAAACATAAGGAAATGACAAAGAGATAGACAGAAACATGAAGTGCCCTGTCCTGACCATGACACATCTATACATGTATTGAATCTTCACTTCTTGTTCCACAAATGATGTGTAGAGTAACAAGTAAAAAATAAATGTCCAAGCTGGAGAGATGGCTCAGTGGTTCACACCACCCATTCCAGGCAGCTCAGAACCACCTGTAACTCCAGCTCCAGNGAATCGGACACCCTCTTCTGGTCTCTACAGACACTTACACTCGAGGGCACATACCCACACACAGCCGATCACATGTAAACAGATAAGTAGAAATCAAACGTTTACTTGAGAAGTCTCAGAAAAGGAAGAGGCAACAATTCCTTAATGGCCCACGATACCTCATTCTCTTACACACCTCAATGTCATCCTTATTCTTAAGGAGCGGGGCTTCCATGATATTTCTCAGACAAAACGAATCGGATTCCACATCGAATGGGGTGCCCGTGAGCTCTGAAATGCGGTCCCAGTGCCTCTGCTTCATCGCTTTGTTGGTCATCATCTCCAGGAGAGGACACGACTCACTGAAATCATCAATTCTCTTTTTGAGGTCCAGAAAAGCCTGCCAGTCTTTCAGTCCTTTGGGAAGTTTCCGACATCTGTCAGAAAGAAAAAGGAAAAAAGATTCTCACCTGTGCAGTCACTGTTTTGTTGGTTTTGGTTCTAAAGGAAGTTTCCCCCCCCCTTTGAAAAAAGAGTTATGAACAGACAGCAACAAAATAATGTGTGAAGCATCTTTTTTTGTGGAATATTCCTTTACGCTGCGTTAAAATGTGTCGCTGTGATTGGTTTAATAAAGAAGCCGACTGGCCAACGGCTGGACAGGATAAGGTTAGGTGGGAGAACCAGACTAAAGACACTGGGAAGAAGAAGGGCGGAGTCAGAGGAGTCGCCCGCCTGACATGGAGAGGAAACAGGAAGAGCAAGATGAAAGAGAGGTGACACCACGCGGCAGAATGTAGATTAATAGAAATGGGCTAATTTAAGTTGTAAGAACTAGATAGTAATAAGCCTGAGCTATCAGCCGAGGATTTATAATTAATACTAAGTCTCCGTGTCAGTTATTTGGGAACTGGTAGGCAGGAAAGAAAGGTCCACTTACATCTTTTCTTTCAATTTTTATTTTATGTGTATGAGCGTTTTGCTTGCATGTATGTCTCTGTACTACTTATGTACCTGGTGTCCAGGAAGGCCAGAAGAGGACATCAGATCCCCTGGAACTGAACACNGNTGTAAGCTACCATGTGGGTGCTCAGAATAGAACCCAGGTCCTTTGGAAGAACAGCTAGTGCTTTTGATTGCTGAGCCATCTCTCCAGCCCCTAAAATACCTTTTTTTTTTAAGATTTATTAATTATGTGGGGTTGTCTGCATGTGGACATATGCACCATATGCATACAGTACCCAGGGAGTAAGAAGAGGGTGTCCTGTAGCTGGAGTTACAAGTGGTTCTGAGCCACTGGATGTGGTTGCCAGGAACTGAACTTGGGTCCTCTGAAAGAGCAAGAAGCACTCTTAACCCCTGAGCTATCTCTCCAGCCTCAGCTTGTAAACCGTCTAACAGGGGCCTTGTAAGATAAACACTGAAAGAAAGCCAGCTCATGTAACCAAGGCTCACCTGTTCTGGAACTCCAGAAGCTCCGCATTGATCTTTTCAATATCTACGTCTCCCCAAAGTATTTCATAATAACCACTGATGCTGCCCATGACAGTATCATACAGTCCATACAGCTTCTGAAGCAAGTTGAGTTCTTTTCTGAGGAACAAAATCATGATGTGTGTAGTCTCTCCACACAAGATGCACACAGCAGCAGTGGCTTCCAATACAGAGTCTTTGTTAAAGTCCCTTCTGTAAGGTCAAGGCCCACAGCATCCAATACATAGAATCACTTACCGTTACCAATGCTTTCATTATTTTGTGAAGGACGAATCTGGACTCTTTTCTAATGCTAAGACACAAACTACAATGTTAGTTACCTTGTTTTTTGTTGTTGTTGTTGTTTTGTGTTTGTTTTTTGGAGATAGGGTCTCAGTGAGTAGNTCTGGCTGGCCTGGAACTCGCTCTGTAGTCCAGGCTGGCCTTGAACTCACAGAGATCCCCCTGCCTCTGCCTCCTGAGTGCTGGGATTAAAAGTGTGCACCACCACACCTAGCTTTAGTNATCCTATTTTTCAAATTCTTAAATCATTTTTCTTTTCCATGATCCTAAGAATGATTTCACTTTTCCTCAGAGGTTACTTCCAGGGATGTCAAATGTGTGTCAAGTAGGAGGAGAGAGGAATTTCTACATTTCCTGCAGGGTGACATCACAGTGGAAACCACTACTCTATCATCCCTCAGGTGGCATGCTGTGTTTCAACAAAATGTAAGAGCAGAGCTCTGAAGACACTATGTCTGTGTCTCTCACTTGTTTAACTTTTACTTAATATGGCCAAGAATTACTCAACGTCTTTCTAAAATAACACAAAACCAAATTGACAACGTACATGAGTTCATTAAACTCAATAATTTATGATGAATGATTGATTTCAGGGGCCTGCAAGGTGGCTCCACAGACAGAGGAACCTATCTCTAGCCAAGCCTGAGTTTGAACCCTGGGTTCATAGATCCCACATGGTGGAAAGAGATAATCAACTCACATAAGTTGTCCTTTGATCTCCACACATATGCTGTGGCACATGTACACACACACACACACACACACACACACTTAAAAATAAATGTGACGTAATTTTTAAATAAAATAAAATGTCATTATAAAAACGGTCCATGAGTCAGATGGCTACATGCCTGCTATACTGGATGGAGATTATATCATGTTGAATCTCACACCGAGAGTGTGAGGAAGAACTACTCAACGATGGTGTAAAAGTGAAGATTTTCCAGAACCCTACCTGACAGCCTAATCCAATAAGCCACAGATGAGAACCAGATGCCTGCAATTCTAACCTAACTGGTGAATGGGTTCCACTCAGAGATGGGTGTTTTAGAAGGAGAATAAAACCATCTACCCTAAATAGTTGAATCATTTGTCTATCTTATCATTCATGTATCTCCTGATGAAAGTCAACAGCCAAGACTCTAAAAGCACTGTTGTAATCCCCCACCTACCTCCCAGTGCTGGGAATCAAACCCAGGGCCTCACACATGGTAGGCCAGCGCTCTACCACTGAGCCATGCCCCCAGTCTTAACGCTGCTTCTGAGAAAAGATTCTATTAACTGTATCTTGTTTAAATCCCAGATGTGTTGCTTAAAATCAAACAAGCTATTTAACCACTGATTTCAGTACAATCTACATCTACCCCATGGGGCAGAGCACCCTTGACGTAAATGTAGTCAGAAGGGAAATCAAGCATTGGGGTCAAAACTGCAGTATTTCTGATTCACTAATACCGTCCAAAATTAGCAAAAAGAGAAAGTAAGTCATAAGCTAACTTTATGCGAGACCAGAATTACAGCAATGGACTCTCCATTTTCTCTAGAACACTTTCTTTTGTATATAGAAATTACTTTTCTGTTGATGTGATAACATACTCTGGCAAAAGAACCTCCAGAAAGAAAGAGGGTTTTTTTTTTTTAAGCTCACAGTTTGAGGTTACAGTCCTTCAGAGAGAGGAAATGGAGGCAGCTGGTCACAGGGCATCCACAGTCAAGAAGAAAATGCTGAATGCCGGCACTCAGTCTGCTTTCCCCTATTTATACATCTTAGGATCCCAGCTTGGGAATAAGGCTACCCGGAGTGAGAGGGTCTTCCCACTTCAGTTAACCTGACAATTCCCCCCACCCCCTGGGCTTGGCCTGGGTCCCTCTCCCAGNTGATTCTAGAGCTCATCAAGTGGACAGCTGAAATGAGCCATCACAGAGATTATNCATGCATCGAACAAGTCNGACATACTAGGTATGAGAGGACTATTCAGCTGCATCCTGAGCCCTGTCTTCTGCATGTGGGCAGTAGTGAGTGATTTACATGGAACACTCACACATTTGCAGAACTTACCTGATTTTATGTAAAGCCTCATAGTCAGTCACTGGTAATCCGAAAAGTTGTTCCCCGGATGAATATGTAACAAATTTCCTCCATAGATCATCAAAATTGGCCTATAACAAAGATTTTAAAGTTTTACTGACATGGAATTAATTCAGATCCCATTAAAGTATAATTGATTATAACTGAGAGAAAGGGTAATACACAGGGAAGAAGGATTTGTGGGGCAAATTTATTCTTATCCAAGTCACCAGAGGAAGGTAGAGCGCTTAGGAAAGTTACTTTCAAGCATTCTACACGCATCTATTTTATGTTAAATTCATTCGTTAATGAACTAAGTGGTNTCCAGAAATGCCATATTTCAAATCCCCGTCTGCACATTTGAAAGCAATAAAATGGTATTTTAAAAATCTGTAATTCAGGCTTTTTCGGTACTCTAGACTAGCAAATCTCTCTCTCCCCAGGACTCAAAAGTGAGAAAAGTGTTAGCACAATAGAGCCAGCCTGTTTTCTCTTTATGCAAGAGAGAGTCCATAAAGTGAAAGATTCAANAGTAACACCAAGGGTAACTAACACACATCTTTTCCTTTCTTAAGATTTATTTTATTTTTAACTATGCACGTGCATGTGTATCTGTGTGTGTGNAGTGCCTGTGGAAGCCAGAAGAAGGCAATGGATTCCCCCAGAGCTGGAGTCACAGGTGGTTGGGAGTCACCTGAGGTGGGTGCTGGGCACCAAACTCAGGTCTTCTGCAAGAGCAGTAAGAGGTCTTAACTGCTGAGCCATCTCCCAAGCACCCTCATTTTGTTTATTTTTTTAATTAAAAATTGAATAGCAGACACTTGATTGCTAAAATATGAACCACGTTCAAAGCATGGATACAACAGTAGCGATCCGCCTGTGATAATATAAGCACTCCATGCAAGTCCCATGGAAGCCCCTTCTCCACAGAGTGGCCATCTCCCTAAATGCCTCCGCTTGCCTCGCACTGTTGAGCCTGTACACAAACTGTAAATTCTTCTTCCCCTACCTAACTCTAATTATTCCTCCACAATGCATCTGAGATGCCTCTTCTTCCAGGGAGCCTTCTCTGCTTGCCCCAGTAGTTCCCATCTGGGCTGGGAAACCCCATAGCCCTGCTTCTAAATCCCAAGTTTCGATAACTAGATCATGGTACTCACAGTGTGGCTTCAGAATCGTGTCCTCTAGCTTGCTGTGTCCCTGTCAGATTTTAGCAGCTTAGAGATAACGACCACTCCTAACTGAATCTCAGATTTATATATTTTTAGTTCATGTGTATGAATGTTTGTCTGCACGCACATACGTATACTGTGTATGGGCAGTGCCTAAAGTGGCCAGAAGAGGCCATTGGACACCCTGGAACTGGAATTACAGATGGTTTTGAGTCACTATAGGGATGCTAGGAATCAAACCTAGGTCCCTGCAGCAACAGCAAGTGCTCTTAACCACTGAGCCATCTCTCCAACCATCATCCCCCTTTAATGATTGAGAGTGTAGGAGAGACAGGAAATAGAAAAATATTCTATAGCCACTACAGGAAATAGGGTTTGTAAAAGAGGGGAACATAAACAGAGAANAGAATTCCCGAGGGCTTGTGGGGGCAAATTCATGGAGCATTCCATGAATTTAGAGAATATCATCCAAATGGATGTGATTTTTTCTGAGGATGTTCTCAGTAATCTGAGTACAGTAAAAGATAATGAATGGTTGGTCTGACCCAAGGAATATTACAGTCTGGACCATGAAAGTTTTGAGGTATGCATATACAAGGAAGACTGATGCTGAGAATAAAAGGTAAGCAGGAAAATGACTACCCAATATTTAAACTCTTATGCTGATAAAATATATTGTACTACCAAGTTTCTTCACTTTATATATCAACAGAGATGCTAAGAAATAGGACAAAGTATTCAGTTCACAGTCAAGGAACCATTCTCTAACAATACTGAGATTCTGTGTAGAGCCTGGAGAGACAGAGGGAGGGAGGGTGGGAGGGACAGGTAACACTGTTTAGTAGACTGAAGTGCAAAGCTGGGTATAGTAGCCAAAACTAGTAACCCCAGCACTGGGGAGGTGGAGGCAGACCTCTGGGGCTTGGTGGCCAGCCTAGTCTATTTGGTGAGTTCCAGGCCATTGAGAGACACTATCTCAAAAGAAAAAAAAAGAAAAGGAAAAAAAGGTCAATGATGCCAAGGAATGACACCAAAGTTGTCCTCTGGCCACCATGTGCCCACACACATGGGTACATACGCGTATATGCACACACACACACACACACACACACACACACACACAATTAGACTGCAACTAAAATTTGTGTATATTTTTAACATTAATTTTTCTATTATAAGATAAAACATAAAATTTCCACTAAAATTACATTTTAAAATACAGCCTTGACAATGTGACAGAAGAATGTGTTTACCTGGAATATCTGCAGCCTGTTGCTAGCTTCTTGGGGTGGAATATTTGGAACCATGGGTCCTTCCTATAAGAAATAATATCATCTCCATTCTTACTCCTGATCAATATATGTGTCAGCTTACTGGTTCTATCTGGAACTCACTTTATTTTTTTAAGAAGATTTAAATTGTGTGTGTGTGTGTGTGTGTGTGTGTGTGTGTGTGTGTGTGTGTGTGTGTGTGTATGGGGGGAGATGCACACATGACTACAGGTAGAGGGCATCAGATGCCCTGTAGCTGGAGTATAGGCATCCTGAGCTGCCCAGCATGGGTGCTTATTTCCAAACTCCATTGCTCACAACTGAGCAGCAAGTACTCTTAACTACATAGATGCTGGGAATCAAACCCCATCCCCTGCAAGAGCAGCCAGTATTACTGCTGAGCCATCTCCCCAGCCCCTCTATCAGAAATTCTGTAAGACTTCTATCCCCGAAACAGGGTAANATCTGACCCTTCATTCCTTCCACACCCTTCTAGACCGTTGCTTATTTTAAGTCAGATCTGTTTTCTTTCTCTATAACATACGCTCAAAGGAACAGCCGTTCCCTTTATGCATGGTTGTAAATATGCAGATTGGGTCGTTAACATACGATTTACCTACTTCTTGAGATGTGTCCCTTTTTATCTCACATACCACAGACATTGTAACACGCAGCGTGCCCCACGTTTAAATTACCATCTCATAGGCTTCTGTAAAGTTTATAACGTCCTCACGGAAAACTTCCACCGACTCAAGCAGNTTGCTTTTAAACTTGGGTTGCACTTGAACAAGTTCATCTTGTACGGAAACCTAGAGTCAAAAGGAATATTCAGCATGAGGGTCTGAGTGATGCATTAAAGATGAAAACTATAATTCCTTTCTAGCAAGTTTATGTGCCATCGACTGCTCACTACTTATAATACACATGAACGATCCAGATGCACTTAGAGGACACTGAAGTCTCTCTGCTTTGTGATTTAAGAGGACTGTTACACCGCAGATAAAAATTAACCTAAGGGCTGGAGAGATGGCTCAATGGTTAAGAGCACTGGCTGCTCTTCTAGAGGTCCTGAGTTCAATNCCCAGCAACCACATGGTGGCTCACAACCATCTGTAATGAGATCTGGTGCCCTCTTCTGGTATGCTGGCATACATGCAGGCAGAACACTGTATACATAATAAATAAATGTCTTTTAAAAAAAATAACTCTAAAAGCATCAGAGACCTAAATGTAAAGATTAAAATTCTAAAACTAAGAAAATATAGATGCAATTCTGTATAACTGGATTGGTCAATGATTTCCTGCGTATGATATGAAATTACAGACAAAAAAAACTGGATTGATTAGGTTTTAATTAAAATAAAAAAAAAAACACTAGTGCACTTCAAAAGATGTCACCAAGAAGGTGAAATAATTGGAGCTGGGGATATAGCTCAGTGATAGGACTCTGCTGAGCATGGATGAAGGCCTGAGTTTGATTGTTCCCAGCATCACCAATCAATAAAGTAAAAAGACTATGCACAGAACAAGAGAGAAAACATTTACAAGTCATCTATGAGATAAGGAACCCAGAATATATTAAAAACTCATAAAACTTAACAATAAGAAAGAAAAGCTCAATTTAACAAAAAACCAAACAAGCAGTAGCTTGTATATCTCTGGTGATATACAAATGGCCAATAAAACGGTCAAAGGAATGGATGCTTAATATCGTTAGCANCTGAAAAAAATAAAGTGCCTGGGGCACTATGGATGAACACTGAAAATGAGTGCTAAGTTAAAGATTCCTCACACAGGCCCACATCACATATAATTCCATCTACATTAAATATTCAGAAAAGATAAATCCACAGGCATGGAAAGTGCTCCAGGGCTGAGGTGAGGTAGAGAATGAGGAACACTTGCTAAAAGGCACCGAGTTTCTTTGGGGGATAATGAATATGTTCTAGAATGAGGTCGCAGTGGGTTTTATACAATTTTGTGGATATACTAGAAAGAAAAACCGCTGACTTGCCTATTTCAAAATGGCCAGTCTTCCGCGTGCAGGTTGTATATCAATAAAATTATTATAAGTGATGGTTTTAAAAGTTCAAAGTGTATTTTCCTGGAAGCCATGACTTACTAGAAAGANAGAATTAAGTGTGTGCTTACAGCTTTGCTCTGCAGTTTGTTGAATGAGTATCTCAGGGTGTCAACGCCCTCCGACTCTTCTTTAGTTACTTCCACTTCAAATCTGTTTAAAATGCTATAGGCTTCCTGCAAAGCAGAGGCAGAGTACAGAAACATCTCAGAGGAAGCATGCATGCTCCAGAAGCTTTGGGTGCATTCTGAAAACACTGCACCTTTGAGGAGAGGGAACTCCACTGGCATGCTTTCCAAATGCCTTTAGATTCTCCCCAGCTTCCACAATGCTGACTCAGAATCCCAGGCTCGGAAGCCCTCACTTCACTGCCAGCTAGGTCATTCTGGTGGGGATGCAGGCAGATCACAATGAGCACCTCGATCTTAGGCAGTATCCTTAGAACTATTTTCTGTCTCTCCTCCTTGATCTTGGGGCAATGCTTATGGGATAGTGGTTCATACATTAAGACGGGGATTAACTATGTAAGGAATGGAGAGAAATGATGATGGGTGTGACTACCCAGGAGAAAAGAAACTCAAATGAGTCAAAGGATGGATTAGCAGTTGGATTTATCGAAAGACTGTCGGCTGAAGAAGGGAAGTGTATGATAATTTACTATATAGTAAGGGGTCAGCATCCCAAATTCCCACATACTATGATCTTTAAGGTAGCAAAAAATGTGAATCGTTAGTTCCCAAAGAGAATAAAACTCTAAATGGGCCCAGAAAGCAAACAGTAGTGGCAAACATTGGGTATTCTGGTGGTGTAAATGAGAAATATCCCCCATAGACTAAGGTATTAAGATACTTGGTCCCCCAGTTGGTGACACCATTTAGGGAAGTTTAGAACATATAGTCTTGCTGGAGGAAGTATGTCACACTTGGGGAGGGATCTGAGAGCTTAAAGCTCTCCCCTCCTTCCAGCTCTCTCCTCCCTCTCCTC
>LZPO01107926.1:225355-235974 GCA_001675575.1 Neotoma lepida | reverse complement strand
TGTGTGTGTGTGTGTGTGTGTGTGTGTGATGCTAGGAATTAAACTTAGGGTTGTGTATGTGTTAGACAAGCACTCTACCATGAGATATATTTCCAGCCCTGCTTTTTTGTCAAAGTATTTGATTACAGTACTGAAATCAAAACTACAATAATCAGTATTTGGAGGGCCTAATAATATCCAATAACAGACCTATACTTAAATGCTCTGAGGGATTCCACTGAGAGACTCGTGAGCGTATATAAAGGAAGCCTGAGCAAAGACAGCTATTGCATATGCATTACTGTCCTTTGTAACAGCAGAAGTAGAAATTACTTACTGAGAGAATGGAGGGGTAAACCCCTCTACTTCTGTAAATAATGGAAGTCTGATATAATTTAAATATTGAAAAGTCTATCTAACAAAATATAATTTCTTTTTTTCAAGTAGCTCCTTGTGCCATCCGAGGTCACTTCCTTTTTTTAAGTTTGATTTTACGTATATGAGTGTTTGCTTGCATTCGTGTAGGTGAACCATGTGCATGTTGTGCCCACAGAAGCCAGAGAAGGGCATCAGATCCCCTGGAACTGGAGTTACAGATGGTTGTGAGCTGCTATGTGGGTGCTAAGAACCAAACTCACATCCTCTGCAAGAGCAGCAAGTGTCCTTAACTGCTGAGTCATTTCTCCAGCCCCAAAACATGATTTCTTTGTAGAGGATTACCAGACATCAGTAAAGAGAATGAATTAAATGTACNTGAGCCAANAGGAAACACGTCAAAGGAAATGATGTAGGGCTGAATGCTGATGCCTCCCCACCGTCACCACCAAACTCATATGCTGAGACCTAATCCAGTGTGATAGTAGCTGGAGATAAGGACTTTGGAAGGTTATTAAATCATGAGGGGTCTGCCCTTATTATTAAGATATGCATCTNTATTAGTTTGTGGGTGTGCGTGCCCTGGTGTACACATATTGAATGGAGGCTACAAGTCAACCTCAGTTGTCATTCCTGTGGCACCATTATACTTGGTTGTGAGACTGGGTCTCTCACTGGGTCCCAGGGCTCACCAATTAGGCTTGATCATCTGGCCAGGGAGTGTCAGGGATCNACCCACCTCTGTTCTCCCAGGTGCAGGCCAACACATCTGGCTTTTTTGTTATTGTTGTTTGTTTTTGGTGACAGGGTTTCTCTGTGTATCCCTGGCTGTCCTGGAACTCACTCTGTAGACCAGGCTTGGCCTCAAACTCCCAGATATCCGCCTACCTCTGCCTCCTGAGTGCTGGAATTAAAGGACTGTGCCACCATGGTCTGGCCACCCCAGCTTTTTATGTGAGTGCTGGGGATTGAACTCAAGTACTCACATTTATATGGCAAACACTTTAACATATAAGCTACCTCCACTGCCCCAACAATTTTGACATATACTTTTTTTTAACTGCCGTGGACTTGGCATTGAAATGCTGATATGAAAAACCGTAGGCTGAACTTGTTTGACAGCAGTAACACTTCCACTGGTCACCCAGGATGTACTTATGTAGTGTTTGTCTCTGTGGCTCTTCACTGGGTCATTTCCCCCACCTCTCTGTCTTTGATGAGGAGTATTAATAAAACACAAGTTATCAGGGACAAAATGTCCTATCTTGGACCCACAAGCCTACAACTCCAGGGGAAGTGGANTGGCCTCACCTGCTCAATCTGTTTGTACCACATCATCAGCACCTCCTCCAGCTGATGCACCATCTCTGAATTGCTCGCCGCAGCTGTGACTTCTTCAAAGGTATGCAGTTTGGAGAAATCAATATTGTCTACCTTCTTTAACATCACTGTTCCCTCAATGCTTATTCTAGCACCTTAAAGAAAAAAAATGATGCATTATAAACAAGTGCCCATACATTAAATATCAAGGTGTGCTTTCGAGCTGCAATATTTACAGAAAAGTATAATATCTAGTGCTTTATAAAGATATAACTCTATGGGTAGGGATGTAGCTTAGTTGGTAGAGTGCTCACCTAACATATACAAAACCCTCGGTTTGATCCCCAGCATCACATAAACCAGACACAGAGGTCCCCCCCCAGTACTTGTGAAGATGGAGGCATAAAGATAAGGAATTTAAGGCCATCCTGGGCTACAAAGGAATTTCAAAAAAAGGCTNTATGAGACCCTGTCTCAAAATGAAAAGAAAAAAAAAAAGAAAGGTTGTGAGTTGACTTAAGAATCAAATTGTATATTTTTACAACATTAAGTGATAAAAATCACACTTTAAAGAAATTAGCATAAAGCACAGTTTAAAAGTATTTACTTTATGTGTACATGTATGTGTGTGCCTGAGTANAGGTATGTGCACCACATGTGTGCAATACCCATGGAGGCCAGAAGGGGGCATTGGATCCTCTGGATCTGGAGTTACAGGAGGTTGTGAGCNGCCGTGTGGGTATTGGAAACCAAGCCTGGGTCTTTTATAAGAGCAGCAAATGCTCTTAACTGCTGAGCCATCTCTCCAGTGTAAGCACATATTTTTTAGACGCAAACCTTTGACTAAGAACAGGAAGAGATTCCCCTAACAGTTTTACCTGCAGAGCCCCCTGGTAAGGAGGGGTTCTCATGTTTTCCCATCTTATCTTTAGGTCTCCTGGTAACTTTCATTACCATCTCCTTTTGGAGACCCCCTTCTATAAACCCTGTTTTCAGTAACNTAACTTGCAGCTAAGGGTCTCATTTTGAATTGTTTACCAAACATTAAATCTTACACTTACCATCTAAAAACGAAAGGTATCTGTTGATGGTTTCTGTGAAAATATGTCTCTCAGATTCCCCTTGCTTGGACTGGTTTAAAGCGCCCCAGCTGTTTGTTGCAAGAATAGCTGGTAGAAATATGTATTGCAACATATTCTTGATCCCTTCTAAGAGTCCTTTTGATGCATCCAAGATGGTAAATAGCACATCCTGAAAGGATGGTATTCAACTGTTACATGTTAAGTCCATTAAGGAACTGAGAAAAAAATCATAAGCTATTTTTCACCTGCAGTGAACAGTTGATACATTTGTAATCTNCTGGGAAAATGTTAAGTGCCTATGAACGTTAGAACTCTAAAACCAACAATCTTACATCTGGCCCTATTCTGCCCGTTCCCACCAGGTCTCCCTGGACATGTTTTCCTCTGTACTTTAATCTGCCAAGGGGAGGAGCTGTGCTCTGCAGCCTAGCTGAGGTGTGGGAAAGGAAACTGAGCCTGTCACATAAGGACGCCCTCAAGTATAAGGTGCCCGGTTCATNAAAAGAGTCTTGTGAAGTACGATGGGTAATCTTTGTCATCAACTTGAAAGGTGCCCGGGGCTTAGGGAAGCATGCCTCTGGGTATGTAGGTGATNTGTTTCCATGGAGGGTTAGACTCTTAACTAATTCACAGAAAAATTCCTTCATAATAAGACAGTTTTATGGAGAAGTGGTACAAAGTAGGAGACTCAGAAAATGGGCCACTGAGGAGAGATCGTTGGGCTGTATCCTATCCTGCCCGCTTCCTACATGCCCATTTTCTCTTCTTCCTGATTGCCATGACTTTGAAAATCACTGGTACACTATATGCCTCTGCTGTGATTACATTTACACAGTTATGATATGAACCAATACTTATCTAAACAGTATGGAATGTAATCATGTCAGAAGAAGGGAGGGGTGGGGGAAAAAGGGAAGGGCCAGAGAGTTCTTAGATTTAAATTTGCCAGGCATGGTGGCTCACACCTTTAATCCCAGCATTCAGAAGGCAGAGGCAGGTGGATTGCTCTGAGTTTGAAGCTAGCCCGATCTACATAGTGAGTTCCAGAGTTATGCAGTGAGACCCTGGTTTCTTATTTTTTTTTNAAACAACTGAATTCTCATCTATAGAGGAAAGCCCACATATAATGCCTAAAATGGTTAAAAAGAGACCTGTAGAGATAGCTAAATTTAGCAATGTGGAGGTAAACTAAAGAATATTCTAATTTTTGCATTCTAATATTGCATTTTTATAATGTTTTTCAGTACATGCATACGTATGTTAGGTTTGTGCACATGAGTGCAGTGACTGTAAAGGCCAGAGAAGGTGTCAGATCCCCAACATCTGGATTTACAGGTAGTTCTGAGCCACCCAATGTGGGTGCTGAGAACTGAACTCAGCTCCTCTCTCAGAGCAGTACCTTCTGAGCCAACTCTCCAACCTCATCTAACAGACTTAAGGGCTCCTTCTGGGGAGTCNGGTACAGGTCAGCCNCAAAGCTCAAAGAACCTATTCTTTTTTAAACTACATGCACACATAACTGCAACTTAAAAAAAAAAACCTGAAGTATAAGTAGGATATGGCTGCAGACAAGTGTAGTCCCAGGCACTCAAGAGGCTGAGGCAGGTTCACTGGAGCCCAGGTATTCGAGGCCAGCCTGGGTAACAGTGAGACCCCTCTCTCCAAAAACAAAGAAGGCTGGAGATGTAGCTGAATAGGAGAACACTTGGCTGGAGGATGCAAAGTCCTGGATTTGATCCTTGAAACAAACAGAAAGGAAGAGAAGTGATGGGAGAGGAGAGATAGGAAGAGAGGGCAGGGGGAAGAGAGAAGGCAGGCAAGGGGGATGAGAGGGGGAAAGGAGAGGGGTGAGAAGAAAGGTGGGAGGGAGTGGGGAGGGGATGGGAAAAGGAGGGGTAGAGGGAATGGAAGAACAGACTGAATTGCAGATAAACTGAAGAGAACATGACTGAAAGTGATGACAGACTGAACATCCATCCACACATGAAGATGGCCTGGTAAGACGATAAGAGTTTCGAAAGAAAGAGAAAAGCAAGCAGAGGGGAAAAGGCAGATTCCTCACGAAGGGCACTCACTGGCAGCTGATGTCTCACCCACAAGAGAGGCACCTACAAGGGCCNAGGGTGGACAGCTGCCTACCTCAACAACCTCTCCCCAGGCATCTATCATCACAAACAGGAAAGAAGCCAAACTACATCGGCTCTGTTACATGCCCTACTCCAGAAGGCGGTAAGACCCCCTAGGAACAAGAAAGAGAATGGATGGAAGCCTTCTGAGAATCTACAGTAAACCAGGCAGTACAGAAACAGTTTGTCTTTCAGGGGTCTCACAACAATCTGGCAAAGAGGGTATCATTAGTCCCCATTCAGGCACGCCCATGTCTCACAAAGGATGAGCCACTTGCCAAAGGAAACAGCTTGGAGGCAAATTCTGGTCTACATAACTCTACTTGCTGTTTTCATCCTGCAGTCCAGCCCCCCTGACTAGGGTAGCAATGTCTAGATTGTAAGTCAGTTCCCTCTTCTCCTAAAATGACTGAAAATGTAAAATACTAAGCAAAGAGTAGGTGTAGTGACTAGTACTTAAGACTGTATGAACAGAATTGAATGTGTCCCTAAAGAATGGGCATATGGTAATTCTGTCCATACAGAAGACACTGAGTTTTCATAAACTTTAGGGCTGGAGGCTGTNCTGGTTCGTTTTTTATCAAGTCAACATATGCCAGAGTCACCTGGGAAGAGGGAAGCTCAACTGAGGAACTACCTCAGGAAGATTGGCCTGTGGGCATGTCTGAGAGTTGTTTTCCTGGTTAATTGATGTGGGAGGGCCAAATCCACTGTGCCACCCCTAGGCAGATGATCCTGCCTTATATATATGAAAGCAGGCTGAGCAAGCCAGCGGGGAGCAAGCCAGCGGGGAGCAAGCCAATAAGCAGCACCCCTCCATGGTCTGTTTCAGGTCCTGCCTCAACTTCCCTCAGTTGCTATGCTGTGAAATGGAAGTGGAAGGGAAATAAANCCTTTCTTCCCCAACTTGCTTTNGGCCAGTATTTTAGGCAAATTAAAACAGTGAGGCATGCCTGCAATCCTAGCCCTTGAGAAGTNGAGGTGGGAGGGTTAGGGGTTCAGGACATTGGAGATATATCCATCAGCCAGCCTGGGCTGTATGAGACCCTGTCTCAAAAACATGAACTTTTAAGTCTTTCCAAAACATAAACTTTTAAAGGCAGTATCTATAGGATGACAATAACTCTGCTCTATTATAGCCAATACCTTAGTTTCTTTGAGTATACAAATACAACATTATCTTGGAACTCAGTTCAGTCTTACATATAGAAAGGAGATAAAGGGACCAGGGAAACATGACAAGTTACCAGTGTTTTAAAACATACCTCATAAATGGTTTTAGAATTAATGGCCACCTCGTTACGACAGCGAACAAAGAATATGCACTGTCCTTTTAGCTTTTCTGGAGCTGCGTTGTCTATATAGAGTCTCATCATTTTTGCCCCTTTGGGTACTCCAGTGATAACCCGGCCACATTCTGAAAACAAATGCCAAGAATTGAGCATACAGTCACAGAACTGACCCAGCTTGGTAAGTGACTGCTCAATGGCCAGGNAGTCTATCCTACNTTGGTAAGCTGTATAGGCCAATGCAAGGACCTGTCTCAAAGCAGGCAGACAGCATTCCCAAGGANGCCACCAGAGGTTGTCCTCTGGCCCCTATACCCCATACACNCANGCACGCAGGTGCACCTGAATTCACACCAACACACACAGACATACACACAGCATTTTTTAACAGTGGTTTGAGAGTAAAAGGACAACCCAAGTACCAAGTCATTGAAACAAAGGTATAGTAACCTGGTTACATGTTAATTATCTTCAGAGTAATATAGGAAAGACAGATGTTGCAACTAACAGCTGCAACAGCCACAGACATTGAGTCAGAACCACAAGGGACAGGCGCTGGGCTCCAAAGAGGCATCATGACTACTGATAGCCATCTGAAAACATATGGACAAAATGGTCCACCTGTTCCAGGGAACTGCAATTAAATTCTAATGGAGAAGTGTATTTCCCAGTAGAGGCTGGAATGTCTCTGACATGTCTTCCTAAACCGTGACAGCAATGTCTCAAATGATTGGTTCTGGAAATGGAATTTTTTTATCACACTTATTTTGTGTTTACACACATCTGTGTTGAAGCATGTATGTGGAGGTCAGAAGACAACTTGTAGGAGTTGGTTCTCTCCTTCTACCATGTGAGTCCTATAGACTGAACTCNGGTCACCAGGCTTAATNGCTGGTGCCTTTACCTGANGAGCCATCTTGATGACCCCGGAGTGTTCTTAAGATAATGTTNTTAAAGATTTATTTTACTTCATGTATGTGAGTGTTTTTGCCAGCAGGTATGCCTGTGTAATCGATGTGTGCAATAGCCGTGGGAGCCAGAAGAGGGGACCAAATCCCCCTGGAACTGGAGTTACAGACGGTAGTGAGCCACCATGTGGGTCNTGGGAAATGAACCCAGGTCCCCTTGCAAGAGCAGCAAATGCTTTTAATAGCTGAGACACATCTCCAAGCCCTCTATTCTTTTAAACATAGGTTTCTGGTCAAGTTTTTGCTGTAACAGTGGAAATCTTTTATGAGTAAGAGGAAAAACAGGCTACACTTCAACATNAATCAGCTCCCTTCGAGCCCAGGGACCTCAGAAAACATCCTTACCAAGCCCTGGTACTTCTCCTTCCTGATACAAGAATTTCAACGTCTTACAACCGCCTTTCTCNAAAAAATTGCTGAATGCGTCCAGCTGTTAAAGAGAAAAATGAGGATCAATAAAATGATACTGGCTTTCCGATGAGATGAAATACCTCCTGTACTAGTGCTCCACATACCTTAGTTAATCACTGTCCCTTTTCAGAGAGAGAAAATAAGCAAGACCTTCCTGAAGGGCCTGGTGGCAGAGGTCTCTGATGCCAGCTACTTGGGAAGCTGAGGCAGGAGGATCACAGGTTCAAGGTCTGACTGGGATACTGANTGAACTCATAGCCAGCCCAGGCAGCTTAGAGAAATCNTCTCTCAAAAATAAAAAGTCATAAGAAATCTGGTGGGGGCAGGGATGGAAACAGATCAAAAAGCAGGAACGTGTGTGAAAAGACTAAACAGCTCAACTAACTTAACTCCAACACAGACAACAGGAAAGACAGGTGAAATTCATTTCTTGGTGTCCTAGTTGGCTTTTTTGTTGTTGTGAGAAAGACCATGACTGAAAGCAATTTGGGGAGAAACGTGTTATTTCACCTTACCGGTTACAGCCCATCGCTGAGGGAAGCAGGGCAGGAGCATGGAGGAAGGGAACTGAAGCAGAGACCATGAAGGAACTGCTTGCTGGTTTGCCTATCCTGGTCTGTTCAGCTACCTTTCTTGTTCAGTCTGGGCCCACCTGCCCAGGGATGGCACTGCCCACAATGGGCTGGGCCCTCTGACACTAGTTAGCCATCAAGAAAATTCCCATCCCCGGGTGTGCTCACAGGCTAATCTGATGGAGGCTGTTCCTCAACTGAGATTTCTCTTTCCAGGTATGTCTAGGTTTGTATCAAGTTGAAAAGAACCAAATGGCACACTCAGTTTGTTGGTTGATTGGTTGGCTGGCTGGGCGACTGGTTTGGGGAATGTATGCACACGCACATGGGAGGGTGTGTGTGTGTGCGTGCATGTAGACCAAAGGTCAACCTAGGGTATCATTCCTCTGGGTCCACCTCGTTTTTGTTTTTGTTTTCGCTTGAGACAGGCTGACCTGGATCTCACTACATAAGGCTCCAGTGGCTGCCCAGCTAGCTACAGGGATCTGCCTGTTTCCACTCCACTATGCCTGGCTTTTTACATGAGTTCTGAAGAGTAAACTTAGGCATTTTTACTAGCAGAGCAATTATTTTACGGTACCCATTGACCTGTCTCCCCAGCCACCACCAGCTCTCTTTTTAAAGAGGTAATACCTCACAGTTGGNCATGATGGCACACACCTATAATCATCTATAATCATCCTCTGAGGATAGAAATGAAGAGTTGGAAGCCAGGCTAGGCTACGTATGGAGTTCTTGGCCAGTCTGGAATATGTGGGAAAAGCTGTCAGGTGAGAGACATGAGGAAGGGAGAGAGAAAGGAAAGGAGGGAGGAAGGCAAGGGTGGACAGTCTCTCCATACNGCCTAAGCTGGCCGCTANCTCCAGGGCTTAAATGATCCCCCTGAGACACACTGGTCTTACAATAATGATCTACACATATAGCTTTTCCTAGCCACTTACTTGACCCAGCCTTAAAGAATGTCATAAGAGAGGTAAGCCCAAGTTTCCCCACCTGTCTATTCCTGAGGATGGTATTTTTCTCTCTCCTGGACTTGGGACTCCTCCCCTTCCTCAATTACTGAGACTATGGGTCTGAAAGTTCCAAATAATTTCATAAATTTTAACTCCTGTTCCTAGTTTATATCTATCTCAAAGGATTCCACTTGGCTAACAGATGCATCCAAACATCATTTGCTGACGACAACCTACTCCAAATGACTATGAGCCCTGAACTTGCTGAAAGCTGATATGGACCAATCCAGCCAATATAAATGCCATCTCTTCAGCTGGTCAATGAACTGGATGCTTCTAAATTCCCTCCTTGCCTTTGGCTAACATTCTGGCTTTCCAGGGTTCTGACAACAACATCCCAATGTCAGCAGGAAGTAATTACAGAAGCAAAAACATCACCCTTGTTCCCCAGACTCCCACCCCTGGAATGTTAGATCAAAAGAGAATTTGTCATAGGGAACCTGAGATAAAATAATAACTGGTCCTCATTCTCATTTCCAAGCCATCACAGGGCTTTTGGCTCTTCTGTTTCCACTAATTGCTGTTGGCTCTTATGTCATTGATGCCTTAACTAAATGATAATTTCTGTCTGGGTACCACTAAACTGATGATGCTAGAATCCCAATATCAGCCCCTGGACCAAACCCGTGATACACTTGCAGATGGCAACAACTGAGTAAAGGGAGGCTCACTTTGCCTTTGATAATGGGAAATGGTCTCTGTTTGGAACAACCTCTACGTGACTATTCCCACCTCTGTAATCTCACTCAGAATCCAATGGGAGCCGGCTTTCTGAGCCCACTGGAGGATACCTGACGGACATATACTTCTGGCTTGACCCCCTATGTTAATGTTCAGGTTTTATATCAAACAAAAGACTCTTGCATCCTGGACCAATTAGTCTCCAAAATAATCTACTACCCTGATGATAAAGTCTTTTACCAAAAAGAAACATCTCCAAGATTGGAGATGATATAGTACTCAAGGGGGTTATGAAAGGACCAAGCAGACACCATAAAAGCTGCTCAGTCTTCTCTCAGAGATCAGGCCTCAATTTCAGTTTCACAGCTTACAACTCCACACACAAAGTCAGCCTTGACATAAGGTGCGTTCTAGTTGGGAACTTTGGTGACCCTAGAAAACCATACCCTAGTTCCATCCAATTGTTTTCTATGGTACCTCTTGTTTAATGCACACATCTCCTGAGTAGAGAGGGATAGAGGGACACACCCAAGGTCCGTGTACACCCATGCTCCTGCACACCCACACACAAGTACACACCCCAAAATAAAAGGAAAAACAAAACAAATGATGGTAAGACTTCATCTTACCGATGGGCAATCCAAAATTAGTTCTTCAACGGTTAGCATATCTAGCCCAAGTCTTTCTGCTAGAATTTCAAATATGTATTTGTATAAGGGGTCAATTCTCATTCTCCGGTTTTCCCTTGCTTCTCGGAATCTTGCCTAAAAGAAGTGAAAACATGTATAAAAATGTTAAGTAGG
>LZPO01107926.1:213511-224553 GCA_001675575.1 Neotoma lepida | reverse complement strand
GGGGGCGGGGCAGTGTCTTCCGGAGGGGGACGGGGCCAAGCTTCCTCTTCCATCGGAGGAGGATCCTCTTCGCTCTCAGGTGGTGGTGCTCCAGCGTCTTCTTCAGACTCCATCTTTCAACGTGGTTTCTTCCTGCAGATCTTCAACGTCAAAACCTAGAATTACAAAATATTATTATTGAGATTTGTGCAAATAACTTGACCACTAGGTGTTTTTATTTCTCCCAGTGATGGCTAAACTTGGTTATCCATTTGACACACTTTGGGTGGGAAGATGGAACCTCAATCGAGGAATTCCCTGCATCAGATTGGCCTGTGGGCACGCCTGTAGAACGTTTTCCTGATTGTGAATTGATAGTGGAGGGCCCAGCCTACTGTAGGTGCTACCATCCCTAGGCTGGTGGGCCTCGGCTGTATAAGAAAGGTAGTCCACCCGAAGGCTGGGAGCAAGCAAGAGAGCAGGTCGGTAAGCAGCGTTCCTTCACGGTCCCTACCAAGCTTTTGCTTGAATTCCTACCCTGACTTCCCTCAGTGGTGAACTGTGACCTGAAAACGTAAAATAAACCATTTCCTCCCCAATTTCCTTTTGATCACGGTGTTTATCAAACAGAGAATAAACTAGGACATTTCCCTTAAAGCTAGACAAAACAAAACTAAAATATCATCCACTCCTTTACCACGTTATCTGAACAAGCTAAGGTTACAGGCCTAGAGAAGGGGATTTTTTTTTTTAAGGTGACAGCAGACACATACATATGTTGTTTTTTTCAAGGCTAAGTGCTTACTTGATTTTGCTATGTGGTTAGGAAACTGCGCCATTGTGATATTTTACCTGTGTANCCCAATAAAGCTTATCTGAGGATTAGAGGAAAAAGCCAGCCACTATATTAAACATAAAGGTCAGGCAGTGGTAGCACTTGCCTTTAATCCTAGCATTCGGGAGGCCGAGATTCATCCGGATCTCCTTGAGTTCAGGGCCACACTGGGAACAGAGCAAGGCGTGGTGGCACATGCCTTTATTTCCCAGCACTAGTTAACTATAGAGATCTGGAGATCTGTACAGACAGACAGGAAGTGACAGAGCTGGGCATGAAGAGAAAAGATGTAGCTGGGCGGAGAGAGGAAGTAAGATGGCAGTCACAGAAAGGATATAGGCCTGGGTATACAGGAAGTAGCTCTCTCTTTGGCTAAGAATTTGCGAGTGGTAAGAATGTGGCTGGCTTCTTTTTGCTTCTCTGATCTCTCAGTTTTAACCCCCAAATCTGGCTCCGGGTTTTTTATTAGTAAGACATTTTAAGATTCGCGTTACAGCGCCATCTTCTGGATAGTATCAAAAATGCCATTATGAATTCTGTTGCTTTGTATAGTGATTTTTTAAAAATAACCAAATAAAATAAATAAATTATAAACCAGTGGTGGTGGAACAAGGCTGTAATCCCACCACTTGGGAAGTAGAGGCAGGTAGATTAAGAGTTCAAGGTAAAGCTTAACTACATAATTAGTATGAGACCAGCCTGAACTATATGAGACCCCATCTCAAATATAAATCAATAGGGACTGGGTGTATGGCTCAGTGGTTAAAGTGTTTTCTGTGAAAAACAGGAGAGCTAGAAAGTTACTCTCACTGGACTGGATCTCTGGCTCAGTGGTTATCTGTGCATACAGCTCTTGCAGAGGACCTGAGTTTAAAAGGAGAAAGAGACAATTTCCCCCCTCCCCGCTTCTAAAAAGTATCTGCTAACCAGAGTTTTTAGAGCTGACCTAAGAGGGAGAGTAAGGTCAGAAGATAAGTCTATCTTGGGCCCAGCAAAAACAGGACACAGAAGACGTAAATCCAACTGACCATAGAGTGAACTCTGTGGGAATAGACCTGATATCCTGAACTCAGCAAAAACAGGATGTAGGGAATGAAAAATTTATGCCTCTATAGATACCCTGCATGCTTTTAGAGAAACCTCATCCCTAGCCCTGCCCCTTAGTATGTAATCTTCTACACGGAACCCTTTTCTATATAAGTCACTTGAAACAAAGGATGGGACTTCTTCCCTCTCTCACTGCGTCAAGTAGTTGGGACGAAGTCCCTGGCCAGGATCACAATAAACAAACTCCTGTGTGTTTCACATAGGGCAGTGGCTCTGTGGTGGTCTTCTTGGGGGTCTAGTGACTTGGGTACTACAAGTTCAGTTTCCATCATCCACATTGAGTGGTTTACAACTGCCTGTCATCCAGGGGATTCAATGCTGTCTTCTGGCTTCCTTGATTACCCACACTTACATGCTTGTACACACAGACACATAATTAAACACAAAATGGTTTAAAATAAAATAACCAGGGGCTGGAGAGATGGCTCAGTGTTTAAAAGCACTGGCTGCTCTCCCAGGGGCTAAGGATTCAATTCCTAGCAACCACATGGTGGCACACACTGTAATTCCAATCTCAGGGGATCTGACACCCTCTCCTAACCTCCACGGGCACCAAACATGCACATGGTACACAGACATACATGGAGTCAAAACATTCATACACAAAAATAAAATCTTAAACCAAACAAAAGTTGCTAGGACTGTTTAGGCATTTGGTCTAGTATGATGGCACACATCTATAATCCTAGCATTCAACAGGTTAAGGCAGAAAGATCATAAGTTCAAAGCCAGGCTGGGCTTCACAGAGAGATTCTATTTCAGAAGTCCCAAAAGAAAAAAAAAGGCACAAGCAAGAACTCAGGTACTAGGAATGGTGACACACACCTGTAATCCCAGCACTTGGGGGACAAAGGCAAGCAGATGGATCTCTGTGAGTTCCAGGCCAGCCTGATCTACATGAGTTCCAGGACCACCAGAACTATATAGAGAGACCCTGTTCAAAAACAAACAAATGAAAAAGAACTCTCAGGCTGTGGATGTAGCCTGGTGGTAGGCCATCTGTCTCGCATGCATGAGGCCCTTGGATCAATCCCCAAATTCACAAAAGAAGAAGAGGGGACAAGAGGAAAACCATTATTCTCCAGGCTAGGCACAGTGACACACACTCATAATCCCAGCGCTCACAAGGCTGAGACAGAAGGGTTGCTATAAGTTTGAGGCCAGCTTGCCCCACACAGTGTATTCCAAGGCCATACAGCAAGATTTTGTGAGAGAGAAAGAGGAAAGAGGAGAAAGAGGAGAAGGAGGAAGGAATGGACTATTATTCTCAAATTATCTCGTTTCTTTTAATTAGCCACTATTATTTACCCTATCAAAGAAAAGCAAAAATTGAATCATCATATGTTAAAAAATCAGTATGCAATAAATCTCAATGAGTTTTCCATCTCAAAATGGATACTATGNTTTTAAATGGGAGCACACAATAAATTCTCAGAAAACATTATTACCCTACACAGTTTATTCCCTGGTGACTTTAGACAACTGAATTGAGATCTGTGTGCTTTCAGAGCTAGGTGAGAGGAGACTTGCAAATGCACTAGCTTCGACTGCCTGTTTTAGTGCTAATGAACATTCAGAGCTGTTACAGGTCTTTCCAATCACTTAACTAGACAGTAGTGATATCTCTTTTTTAATTAACTAATTAATTAATTAATTTTATTCTAGATTTATTTTTTTCTGGCTTTTTCAAGACAGGGGTTCTCTGTGTAGCCTTGGCTGTCCTGGAACTCACTTTGTAGACCAGGCTGGCCTCAAACTCAGATATCCACCAGCTTCTGCCTCCCAAGTGCTGGGATTAAAGGTGTGTGCCCCCACCGCCCAGCTTTATTTTGTTATTTTTATGTGTATGAGTGTTGTGCCCTGCTTCTATGCTGGTTCACCCTGGGAGTCCCTGGTGCCCACAGATGTCAGAAGAGGGCTTCAGAGCCCCGAGACTGGAGTTAGAGGTGGTTGTGAGCAGCCACATGAGTGCTGGGAATCAAATCCCAGTCCTCTTCAAGAGGAGTCAGTGCCCCTAACCACTGAGCCAACTCTCCAGGCCATGTAGGGATCTTTCTAAACTTAGATCAATCATTCTACTTTCCTACTTAAAATTCTTTTCTGGGGATGTTGGATACTGTGCTTAGAGAACTGAGGTTTAGCTCTCACACACAACCACTTGTAACTCTAGTTCCAGGGGATCCAAAGTCGTCTTCTGGACTCCACAAGCACTTGGAGCATCACACACACACACACACACACACACACACACACACACACACACACACACGATAAATATTTTCTAAACTGTACTGAAACTTTTAGTAAGTTGTGTAATTGAAAAGGAAAAAAAATCTCAGCAAATAGAAACTAATTTACTATCCATATGCATCATATGTATGTGTTAATGTATATATAATAGCAAAAACAAGGAAGAAGAAAAACACCTTGGAAACAATTGCAATATCCCTTAATANAGGACTCGTTACATAATTGTGTTCTCTTTCTTCACTCAATAAAACTTTAATACAGACATTAATGACAAGGAGAACAAGACAGAGATACACACAAAGCTATGGAGAGGTCTTTAAGGCACATTGTTATGGGCTGAAGAAATGGCTCAGAGGTCAAGAACGCCCCTGGTTGTACAGAGGACCCAAGTACAATTCCAAGGACCCATATCAGGTGGCTCACAACTGCCTGTAACTCCAGTTCCAAAGATATCCGATGCCTCTGGGCTCCATAGGCACCTATACTCAGGTGCACAAACCCACACAGACACAGTTATCAGTATAGTAAACCTTAAAAGCAAAAGATACATTGTTACATTTTTAAAAAGAATAAGAACCTGGTGAATGCCTGTAATCCCAGTAATTGGAAAGGAAGGTTGTGGATTGAAGCCTGGGACACACAGGGAAATCCTGTCCCAAGCAAACAAATAAATAAAAAGACATNAAATAAATAAATACACATGAGAGTCACGATATAGCACATTGCACAATGATACCAACTGTATAAAAATCTTAAAGTATACATGTGGGTATAACATTTTATCGATTTTAAGATGCGTACTTTAAGAATGGTTAATTGACCCAGGCATGTTGTTTTTAACTAAATCTCAGTCATTCAATTTTTACCAATAAAGATTCAGAAGCCAGATGCTGGGGTGAAATCACGCCTGTTAGCTCAGAGAGGCAGAGAAAGCACCGAGCTGACCTCCCTTCCCAGCTGACATCCCCCAAACCTTTTTACTCCTACACTGTTTCAAACACAACTTCCAACTGCATGTCAGTTCCTTCTACTTCCTGTGTCTTTCTATCCGTCCTCCTGATTGCCTCTTGCTCTCTATGGTTTTTTCTTATTCCCTTCATGTCAACTGGTTGCTTGAGTTACCTCTTGACCTACGGTTGACTTTATCTAATCCTGTTTACAATATTCAAGCAGAAAACTCTCGGATTAAAGGTTCGTGCTAGTACTGAGCCACACCACAACTAGAAACAGNTTTTTTCCAGTAAGTATCACAATCTCAGTGTTCACAGTGTGATCAAATATCCTGCAACACAGGCGTAAGTAGCTCAAACTTGTAATCTCAGCATTCAGGAGGCTGAAGGATGAGTATTGTCACAAGTCTGAGACCAGCCTGGTCTACATAGTGAATTCCAGGACATCAAGTGAACTAGATCCTGTCTCCTAAGTAAGTAAGTAAATAAATAAATAAACAACTAAGAAATGCTTTATTAAGCAAAAGGAAGTAGAAAGGCCCCACAGTTTGGAGGAGCTAGCTGCACACTTATGTGTTGCATGTATAGTCAATTGCATCCCAACATTTTCTCTGGTACCCATTCCTATAGCCCCAACTGTGCATGCATTAGTTCTTTCCTGATTTTTGTGAGTCCTCTGCGAGTCTGGATGCTGCAGCTACTGTACAAAGTGAGGACGTGACTGCTCCAAGGTATGGTTGAGAGGAAAGTTTTTATTGTAGATATGAGGCAAAGTACAGCCAGAGGCATCTAGAAGAGTCTAGAACAGGGAAAGAAAGTAGTAGACTGAACATGGCCAGTAGATTGAACTGGGCCATGAGTGGAAGAGGAGAGGAGAACGAGAGAGGAAGACTGGAAGACCTAGAGGAGGATGAGAGAGGAGGACACAGACAGAGGGGGCCAAAGGGTGCTAAGAAGGCACATAGCTAAAAGGGCAGGGTTGTTCAGGGATGAGAAGCTGAGGGAAGGAAAGCCCATGAGCTGGAGAAGTTTAGGGTAGGGGGTGGGGTGAGAAGCGCCAGAATGCCAGCATGGACTCTGTAACAGGTATTTGCAATGCTGAGAGAGCCTGCAGCAAGCATGCACTTTGGTATGCTAATGGGTTCCACAGTTAGCCATTTGTCCCCAGTTTCTTTTGGACCTGACAGCTACATCTAAAATCAAAGAGTTCCTCTAAAGCAAAATGCACAAGTTGGCAAGACAGACTGTAAGTACAGCCAACGTTGGTGAATGTCAATAGAAAGTGGTTTGAGGGGTGTGGGAGCCCACAACTGACTCAGTTTCCCAGTTTGAATCTGAAATCTATTCTGAGTCAATAGAGTTCAGGCTTTTGAGAAAGTCCTGATTAGCCCACAGAGTCTCCTTGAAGGGCTGTGGGGAAATCCAGATTAGCCCACAGGAAGGAACATACTATCTAAATAGATGCAGGCAGCTGATGCCAGCTGGAGGTACATCGAGATACAAAATGACACTGCCTGCTCCTTGATGCAAGGACAGGATAGATAGTGGTAGAATGCCTGTGCTGTGCATTGTTCTACTTCTGTCCTTCAAGACTGTATATAAGCTGGCTGTGACGGGCTAGAGAGATGGCTCAGCGGTTAAGAGCACTAGCTGCTATTCCAGAAGTCCTGAGTTCAATTCCCAGCAACCACATGGTGGCTCACAACCATCTGTAATGAGATCTGGTGCGCCCTCTTCTGGCTTGCAGGCAGAACATTGTACACATAATAAATAAATAGATCTTAAAAAAAAATAAATAAACTGGCTGTGAAATAAACTCAGGACTGTCCGGCATTGACTGGCAGTCCTCTAGATTCCGTTTTCTTCATTGTCTCTACAATCCACACGCCTCCACCCAGATACCCAGTGGACTGGTCAGCAGGCTCCAACAGAGGAGCTGGAGAGATGGCTCAGCAGTGAAGCTCACTCGATTCCCAGCACCCACATGGTGGGCCACAACCATCTGTAAATCGAGTTCCAGGCGATCTGATGCCCTCTTCCGGCCTCTGTGGATACCAGGCATGCATGGTACCCAGGCACAGATAAACAAGTAAGACAAAACACCCACACTCATAAAATAAATAAACAAAAAGAGAGAGAGAGAAAGAAAGGGAGAAAGGAAAAAAGGCTGAGAGAGGCTGGCAAGCAGAGAAACTCCTGGGTAAAAATATTTTCCAATGAAGATGAGATGTAGGGCTGAGGGCCGGGGTGGTGGTGAAAGAGAGGTGTGTTTTATACAGATGGTGAATCCTATGGGGGACACGTGCAGGGAAGCCAGAAAAGCCTCAGTTAGCTCAGCAACCTTGGTGAATTCTGTGACGAGAAGTTAGGGCTGCAGGAGAATAGTGATTAAGTNCAGGAATAGAAAACAAGCCTGGAAGGGGAGACTTTTTGTTTTGTTTTTTAAGTGTGAATGCCTGTATAAGCCAGAAGGCACCAGAGCTGGAGTTATAGGTTCCTGACGTGGGTGCTGGGAACAGAACTCGGGTCCGAAGCAAAAGCAGCAAGTACTCTTAAGTACTGAGCCATCCCGCCAGCCTCTGGTTTTTGTCCTCTGANTCCCTCCTTCCCTCCCCTCCTCCCTCCCTCTCTCCCATTCTTCCTTCCGTCTGTCCATCTTTTCTTGCTTCTCTTCTTTCTCCTTCCCAGTCCCTCCTCCTGGCTTCTTTCCTTGTCTTCTCCGCCCAACCATGCAGACTAAGCCCTTACTGCCAGGTGCTTCAGTCCTAAGCCTTAACTTCCATTTTTAAAAAAGGAACAGGCCAGGATGTGGAGTCAGATACCCATCGCTGACAAGGATTGACAGGTAGCAGCGGTTCCACTGGGAATGGACTGGAGCCCCACATCTCCCAGCTGCTACATCCGCCCCAAGCTTGGCGTCTACCACTCACTCGCCTTCCTGAAAACTGGTGGCTGGCTGTCTCGAACCTTAGACCACCAAAGCGGGTCCTCAACGTGGCTGCTCTGGNAGAGCAGCCCTCAGCCTCCGCTGCCACCCAGGCTCAGCCGTTGAGAGTACANGGGAGGTTAGGTGAAGGCCCCTCGCGCTGGCTCACGCATGATGCGGCTCCCCGAGGGGTGCCTCGCTGTCGGGCTGCTGCAAGGCANGGGCATGCCCATCAGATAACTCACCCATGCAGTCTGAGAAGTGAAACTTCGCTTAGAAGGCTCTGAGCACAGAGGGGCATGTAACTGGAGATGGTAATTGGGAGGTCGGGGCCCCTTGGTCCTTTACACTCATATAAAAGACGGTGAGAATTCAATGTCCATGTGTCAGTCACTTGAGCGCATTCTAAGGAAACCTTTGAGGGGAGCAGCATAGAACTGTGTAAACTGCTAACAATGTTTTCTATGAATTTTACATTTCCTAAAATTGCTTAGTGTTACATTTGAGGGACGTAATTACTTAGTTGCGCTAGTTTGCGATGAGTGATTGGCGATAGGTTGGGAAGGCTGAAGGGAAGGGATGTAATAGTGGTGTGGAGCTTAGACCCCTGGGATAAAGACCACAGACTTAATCCAGTTTTAATTAAAGGATTTACTGTTTGTGCTAGCAGGACAATGTCCTTAAAGTCCAGTCTCAGGTGTGTCGTGTAGGAAGGGTACGNGGAAAGTCTTTTTGTTTGTTTTGTTTTTCAAGACAGGGTTTCTCTGTGTAGCCCTAGCCCGTCCTGAAATTCATTCTATAGTCCAGGCTGACCTCGAACTCGGAGATCTGCCTGCCTCTGCTGGGATCAAAGGCGTGTACCTCCACGCCAGGCTAAGGGGAAGGGTTTTTAAAGGCAAAAACTGCAAGAGGATCTTCAATATCTGTGCGTGCAAGCAAAGAGCTGGTCTGTTCTGCCAAGTTCAGTGGTCAAGGCAACCCAAAAGAATCTCTGGGTGTCTTCATAAGCAAGTTACAGAAGCCAAACAAACAAACAAACAAACAAAACAAACAAAACAAAACAAAACAAAACAAAAAACCCAGCAGTTAGTCATAGCCTCATCCTAACAAAGAGGACGCTTATGACTGTATATTTCCAGATAAGGGTCCCTAGGTCAGGGTTGTTTTCTGAGAACTCATCTTCCAGGAATTTGAGTTTAGAGCAAACAGTTATTAAGTACTAAGATGGAGGCCTAGCACAAAATGGAGTCAACTTGATGGGATTTACAATCACTTAGCAGACAAGCTTCCGGGCAAGTCTGTGAGGGACTGTCTAGATAATTAGGTTAACTGAGGTGGGAGACTCACTCCATACATAGGAGACACCATTCCACGGGCTGAGGTCCTGGAGTGAGGACCACAAGACCTGAGCATGAGTATCATCTCTTTCTGCTTCCCAATCTGATACAACGTGACCAGATGCCTCAAGCTTCTTCCGCTGTCACGTGACTAAAGTGAACCCTGGGAATGATTGTGAGCCAAAATAAACTCTTCCTGTNTTAAGGTGCTTTTGTTAGATATTTTTCCGGGTAACTAGACAAGTACCTAAGATAGCTTCATTAGAATATCATTTACNTCATGGTTCTGGCCCCTCCCCTTTGTAGGTTTTTCTAGAGCACCCTGGGAAGAATCATCTTAAAGGAGACATCCAGTCCACTATGATTTGGAAAGGAAAAAGTCACCTAACCCGTGAATATGTCATCACCATCCACCTCATAAGTATTTATGAAAAACTTCTTCAATCCACAACAGAGGACATACTGTGCTGTCATCCTCCTTTGGGACAATCTATTTCAATCTCTTTGGGGTGCTTGCTTTGCTTTGCTAGATAAACTGCTTCCATGCTGTCTCTTGACTGAATTCTTTTCTCTGAGATAATAAGAGCCAGAGAACCCCTGTAATAAATAGCAATTTAAATAACCCAGAGTGCATGGGTGGCAGCAAGAGCTGTCAGGCGGCAAGATACAGTATGAGGCTTAGGGCAAGGCTGTCTCTATGGGACACAGTGTATGTCCATCTGCAAGACCTGACTTTGGGAGCCTGAGCTGCTCCCTTAGCTACCTCAGCAACAAAAATAAGGTCCCAGCAAGCACCACATGATGAAAGCGGTGCTCACTTCCCAGGAGACAGAGACCAATTTGTTTACTATTCTTTATACAAGATGCTGAGCAGGTCATCTAGATTCCTAAGCTGCCCACAACTGCCACCTGCTTCTGGTCCATAGTGTCCACGGAGGCCATTGGTAGCAGAGATGCTGGTGAACCCATGTGTCCATTCCATCATTTATGGGGCTCTGAGTCATAAGCATCTCTCTCCTGTTGGTGGAGTTTCCTTATCCTTTTTGGGCATGGTTAAGCTTCTGAGGTTTGGCTCCTTGCCATCTTTCCACGTCATGCCTACATCTATATATTCTGACCTAGTTAAGAAACAAATTACTGAATAGAATATCCTATAGAGTTTTCAATATATTCATATACCTTAACTAGTAGCTATTCCTTTGAAAATACGTAGGAAAGAAATAATACTAGGGGCCAGATAGGTAGCTCAGCTATTAAGAGTGAGAGGACAGAGGATGGAGTTCAGATCTCATACTCAGATCTGGGGTTTCTCAATTATATAACTCCAGCTCTAGGGATCCAATGCCTTCTTCTGACCTCCACAGGCACCTGCTCATACCCAGATATAGACAGGCACAAACATGTNATTAATAAAAAACAAGCCTTTTAAAAAGAAATAATACTAAATAGAGGCAGAGCTTTTGTTTGGAAGATACATGTTGCTATATTGCATTTGTGGGCACCAGGATTCATGCAATAGCTTCATTAGGTTTGGTAGAAAGCTAGGTTCATGGAACACTGCCAAAGGAGAGCACTCTTGGGATGCCCAAGATGCAGGAAAACTATGAGTAAAACAGAGCTCTCTTGAGGCATAAGATAGTAAACACCATGTAGCGTGT
>LZPO01107926.1:175918-190484 GCA_001675575.1 Neotoma lepida | reverse complement strand
GGATGCTGGTGGCTCTTGCCCATAACCTCAGGACTTGTGTGTGAAAGCTGGAAGGCCAGTCAAGGGCCAGTTGGTGACACAACAAGTTTGAGGCCAGCGTGGGCTATATGAGATACTGCCTCAGGAACCCAAGACCAAACCCAAACAACCACAAAGGTCCCGCCAGGCCTCAGTGATTAAGAAAGCCAGGTTTTCAAATCACTGTTAGTTGAAGGGCATTCCTGGAACCGAAACTCACCAGTTCTCAGCTGCCCCACCCAGAAGCCTGCAACTGGACAACCTGGGCAGAGAGCTTGGGAGTGGAGCGGTANGTCTGGGAACTGTTTGAGGAAGCTACTGTTGAGGCTGAAGATGGGTTTCCTTTTTTGTTTTCTATTTGCATTACAATGCTGGGCTGTTAGAGAAAGCATAGTGCAAGCTGCTGTGTTGAAAGTTAAAGATACTTAACATACACTGTTGTTTCTTCTTAGGACTTTATATTGCAGCAAACGATGCTGAGAATTAAGGATCCTAAGAAGTCCCTGGATTTTTATACTAGGGTTCTTGGACTGACGTAAGTATTTCTTAGTGCCTTAATGTTGAAAACTAGAGCATTAGAGAAGATGGCTCAGTGGTAGAAGGAGAGAACTGGCTCCCCCNAAGTTGTCCCTAACCTCTATACCAGTGCCATGGCACATGTCCTCTCCTCTCAGAAATAAATAAATATTAAAAAGTAACAGAAAGTCTTCGGTCCTCAGAGCCTGCAAGGAGGCCTGAGTAGACAGCACTTTGGTTAAGTTCCGTTTGTGTCAGGACTGGTCAAGGCTCAAGGGCAACAAAAGGCACATGCACTTTCATTTCCTGTAGATTCCCTTCTNCCTGAGAGCCGGCCAGCTAAACNATCATCTGTTCAGACCCTTTAAATGCTCGGACTGCTTTTAGCCCCGTTTGCTTCTGAAATCATGAATGTCAGGACATAGTATTTAGAGAATGAATGGATTTATTTAAAATTGGCCCGATTCTGTTTTTATAGGCTTCATTCTCTCTTGATAAAGGGGTAGTAGCCACGGGGTTTGTAACCCTTTGAACATTTGAGGTGCTGACTTCTCTTTTCCATCGGCTTTATTGGGGTATAACTGATAATTTGACTTTTCTTGGTTCATTTCCTCAAACAGCATGAGGTTTTTGATGACACACACATAATTAAATGAAATGATCTTTAATTTACTGCCTTTCATTTACTTCCATGAATTTTAAGAGAACGGCCCAAGTAATAGATCTGTATTATGTATGCTTAGAAAATGTGGCCAGTTCTGAAAAACATAAAACGAAGAGGAATAGCTTCCTTCCCTNGGTCCCTCTCCCTAAACTGCTCTTGAATTCTTGTGCTCCTTTCCAGAAAAGGTGGCTTTCCATGTGTGTACAGCATACTTAGGGACAGAGTGAAAGCAAATCCACCGGACACATGCCATTGGCCAGGCACCAACCCTGTTATTCCCTTGTGCCTTCGCTGCAGACCCTTCAGATAGCGTATGTCCTCCTTTTACATGTGAAGATAGAAGTTTCTGGGCTCAGACCCCACAGTTGGCAGAGTTGAGTCCATATGCAGCTGACTCCACTGTTGACTCTTGTTTTTAAAGAGCTCCCAGCTAGAGCCCAACTTGACCCTAACCTGATTCACTCCTTCTGCAGAAAGCAAGTGGTTTCTTTTGCTTTGGTTCACATCTGACTGGCCTCTAAGGCTGGTACAGTCACTTTAGTAGGGGCGGAAATAGTTTTCTTGATGGTTCTATTTGAGATGTTTGACCCTTTGTGGAGTAAATTTATTTGTGGTTAATGGATGCNTAAATCTAGTGGTNCAGGCATATTGATAACAGGGATAAGTAGACAAAAGACTGGAGCAGAGCTCTGGAAACTTTGCTTTGGGTGCAGGGCCATGGCTCAGTTGATACAGCACTTGCCATGACAGCATGGAGATTTCAGTCTCCCAGAACCCATGTAAAAGTGCTGGGTGTGGTGGTATGCACCTNCAGTCCTGTTGCTGGAGAGACAAAGATTCTAAAACTGTTCTTGCACTCAGGAGGCAGAGGCAGGTGGATCTCTGAGTTGAGGCCAGCTTAGCCTACTTAGCAATTCTAGTCCAGCCAGGGTCACTTACTGATACTGTCTCTGGGGTCGAGGGTGAGTGAAAGANGGTGGAGAGCCGTTGAGGATACCCCGTGTCAACCTCTTACCTCTCATGTATACGCACACTCCCTATACATGTACCCATGTACACACACACACACACACACACAAAGACATTTTGCTAGGCTTCAAGCACTTGCTATTGATTATGAACAGGGTCATCTTTGAGTGTAATTAATTCTCAGTGATCTAAAAAGATGATATTATATGTATTGCTCTGCTTGCCTGTGATCTTCCGTTTGATAAACTATAACTTACATTTTTTAGAACCTCAGGGCTCCTCCGCCCTTCCTATCAAGTCTCTCTTTGTCCCATCGACTCTCTCCCTTCCACCTACAAACAAACTTAATTAAGTCTTTGGAGACTGTTTCTTGCCCTCTGCGCCCTTGTTTGTCCATTGCCACTCTCTCTGCTGGCTGCTCTCTCTTGCTTGACTCCCTCCTTCTCCCTGGCCCCTGCTTCAGCTGCCCGGCCATGGGGAAGCTGCTCTCACAGGACCTTTCCATGTCCTGTGACCTTTTCACAGTTTCACCTTTCCGCAGTATTGGACACGTTAACCCTCCTATTGTTGACATTCACATTTTCTGTAATATTAATCTCTCTCCTGCCCTCTCTCCTGCCATCTATCCTTAGTTTCCTTTCCTGATGGTTTTTGAAGAACTCAGGCGATGTGTTTAACTGAAAGAATGATAGGGAACGGTATTGTTCACTGAAACAAAAACCTTACCCTGTTTATAAACAAGCACTGTGATTCTAGCTAAATTTCACTAAATTTGAGTAATTGAGAGATGATTGTGCTGAGTCAACCTTGGGAGCCGAGCATTTGGGANGCTGAAGCAGGGGATGGACGAATTGGCGCTATCTAGTGAGTTCGGGCTATCCTTGGCTACACAGTAAGAGCATGCCTCACAAAACAATAAAAAAAAGAGAGAGAATTGATGAATTATAGAACCTTGCACCTCACAGCTTGGCACTGAAACCCCGACTGGGGTGGCGAAGGAGTGAAGAAAGAACAGACACTAAAGAAACAGCTGTGTGGGCACAGAAAAGCTGGGGTCACGTGGTCTGAGCACTCCGATGCAGTGGTACCAGCCACGGCGGTAACCTGGAACCGCAGTGTGTTTATTATGTCAGTACAAGGGTGGGCCAGTCTCAGTAGGAGGTCTCTGTAGGCAGCAGTTCAGGCAGTGATCATCCTGGAGGAGCAAGCTGCAGCTGCTAGCTTTTGCACACACTGTGAGCATTGTCATTTGGCCTAGANGAAGGCTTTGCCATCCCTCTGAGCNTAGGGGTGTGTGTGGGGGGCGGGCTCTTCTCTTCCTATAGGTCTGAGTATTGGTCCTTGACATGGCCATGCTTATGTCAACAATACACATTCACTCAAGACTTCCTCCACGTGACACTTTAACTCACTGCCGCCTTGGCTCTCAGAACTTTTTTTTTTTCATTTTTCTTTTTTTGTTTGTTTGTTTGTTTGTTTGTTTTTTTCGAGACAGGGTTTCCCTGTGTGACTTGAGAGTCTGTCCTGGAACTTGCTCTGTAGACCAGGCTGGCCTCGAACTCACAGAGATCTGCCTGCCGCTGCCTCCTGAGTGCTGGGATTAAATGCGTGTGCCACCACTGCCCGGTTCAGAACTTTTTTTTTAATTGCGCGCGCGCGTGTGTGTGTGTGTGTGTGTGTGTGTGTGTGTGTGTGTTAGCATGCACACTGGAGGGGACAGATCATGTATAAAGGCCAGAGGTCAACTTTGGGTGCTGTTTCTCAGAAACTGACCACTTTGGTTTTTGAAACAGGGTCCCTCATTGGTACTTGCTAAGCTTGCTGGTTAGCAAGCCCCCGGGGTGTGCCTGTCACTGCCTTGCCAGTGCGGTTATTGCCAGCACACACCATCACGCCTGGCTTTTTACATGGGTGCTGGGGACCAGACCCAGGTCTTTATGCTTCTATGGCAAGCACTTTATAGATGGAGCTATAAGTAAGATCTTTTTCCCCACTAATTTTTGACCATGGTTTTCTCATTAAAGTAACTACATTATATATAGTTCTTATTCCTAGTAGAATATAAATATTTTGTTGTGTCTATTATCAACCTTTGCTATTGTAAATGACTATGGCTTTTAATTTCAGGCTACTCCAAAAGTTTGATTTTCCTTCAATGAAATTTTCCCTCTATTTCTTGGCTTACGAGGATAAGAATGACATCCCTAAGGATAACAATGAAAGGACAGCATGGACGTTTTCCAGAAAAGCTACACTTGAGTTGACACAGTGCGTATGCATTGTTTTCTCTTTATGTATCCTAATTTTTCATAAGGTGTTTATAAAGAATCTGTTTTTGTGCTTACCAGTCTAAATCAATTTTTAATATTTTTTTAAAGTGTGGCTATTTGGGTCTCTGTTATTCTTACGACTTCTTTAGCACAGAGAGAACATTTTTCTTTCAGAGAATATAAGACCCTGAAGTGGCAAGATATTTGCTAAACTATAGATTATTAATTTTATAATTTACAGATTATTCTGAAATCTTCTGGTATTCATATTTTTGTGCTTTTATTATTTTGCTGTGTTTTTGATCCAAAAATGTTATAGAATATATTCCTTTTAAAGAGCTAGCATATCATTTTATAAGTAACCTTCAAATTTAAGGCATTTTTATAACCTCAATATTTAAAACTTACAGAATTAAAGGACTCCCCATTCCTTTTTGTGTTAGTGTGTGTCTCTTGATTCAGAAAGACTTGCTTAAGTGGCCATCTCAGCTCTGAGATGGAAATGCTCAGCTCTAGCCCACTGAGCTGTTGGGATGCTTGATGACATGTCCAGAACTAGTACAGAAAATGACAGTTGTAGACGGAAAGGTTATTCCACAGCAGATAGTGGCTGCGATTTTTATTCTTGCTCTTATCCAGGTGCCTGGGTTTGACTGTCTTCTTAACCTAGTTAGGATCTTCTTTGCCAGCTTGCCCTTTCTACAGGTGAAAATTCAGAATTTGTAGTAAAATAGCATGCATACGGAGTAAGCCTTCAGAGAGATTCCTTTCCCTAGGCTATTCGAATGTCAGAACTGTTAAGTTACTATCTTAGGCAAAGCTCTTTCTCTAAAAGAACAGAACCAATAGAATGTAGACATCAAAGGATATTTATTGGATTGGCTTACACGGCAGGGGTTGGGTAGTCCCAACAATGGCTGTCTGAACACTGGAGAAGCAGAGAACCCACTGCTGCTCCATCCCCAAAGCTGGAGGTCTCAGCAGTCCTAAGCTGGTATGGAAGGCCTTGGAGCTCCCTAGAAGGCCAACAAACTGGAGTCTCTCATCCAAAGAGAGTAGCAGCAGCAGCAACAGATGCAGGACAGCTGGAAGGTGTTACCCATATTGATGGTGGGTCTTCTCTCAGGAAATTCACGCAGGACACACCCTGAGATCCGTCTGCTAGGTTGGTTCTAAGACCTGCTATCACAGTTGTTTTCCTTTCCTCTGTAGCAACTGGGGCACCGAGGATGATGAGACTCAGAGTTACCACAACAGCAACTCAGACCCTCGGGGATTTGGTATGTTTGCCCCACTGTATGATGTTTGTGGGTGTGTGTGATTTACATGGTGTACATATTCATAGTACAGTTAACCTAAGACACTAAGACAGGAATGACCTTGTTTTTAAGTATAATTAATTTATTAGGAGTATGGTTATTTTTATTTCCTGCAAATCTTATTTAGCAGTTGTCTAATTTCACTATTAGTCCAAACATTATGTTTACTTTCTCATAATATTATAATGTAAAGTCACAGTTTATGTTTCCAGTAAACTTTATTATAGGGCTAGGAATAGAGTTCACAGCCTTGCACATGCCAGGCAAGCATTCTACCCCTAAGCTGTCCCTCCATCTCCCTCTAGGAGAGTGCTCAATTAAAAACAGTGATAACTATGGTTAATAATAATCTCATTTTCTGGTAGTGTCTTGTCAAGGGGCTGAAGAGATGGTTCAGTGGTTAAGAACACTTGCTGTTCTTGTAGAGGGCCTGGGCTTGGTTCCTAGCACCTACATTGTGGTTCACAACCGTCCATAATTCCAGTTCCCGGGGATCTGACGCCCTCTTCTGACCTCATTGGGTATCACTCACATAGTGCATATACATACATGCAGGTAAAATACTCAGGACACATACAATAAAATAAATCTAAAAATATCTATCTTGTCAAGATGGCAGAATAAAAGCTTCAGATGGGTAATGTAGTGAATGTCAACATTAAGCATAAGTAAATGATAACCTTTTGGGTATAGATTATTCTAAACGGATTGAGCTATGTATTAGTATTGGTTTATTTAAAATAATAATTCAGAGCAACTTTGACTGTAACTATAGCAATTTGACTATAACTAGCTAGTCAGATAACTGCTGGTCCTTTAATATATAGATTTTGAAACTATTTAACTGTTTTCATGGGCCTTGTGATTTAATTAAGTTTTGGAAGCCATTTGTGGCACTTTGGTGTATGCTTGTAATAATTTCTTCCTGTGCTTTGTTTTTTTGGGGGGGATGGTATCACCAAAGGTCACATTGGGATTGCTGTTCCTGACGTCTACAGTGCCTGTAAAAGATTTGAAGAACTGGGAGTCAAGTTTGTGAAGAAACCTGACGATGGTGAGTCAGCCCGCTATTCACCGTGTGCACAGCTGTGATTGGTTAATATGTCTGAGTGGCTGTTGGGGTCATGCTGATTGGATGCAAGTAAGAGGAAGCTCTTGTCAGTGGTCCTGGGAGCAAAGGAATATGAAGAGAATACCTGGCTCTCTTAAGAGACCAGAAAGAGCGTATAGTGTGGCTTCACCAGGGACTGGACACAGGATCTGGAGAGCCATGGAAACCTCTGAAGTGTATTTTGTTGTTAATATAACTTTGCCAGCTTACTTTAGTGAATAACTGATACTTTTCATTCTTTTATACAATTGTATATGCTTATGCTTTGGGTATTTGTCTTGAAATAGCATATATCTGAATTCTGCTGGATTTATATGTATCATTATTATACTTAGATCTATTCTTACCTCCTTAATTTTTTAAAATTCATTTTTAACTTTGGAAATAGGTTCTTGCCATGTAGCCCACGCTGCTCATGAACTTGTGATTCTCTTGTTTCAGCCTCCCTAGTACTGACATTACAGTGTGCCACCACAGTTTGAGACATTTCATGAGCTTAAGCAGTAGGTAGTTCATTGGTAGAGCCCTTGCCTAGCATGNACTGGGCCATGGGTTCAATTCCCAGCAACCAAACAAACAAACAAAAAACAAAACCAACCAAACAACACATAACAAAAACCCAGAGAAAAATAAATGAAACCTTTCAATAAAATTGTCTCAAGGAAAGCATTTACCAAGGAATCTCCTCAATAAGTGAACAGCTTCCCCTTCTGCTCACATCAGCTGCTGGCACCTGGACTGGGTTATTGCTTTATCTTTTCTTTTTCTTTGGCCTTCACATTTACAAAGATAATATAGTACAGTATTGGAGCACCTTGACTCCATTTCTCTCTTGAAGCCTCTTTTGGATTTTCCTGTCTTAGCACCTCAAGCAGGACTATGAAGTTTTGTGAGGTTAGACCTCTGACAGCTGCATGAGAACCAGGCACAGATGGATGAGTTCTGTTGGGAATCCCAGCTCCATTTTCCTTTGCTCTTGAAAACACTACTTAATTGTCATTCTGCGTAAAAGTGTCCTTGAAAAATCTGCCGTCAGTGTCTTTGTACTTGATAGTTTTTTCCTGGGAGATTTTTGGTTTAACTAATTACTTTTTCCCTCACATGTATCTATTCTGATTTTTCCTTTTTTTTTTCCCGTTGTATGTGTATGTGTGTGGTGTGTGTGCATGTTTGTAGGCCTCAGTTGACAGTGGGCATCTTCCTCGAGTACTCTCCACTTATTTAATAAGGCAGGGTCTCTTACTGAAGCCTCACCTCCCTCACTGGGATAACAGGTAGCCCCCAGGCTCGCCCACCCACCTCCTTCTTGGGAGGGTTCTGGGAATCCAGACTCCAGACCTCATGCTTGCCCAGCAAATGCTTTAGCTCCTCCTGTCAGCCCCGCCCTCTGTTGGAGTCTTTGTTTCCGTTTTCTCTCCTTGGCTCCCAAACATTTTCTTTGTCTTAGTTAACATTGGCAGTACTTCATAGTGCTNATCACTTTTACACGCTTTAATAGCCCTTTGTCCATTGTTCTAATATTTCATGTTGAATTCGAATCTATAATCCATATAATTAAGTTCCGGATTATGGTAGTTTGGCCTCTGAGCTATTTTTTCCATCAACTGTAAGCTGTTGTAATCCACCAGGGCACATGACTGGCAGAAGAGAATCGTCCCTAAGGATCCGTGTGATCTCAGGAAGACAGGCTGGATGAGCCCTGGGCTGAGTTTCCTGCCTACTGGAAATGACAGCTCTTCAGCTCAGAGGCTTTCTTCAGCTCAGAGGCATTCCCCACTCAGGGCAGTGTTAGTAGGAGACACACCTGAGGTCGCGCCATACTTGGCCCCAGACATGTCAGGGGCAGGAAGGAAGGCCAGCTGGCTTATTCTTCCCAGCTCCCTCAATGGACAAGCTCTCTGTCCCCCTTCACTCTTGAGGACATCTGGGAATCAGTAGTCGAGCCCCTCCCAAGTGCAAGGGCGGGTATTGCTTGCTTTGGGGAGGCAGAAGCAAACACCCTGTTTTCTTCTCCCACAGCCACACATTCAGAACTTATGTTCTGACTCCAAACTACCTTCTGTATGGATCAGGTTATAATAGTCACCTCCATCCTCACCCGTTCCTCCTCAGCACCACCCTGGAGATTGCTTAGCTGTGTTTTAGCCTCTCTTTTTCACCCTTATTTGTATTCCTTGACCTTGGGGTCAGGAGGCAGACACAAGAGTCCNATGAGTTCAGCATCTTAGTCCCCAAATAAATCAATCTCTCAGGCCACATTTATACATCTAAGTAAACAGNTCCATCCTGGTTACAATCCCCAGGAGTCATAGCCTGATTGACAGGGCTTGGGTTGCCTAGTGTATTGTTTAATAGGGTTTACATGACCCAAGCCTCTGGTGTCTTGGTTGTGTGAAGAGGCCACATTACTTGTTCCCTTGAGCATTCCTCTATCTTCTTTTCCTTCTTAAATAATTTCTGTGATTGGTGATATGGTAACCTCACAGTGAGGCAAGGACCTGAGGCTTAACAGGGCTGTTTTCAGTCCTTCTGAAAGGTCACATTGTAGCATTAGGATCTCCATGCTACCATTAGAACACAAACTTTTTAGAATGAAAGCTATCAATAATGTGTCTCATTCAAATGNAAATTAAAATTGTAATGAAAATGTGTTTGATTTTTAATGTTCCTTTCTAGTAATGAAAAGTTCTCATTATACAGGTAAAATGAAAGGCCTGGCATTCATTCAAGATCCTGACGGCTACTGGATTGAAATTCTGAATCCTAACAAAATAGCAGAGATTATTTAGTTCTGTGAGAATGCTCCTTTGAGGTATCGGTGACGGTGGGGACAAGAAACAGCGTGATACAAGATGCTAAGGCACCAGAAGCATCGAGAGATGATGGATCTTTGCTTCAGTTCAAGTCATTCTGAAATCCTTTTCATTATCCTGTTTCAGTGGGTTTTTTTCAAATCCTCCCTCCTCTGTTTAGTCAACCTAATTTTCAAGTACCAGTGTACCTTATGACTTTGACAAAGTTGTGTGACTTTGCTTTTTAGATAATAATTAGAACGATTCCCTTCAGAGACTACATTTGCTACCCTGTCTCTTAAGTACTACTCAAGGCTGGTTTTGATTCATCATTTAAAATTTTGTTTTAAATGTTTCTTTTTCTTACCTTCTGGGGTTTCAATTCCTCAGAATAACTTTTCATAATGGAAAGTAAAGAACACTGAGCAGAAATGAAACTTCATACGTACTTCAAACAGCATAGTGTTTATTTTACAAAAGAGAAGGCACTCTTGAGAGCAATTCTGAATCACGCTGACTAGGACACTGATAGAAATACTAATTTTTTTGTGTATATATATAGTACTTTCAAAGTTCAAGGACTAACTTTACTGTTCTGGGAATGTGGAGAAGGAGGGATCAATGTTACTGGGGACTTGGACAATGGGCTAGGCTGCAGCATACGTTATGTGAATGAATACAGCAACTACCATGTGAGAAAGCAAGCAGCTAGACATACAGACTGACCTGATTGTGTCATCATTTTTAGTATCTGGATGATGCCTCACTGGACCTCCTGTGTTAGTCTTCTGAGACCCGCAGTGAGCTTCGCTTTGTGCCCTTTGCTTGACCACGACAGTGAAAGAAGCTTAGAAGTCTATAGCACAAGGCTGTTTGTTNTAGGTGACATTCTGTTGCAAGGAGGCTCACATGAGTCTTCCCCACCCCAGGGGCCTCTGAATTCACTTAGGATAAATTATACCCAGTGATAACTCAGATATCAAGAATTAGCTCAGTGGTTACCCTGCTGACTGACTGATGATGGATTTCTAAGAGGTAATTTTGAAAACTTATGGTCTAGAGGATAAAATCCAATTTGAGGTCAAACTACACTGAAGTTTTCTGCAGGCTGTAGTGGAGGCTGTCTGGATGGGTGATGTCAAGTGTTACACCTCTAGAAGCATTTTGTTTCTTTTTGGGATGAAATGGATTAATGTGAGCAGTTTAAACATATCATAGACTGAAATAAAACTTTAACGCTGTTTAATATGTAAAATTCTGTGTAGCAAGTTCTTTCTTAGAAAAGGCTGGCTCTGAAGAGAAGGTCTTGTAAATGCATGCTGAACCTGCATGCTGAGACAAGGATACGCATGATTCTGTATAGACTGTAAACTGGGCAGTTTCTATGGTTGATAAAGTGTGAGGAAGAAAATACAGAACCAGCTGGGCAGTGGTTGCTCACATCTTTATCCCAGCACTCAAGAGGCAGAGGCAGGTGTAGCTGGAAGTTTTCCTGTGTCCAGCTCGGTCCACAGCTGCTCAGGCCCAAATAAACACGCAGAGGCTCATTATTAATTATAAACTATATGGCCATGGCCTATGGCTCAAGCTTCTTGCTAGCTAGCTCTTATAACTAAACTCAGCCCATTTCCATTAATCTATATGTNGCCATGTGTTCCGAGGCTTTACCTGTGTGCCATTACATGCTGCTCCCTGGTCAGCGGGATGACATCTCTCTGCCTCTCCTTTCTCTTCCTGTCTACCTGCTTGGAAATCCGCCTGCCTCTAAGCTGCCTTGCCATAGGCTAATGCAGCTTTATTTATCAACCAATCAGAGCAACACATATTCATAGCATANAGAAAGACATCCCACAGCAGGCAGGTGGACCTCTGTGAGTTTGAGGGTAGCCTGGTCTACAGAGTGAGTTCTAGGACAGCCAGGGCTACACAAAGAAACNGTCTAAAACAAAAAAACAGAACTGAAGGATTTGGGGGCATTGTAAGTATATTCAGGAGAAAGACCAGATATCACAAGGTTGNGTCGCAGGAATTTAGGAGGACTAGTTTCAAATGTCCTGTGCTACAATCACCAAATGGGAGGCCTACACAATTTATCTAACAGTTTGAATCTTATTTCAGGGGGAAAAAGACTTTTGGACTTGCTAAGTGGATCTTTCCAAAAGATAACNCTTATGCCTTAAGTTCATTACTAATGCACTGAAAACTGGATGTGGCCAGGCCTTGGCAGGAATTCACAGTGCACTTTTGAATACACTTGCCTGGAAAGAGTGGACTGTGGCTCAGGAAGCTTGCTGCTGCTCTATGGTGGGACAGCAGGACTCTAGCACACAGTCGTGNAGAGTGCTGGTCTTCTGCAGGCCTGCACACATGCTGGGGCTCTTACTGCAAGGGGCTTAAATTAAGAGTCGGTGGCTAAAGACTCACCTGTGGCTTCCCAATGCAGCATTTTGACCAAACTGTAATTATAGCTCATAATGTGCTGCTATAACAAAAATACCATAGACTACACTACCATAGGTAGTGTAAACATTTTTTACACTTCAGGAGGCTGAAACATCCAGGATGGGGGCAGCAGTGGATGCAGTGTCTGGCAAGGGTCCTCTTCCTGACTTGTAGACAGACACACTGTGTCCTCACAGGATAGAAGTTATCGCATGTCTGTCTTTACCAGCCACTCAGCCCATTCTAGAGGGCTCCGCCATAACTGAATTACCATGTAAAGAGCTCATCTGTGGTAGTTTGAGTAGGTAATGGCCCCCATAGACTTACTTGAATTCTTAGCCATAGTAAGTGGCACTATTAGGAGGTATGGCCTTGTTGGAGGAAGTGTGTCACTGGGGGTAGGCTTTGAGGTCTTGTATGTTCAAGCTATGTGCAGTGTCACAATTCACTTCCTGCTACCTGCAGATCAAGGTACAGAACTCTCAGCTCCTCCAGCACCATGTCTGCATGCCGCCATGTCCTGCCATGATGATAATGGACTGAACCTCTGAAACTGTAAGCTAGNCCTGATTAAATGTTTTCCTTTATAAGAGTTGCCATGGTCATGGTGTCTCTTCACAGCAATAGAAACTCAAAGATATCTCCAAATATCATTTTGGGGAGTGGGCTTAGATAGAGGAATTTGGAAGAGCCCCAGAGTTGTCCACAGCATAGTACATAGAAATTACTGTTGACAACATGACTGTTCCAATGATGCTGTTGGAAACATGCAAAGGCCCAGGTAGCAAGCACGGCAGAGAGTTGACAAATGGTTGATAGGGTCTGTATAGCAAGAACTCCTGATATCTCCAGCTTTCTCATTCTGTCGCTTAACTTTTTTCTCTCTGGATCAATACTGTTTATGATCAAAGCTGCCNAACACCGGTCTGAGTGCTGGNTGTTAACCAACGTCTAGCAGAAGAAAGTAACCTGGGATCCCTCACTTGTCAGGATAAGGACTGAAAACGTTTCCCAAGGCTCCTTAGCCAAACTCTCATCTCCTTATGTTCTGCAAGACCAACAATNTTATGGAGTATTAGCTACTTTACAGACTATTTCACAGTTGGAAGTTTTCTGATTTTGTGTAATAACNGTGATGAAAGTGGGGTTATATATCTTTAAGTGGAAGACCACAGGTAAAATGCCCTCTCATATTGAGGGCACGTGCATTCGGCACGCATCACTAACTTAACCTTGTGGCCTGCTGAGGTTATGTTTGTCAAATTTCTCTGATAGAAACTTTTCCTCTTGTAGTACCAGAACCTCCTTTTCTACACTGTACTCTTCAGGAGAAAATGAACTATGTGAAGCCCAAAACAGGGGAGTTATGCTTCACTTCTTTGAGAGGGAAAATGCAAACATGCTTTTGCCATATGAATGCTCTGGGGTTAAATACTGTGCAGACCATTCTGGGATGTCAAATGTCCCTGCACCTTATCCACCCAATACCACTAGTAAAACCAACTGAAAATGGCNCCCACACGTCTCCAAAATAACCCCTAGGGGTCAGTACTGCCCTGCTGGAACCACTGGTCTCAAGATTCTGATTCTAGTTTCTTCAAAGTGGAGTGTGACCTGGCAGCATTTACAGAGGGACAAGTACAGTCTACACTTTGACACTCTCCTGCTTATGGACAAAGGTATTTCTCACCTCTGATCAGCAGCTACTTGTCTGAGCTGTTTGCCTTTGGGAGCCTTTCCGAACAGTTTTACATAGTATTTTGTTAAGTTACATACTTACAATTATGGGGCAAACTAATGGAACATGTTAGTAACAGGCACAATGGCGCAGTAACACCNAGGAATCAATAGCGCCAGGATGACCCAGAAAATGGCCAACTAGTGACAGTTAACTGAGCTTAATTAGAGAGCACTCTGATGGAGGAAATGATGACTCAGCTCAATCTAATCGCCAGTTAAGAGAAACTGTACAGCAAATGCATAAATTTGATGTTAGCATATTAGCATAAAATGATGTTAGCACATTATAGGATATTTTTAAAATGCTAATATCCAGAATTTTTAGAGCTGCAATTAAATAGGTACTTCATAGATGTCATCAAACTACACATTAGGCCTGGAGATAAGGCTAAGAGCAGTTGCTGCTCTTGCAGAGGACCGGAGTTCAGTTTCCGGCGCCCATGACTCACATTCACCACCTTTAACTCTAGCTCCAGGGGATCTGACACCCTTCTCTGGCCTCTGCACTCAAGTGTACACACACACACACACACACACACACACACGCACACACACGCACACATACAACATAATTTGAAAATAAGTATTTTTTTTTTAATTACACATTAGATTTACAATAGGCTTTGAGACTTCAAAGGCATTCAAATGGTCAGCTCCTTCTATTTGGGTAATGTTGTGGTATCCTAGAAAATAATCAGGGATTTTAATTTGTTTTTTTCTTTTTC
>LZPO01107926.1:142285-175549 GCA_001675575.1 Neotoma lepida | reverse complement strand
GGAGCAACGTTCTATTTTGCTAATAATATTCACTTTGTACTTTAAAACTGTAGTCTCATAGGCACAGCCCTCACAGCCAATACTCCTCAAGCATACTGCTGGTGTCCAGAAGCTGTACCCAGAAACCAAAGACAGCTTTGCTGCCCTTACCGATCCCCAGACAACCTACAACTCAGGACAGTTACAGGAAGGTATGGTCACTACATAGGGACTCACTGATCTCCAGGGCTGTCCTTCCTGACTCTCCTCCCAGAAGAAAGCTTCAGGGTTCAGAACGTTCAGAGTCAAGCGTTCTGGTCCTGCATGGCACTGCAGGGGCCTGTGGTCCAGCTGCTGGAATGGGGTAGGCCATGAGTTACCAAGACAGGCAGGGAGGTGAGTTAATAATTTCACCATCATGTCATGTAATGATACAAAGATTTAATGGAGTGTGCACAGCGTGATTGGGGGCACAGAATCATATTAAATGTCCTTGTAGAACAAGGCTGAGGATACAAGGTAGTTGCTGCATTGAGAAAAATTATGAGCCGTGNAGGCAAAATGGACAAAGCAGAACAGCAGCAAGCAAAGTATCAACAGGAACAAACTAGGTTTGAAATCAATACTAACCACCCTGTATGGATCTGTCAGTGGCAATTTCTAGCATCTGATGGCCATGTGTGGGTCTCAAAATTGGACACATTAGCAGAATTGCTTGGGGTTTGTTTAAACACAGGTGTCTGGGCCCCGTTGATGGACTAGGGCTGCAGAGGGCTCTACAGTGAGTGTTTATTTGCGGTGTGTGTGCGAGAGAGAAGAAGAGGGGGGCGGAGAGGGAAAAAGCAGAATACAGGAGTCCAAGAGTTGACATCAGGTTATCTNATTGCTATATCTTAGTTTTTAAAAAACACGGACTATCACTGAATCTGGATTTCCCCATTTAAGCTAGACTGCTGGTCACTGAGTGGGATTCACTTGTCTCCAGACATGCTCAGTATTGGGGTTATAGATGACATGGCTACTCCACCAAGCTTTTTCACATAGGTTCTGGGGATCCCAAGGTAGATTCTCATGCTTGTCCAACAGGCACCTTGACCACTGAGCTATCTTCACAGCCTTACAGTAGACAAGTTCCCAGGTGATGCTGACAAGGCTAGTCAGTCATGGACCACACTTTGAAGATGGTACTCTAGTTAGCAATGTTCTCCATGAATCTGTGGGTGAGCAGCACCTAGAGCTGTTGTGACAGGAAGCACCCAGACTGCAGGGAGGAAACAGAGAGCACTGTATGGAGACCCTGGTAGATGAGCACTGTCCTTCTCNGGAACTGTGGGAAATCATGACTGAGTTACTTGCTGTGATGTGCCAGGGTCAGTCTTCCTGGATTCTGATTCTGAAAACAAGTTCAAGAGTGGAAATTGGGTAAGCATTTGTTGTTTTTTCCAGACAGGGTTTCTCTGTGTAACAGCCCTGGCTGTCCAGGAACTCACTCTGTAGACCAGGCTAGCCTCAAACTCAGAGATCTGCCTGCCTCTGCCTCCCGAGTGTGGGGAGTAAAATNGTGCACCATTACCACCCAGCTTGGGTAAGCATTTTCAAATTTTGGATGAGTGGCCCTTGGTCTTTCCTTCATCCACCTTTGATTTCTTTTGAGAGGATAGAGTGAGCAAGTCATTGGCTGGCTGCCCATTGCTTTCCCTTTATAGCCCATGTTCTCATAGCTCTCCCCNTGACTGTTCATCAACTGCCCCTATGACTTTGCTAATCATCTATTAGAGTTGGGCCTTTCTTCTTAGTGAATTAAGCAACTTAGTTATGTCACANTACTTCCTACTTCCAGCTCTTCACCTGATTTATTTTCTGTCAATACATAAGCTTACCCGCCCCCCAATGTTCACTTCTCAGAAGAACCAATATCACAAGTCAGGAGAAACAGTTACCTCTGGGAAGGAGGAATGAAGTTAACTGGAAGCACAGGGACTTGGGGGGCACACAATGTTCCAATGGTTTTTTTCTTTTTACTGTGAGTACATTCTGCGAATCTAACAAGTTGTATTTTTGTGCCTTGCTGTTCCTGTTAGACTTCAATTAAAGACAATGCTCCTCCCCCAAAGGAAAGGACCTTAAATGGGAGAAGATTGGCAAGAGGAGTCTGTAGGTTAGAACAAAGAGTCCCCTTGGATCAGTCATGTCGATAGCTCCTTACCACGGAGTACAGTTAGTCACTGGNGAACACACTCTGCTCATTAAAAGAATGGTGTTTTTAGGGACTGGGGAGACAACTAACAGGCTAAAAGCACTAGCCATGAAAGCTGGAACTCACGTTTTTTTTAGAAAACAGCGGGGGGTGGGGGGAAACTGGATGTGGTGGCATGCATGTGTAATCCCAACACTCCTGTGGTAAGATGGCAGGTGGAGACAGGGGAATGGCCCAGAAGCTGGCAGGCCAGATAGCCTGGAGTACACAATGCTCATAGCTGCCCTCTGAATGCCATGTGTGCACCCTGGCACATGCACACACAAGACTTCCCTTGGCATTCGCTCCCTTTTCGTCCATGAGCGAACCTGTGATTGCTAGTTCTCATTTGACTCTCCTGACTGTTCTGTCTCCAGTTTCTCTTCTCCTTTAATACGGATGAGATTAAAAAGGAGNTGATTCCAGGCAGAAGACCTTGACTCCATCACTAAATGTGGGTCTGNGGGGATTCTTCCTCACAGGGTTACTGCCAGGTTCAAGGCAGGAGTGGGAGGAGGGAGTGATGTGAACTGTTTTGTGAACTGTGCCTGGAATAGAGAACATTCCTTTAATCCTCCATCCTCAGCACCTGCCCTTTTTGTACAGTCTCTTCTTTCTCTGGTGATGTCTCCCATTTTCAGGGCCTTACCTATCATCTCTTTGATAAAATCATTTGAGGAGATAAAAAGATTAAGGCTGTAACATAGGCAGAGCAAACACAAAAGTCTAATTAATGCACAGTACTATTTGGCCTCCTCCGTGCGTCAGTCTTCCTAGACTTTGGGAACAAGAAGATAAGCTTATTTTCCCACATGGAGAAACGCCTTTCACTTTTGCCATTTATGTGCCCTTCTGGTCTCATGCCTCTCTTCTATCTCCTGATCAGGGTATTCTTCTTTTCATGTCCTTGGTCTGTCACATTCTGACTGACTGCTGCCTTTTTATTTCTACCCTAAAGCAGCCCCTTTCAGATGCTGGCATAACATAACCCTCAGAGAAAATGGTACACTCTATGAAAGAAGCCAGCCACAAAGGACCACAGACTGGATGATTCGTTCCTATGAAATGTCTGGAGCTGGCAAATCTGTAGGGACAGGAAGCAGATTACTTGTTGCCTGGGGCTGGAATGAGGGGGTGGGGAATAAGGAGTGACTGACAAAGAGGTTGGCATTTCTTTTCTTTGCACTGAAAAGGTTTGAAGTTGGAATAGACGTTTGCAAAGCTTTGTGGATATACTAAAATCTACTCAACTGTGCTCTTTAAACAGACTCATATTCTAGTAAAGCTATTAGAAAAAAAAACAAACAAAAAAACCATAATGCTGTAGTTACTGATCAGCTTTCTGTCACTAAAAAATACAATACCAGCCGGGCGGTGGTAGCGCACGCCTTTAATCCCAGCACTCAGGAGGCAGAGGCAGGCGGATCTCGTGAGTTCGAGGCCAGCCTGGGCTACCAAGTGACTGTCTCTTATACACATCTAGATGTGTATAAGAGACAGGTGTGTGTGTGTGTGTGTGTGTGTACCTGTGGAAGCCAGAAGAGGGCGCTTGATCGTCTGGAGCTGCAGTTACAGGGGGTTGTAAGTTGCCCAATGTGAGTGCTGAGAGTTCAACTTTGGTCCCCTGCAAAAGCAGCAAGTGCTCTAACTGTTGGGCCAAACCCTCCAAACCCAGAGACAGTTTCAGAGGTTTCTGTCTGTGGTCACTTGGCCTGGTCGTTCTGGGCCTGTGGTGAGGCAGGAGAGCTTCTTGTTTTGTGGTAGCTGAGAAGCAAAGACAGACCTTAGCTGTATAATAGAATCTCTTCTCCAAACCTAGTAAGCTATGAGTCTATAAGTAGACCATTAGGAGGTCAGAGGTCTTACGATCCAATCCCTGTCCACAGGCTTCCCTCTTTATACCTCTGCACAGGGGATCCAGCCTTCAATGCATGGGGTTTTGCAGGGCAGTCTAGATCTAACCCATGACAGTTGGTTGAAAGACTTTTGGTTTTCACCCTAGCTGAGGCGGCTTTCTTCCTTAGGCTTCAGAGGGTTTAGTTGTAACTGATTTAGTTGCAACATACATTTATGAAGAATTCCTACGTGCTGCTGCTCCTGAACCACACCCTGAGAACCAATGCACTGCAGAAACTCGTGCCCTGAAGCAGAGCTATGAGTCAAGCATGGTGAGCATGCCTGCAACCCCAGCTGCTCTGGAGACTGAGGGGGGAATCGCCTTTCTCCTTCTAATGTGCAAGTTGTGCCTTTACAATTCAGTGTATGTACAGGTCTTTCTTTTTATTAACTGAAAAATGCTCCATAGTATATTTCATAACTCATCCAGCTTACTTCCCTACTGAAGAACACTCTAGGTGCTTCCATTTTATTTTTTAAAATGCAGCTAGTTGCCAGGCAGTGGTGGCACACGCCTTTAATCTCAGCACTCAGAAGGCAGAGGCAGGAGGATCTCTGTGAGTTTGAGGCCAGCCTGGTCTACAGAACACGTTCCCAGACAGCCAGGGCTGCACAGAGAAACCCTGTCTTGAAAAACAAAACAAAACAAAAAAATTAAAATGCAGCTAGTGTCACAGTAAATATCCTCAGTGTGTGTGTGTTGCNGGGGTGGGGGGAGTTACATTGGCANTTTTCAGGGAGAATGGGCTCCCTGGAAGATCTACAAGCAGGTGCATTTCAATTGTAGTAGATATTGACACATTCCTTTCCAAGGAAGCTGTAAATGTTCACAGTCTCNTTTAATCCAATATCCCTGAGGACAAGTGAAATGAAATGTTTTTTTTAATATTTTTTTTGGAAATATGCATTTTTCTATTTTCTGCAAAGCAGACTTGGTTCCTTTGCCCATTTTCTTCTTTTGGAACATTTGCCTTAGCGCTTTTATGTCAAAGGTTTTAGAAACTTCCCTGTTTTTTTTCAGCAGGTATTTAATTTACTATATTAAATGAGGACAAANCTGAGAATCTAAAATATCTTCGCCTTTACCCTATATTGATTTTCCTTAGGTTAGGGTAGCGTATGCATGTCCTGTATCAGAGCTACCTGTGGGTATTTGTCAAACAACAACAAAAGGAGACTTCCTCAGAACTCTCCAAAGAGGGTGATGGCTATCAACTGATCCAAGCCATTCTTCCATCACTCTACCTTATCTGCCTGAGTCTCATGATTTCTGGACCGGCAAAATCCAACAGAACTTTCTGCAATAACCCAAACGTTCCATATGTGAACTGTCCAACACAGAAGCTACCGAGTTCTTAAATGTAACCAGAGACTGAGAAATGAATGCTCAAACTGGAGACTGCTGGCTGAGCCTGCAGCTCTTGACTGTTCGCTCCCTGGAACCTGATCCCCGCCTCACCTCTGCACCCCTGTGTCTAGCTCACAGTAACCTGCAAATGAAAAACGGCAATAAGAAAGCCTAGGCAATCACTAATTTTTTAAGGTTCTTGGTATATCAAGAAATGAAGAAATGCCAAAATATAAGTATAAAAATTGTGGTATGCTGTAATATTTGCCTTGCACTTACATGTTACTTTAGTATCCTATAATAAAGATAATTAATTTCAGGATTAAAATATCCAACCAATGAGGTAACCGGTATCTGATGACTAAGAATAGTCATCATATTCAACCACTCTCTACCATCTACATAAATATTAAAGACCTATCGAGACAATGAGTCTTTTTTGATCTTTCATGTACTTCCTGTTAAAATATACATGTGGAAATATATGTACTACAGAACATGATCAGATTATTAATCTGTGAGGTAGAACCGAGTTATAAGCAAAGACTATAGCACATAGAGAATTATTCTTTGAAATTCAAGCCTCCTGGAAGACAGCATTGAGAGATGAGAGAAATTGAGTGGACTGGAGAACTTGGAACTTGTTCACTATGACTTATCTATCTCCTTCAGAAGGAAAAGTGAAAGGAACATCATCCTGCAGAGTTGCAATACTGTTGAAACTTCTCTGAAGATAACTCACTGTTCCTGCTCTTACTAAAGCAGGGAGACTCATTAGACACAGTCTTCCCAGCCTGAAGTGAGGGCAGAAGGCTACACTTCACGCATTAGACAGCTATCATAAGCATATTTGCCATTCATTTTCCTCAAATGAGGACAGCTGCAATGACACAGAGACTGCAAACATTTATACATGATTCNGAGCAAGCAAAACCCAAACATGCTTGGATCAGGGAACAAACTAGAATGCAGATATTCAGGCCATGACTTCATACCAGGGCACTCAATCATGGTCACATTTTTTTTTCCTTATCTTTATTTTGTGGTGCTGGGGATTGAATCCAGGGCCTTGCACGTGTTAAAGCAAATCTGAGCTTCATTCCTAGCCCAGAGCCACAAATCTGACTCAGAGCCTCAGGGCAGCCAAGATGAAAAGAGGAACCATGGGGCCACAGTTCCTTCATCTACAAAAAAATGATGCCAGTCAAAAAATGATGCTTAGCTTCGAAAGAAAATGTCCTGTGGGAGATTTCCTGCAGGGAATACAAAGCCATCAAGTGCACAGTGAGACTTAACAGGACGGACATTCATAGGTTCTGGGGGGCTGTTCCTTCTGGGGAGACATGATACTTGACAAGTGGGTGCCACACTCGGGGCAGGGCACGGGAAGGTTTGCAAGTGTGGGCTCGGGACAATATGGACAAGCATGTTTTCTGTGGGACCAGCTAGCATTGTGTGCTTGGCTAAAGACAGATACACACTGTTCAGAATTCAGTAATGTCATCAGCAGATGGGAAGGGGGTTGACAACTTTTTTGTGAAGAGTGAGCCACACCATGTGATGACTGTCAACCTTATATGACCATTCCTGTGTTTATAGTGGTAGGTGGGTTGCACAGGCAACATAGGAATTTTCATTAAACAGGTGTCCAAAAATAAAGGGGAAAAAGTGTTCAAGATCAAGTTTTATCAGAAAGTCTGTAAATTTGCAAGTTATTTTCTCTTTCTTTCTTTTTTTAAAGTTCATGTTAGTTGCCAATACTTAGAGATTAACAGATTTCAAGTCTGACAATGCTGGTTGCTTCTATTATACCACATGGCAAAATCTGCTAGGGGGGTTATAGAACATTACCCGTCTGCTTGAGCTACAAGTATTGAAATGCTCTGCTGGCGAGTGGTGGAAGATTTGGATTAAATCTTTTTTTCAGGAAAGTATTATTATAAGCATTAGTTCATTAGTATACATGTGTGTAGCTCTGTGTGGGTATGTGCATATGTGAGTACAGAAGTTTGGTGTCCAGAAGAGGGCGTCGGAGACCCTGGAACAGGTGATACAGGCAATGGGCTGCTCCATGTCAGNGCTGGGAATCAAACTCAGATCCTCTCCAAAAGCAGTACATACTCTTAACCACTNAGCCNTCTTTCCTGTCTTACTGCTCATTCTTGACTGTAAGAAAATCTGAGTGGGCTCTTATGAAATGTATGGCTATCAACAAAGTCATTGGTTAATAAATGAACCTGGAAGGATAACATACAAAACATACCCCTTGGTAAAGAAATGAACCATTGGCATGGCATGGTGGCATATTCCTTTAATCCCAGCACCCAGAAGGCAGGCAGATCTCTGAGAGTTTGAGGACAGCCAGGGCTATATAGCGAGGCCCTGTCTCACAAATAAAATTAAACAAAAAGAGACTAACCTGGTATTACTGGATTTAAGCCAATTAAATTTAGGACATGTAGTTTTGGAATGACATTCATTCTCAATGACAAATGGTAACAAGGACAACTACATACATTAAACTCCATCATAACAAAATATTATCAGCATATAGGAAAACACTTTCCTGTTTCTAAGGCATGGAGAATATGTGTCCAAAGAACCCACAGATTATCTAGATTTTATATATATAAATAAATAAACAAGAAAGGCCACAACTTGGCTATTTTATGCTACTTGAAATACTTTCTGGTCTAGACAATGATTCTTTCAATCTGGACTTTCAAAGTCATGAAACTTGAAACTAGTTTTTACCCACAATCTCAATATGAGAAATTAAAGTTACAAACATTTAAAAAGAGGTGTGTGTGTGTGTGTGTGTGTGTGTGTGTGTGTGTGGCTGGCCACATGCATGCCAGAGCTCATATGTGAAGGTCAGAGGGCAACTTTTAAAACACTTTACTTTTTGTAGGTATGTATGAGCATTTGTGCCATATACACACAGTAGCCATGGAATGACATNCAGAAGTCGGTTCTCTCTACCATGTGGGTTCCCTGGGATTGAACTCAGGTCTTCAGGCTTACACAGCAAGTGCATTTTTTTTATCTGTTGAACCATTTGGCTGGCCCCAAAACATTCTTTTTAAAATGATTTTTTTTATAAAATCTATGCTGTCAATAATATAGAAAATAAGAAAAATTTAGGGATTTCCCCAATTATAGATGCAGAAAAGCTTCAAACCAACTTCTATAGTTTGGGTCTAGAATAATCTTTCAAAGGCATCATTAGGAGGTGGTGGAGCCTTTAAGATGTGAGGCCTAGTGATGGGTCCTCAAATCATTAAAAAGTGAGACCTTGAAAGGGATTGTGGGATCCTTGCCTTTCTGTTTTCTTTTTGCTTCCTGGTCATGAGGTGAGTGGTTTTGCTCCAACATGCAGTCTGTCACTCCACAGGCCTAAAACAATGGAGCCAGTGGATACCAGACTGAAACCTCTAGAACTGTGAGCTGGAACAAACATGGTTATCTCAGATATTTTGTTAAGGCAATGATGGGAAACTACTACACCAATAGAAAGAGCTATGCAACACCAANCCACTCAGTTANAAATGCCAAGTGATCAGATTTACTCAGGGCTTCAGGGTAGGGACATGAAATGGGAAACATGGTTATGCAACTTAGTTATATAACTAGTATGGCCTATAAAGAGAGATGCATCAGCTACCCAGAGTGCCCAAGGATTTGTGACTTCCAACTTGGTAAAAAGAGTCTCTGGTGTTCATAGAAGGGAGAGAGTGGGATCACACACAGCAGCCCTGCAACACCAACACTGCTGAGTTGTGTAAGCCATGTTTTCACACACCCCTCCATGTGAACAGGGAGTATATGGTAAGAATGGTTANAGTACAGGGGCTCTAGCNCTGGGAATCCTGGCTCTATCACTTATTAATTTTGTGAACTTGGGTAATTACTTAAACTTTCTGTGAGGTAGCTTTCTGATCTGTAAGTATTGTAATTAATAATATCACCTACCNCAAGGGCTGTGACAAGACTTGAATGAGCTAGTAATGCCTGTAACATTGAAACAGAAGGAGCACAGGTTCAGGAATGTAAGCACCATTATTATTATTATTATTATTATTATTATTATTATTATTATTATCATTGGTTTTTTGAGACAGGGTTTCTCTGTGTAGCTTTGGAGCCTGTACTGGAACTCGCTCTGTAGCCCAGGCTGGCCTCGAACTCACAGAGATCCGCCTGCCTCTGCTTCCCGAGTGCTGGGATTAAAGGCGTGCGCCACTACCGCCCGGCTTGTAAGCACCATTATTACAGTAAATGCTACAATGCATGGGCATTATATTAACAGTATGGAAAAAGACATTTTAATGGTTATATAACTAGTATAGTCCAATTCAGGACTCCAATGAAAGGTTTCCTAGAAAAGGAATGCCTGTCATGGATCTAAACCTTGGTCCATTAGCTGTTTCACCCTCATAGTCTGCCTACACTTTAACAAAAAACCCCAAAACCAACCAAACAAAAAACCCCATTTATGGCAACCAGCTATCTACCCACGTGTTTACCTCTCCTCCTTATGAATAGCTTGCATANCTGAGTGATAGCCATAGCTGTCTGGACAGAAGTAGCACAGCTNATACTAACTCACAAGTGTTTGGTGAAATGGCATTAGTTGGATCTTTAAGGATGTTGTTGTTATAAGCAACTGAGTCTAGCATAAAAGTTGAGGTTATATTTTTGCCTGATCTCATCCAAGCCTGAGGGCTTAAACTCCTCCAAATCTCAACTTCTCTCATCAGTCACAGACCTGTGTAATCTGACTGTTTGACATCTTCCTCTAAATGTGGGGGCCCTCCATCAGACCACAGTCACAGTGCTGAGTCTGTGAAGCAGCCTGATAAACTGTGCTTTTTTTTTTCCTACATGAAGGAGAATGCATCAGAAAACTGTTGTCTTTATTGTTGACTGTGCTAGTTTCTTAGGGCTGTTGTGACAAGTTAGGCTTAACAACAATTCATGTANGTGTTCTAGAAGTCAAAAGTCCTAAATTCAAGAATCCAGTTGCTTGCCCTTTCCAGCTTCTACAGGCTGCCTGCACTCCTTTGGATTCATTTTCAAAGCCAACTTGGTAGTATCTTCAAATCTCTGTGACCTGTTTCTCTCAAACGCCCTTTTCCGACTCTGATGCTCTTGTCCCCAGCCCAGCAGGCCAATTCAGGGCATCTCATGTCCTTAACTGAACCATATCTGCAAACTCTCTTCTGTTACGTTACAGAACATATTAGCAGATCATGGAGATGGGGGGGCGGTCAGTGTAGGGAACATTATTCTGTAAAACACAATGAACAAAGTTGGAATTGGGTATTACCTGTGGGCAGTTTCCTAGTGCTCAACTCTAGGATTTGCTTTGTACCCCTGGACCAGGCACTTTCATTCCACCACACCCTAACGATTTCTTCAAAGGCTTCTCATGTCCAGTTTGTTCTTTTAAATTTATCAATCTAGAAGCCAGTTCTCCAAGAAAAAGTAAATTGTGGACATGTGTAGCAAAACTAGAAGTATTAAAATAATGGCTATCATTCCACATGAAAGACTTCAGAGGAGTGTGTTTCTCCAACCAACATATTTATTCACATTCAAACGCATCATTCTACTCTAGTCATCAGTCAGGAATGCCATTACCGTCTAGTAACTCACCACCTGCGGACACAAAGGCATCTTTCTTTCCATCTTGCCAAACGTTACTCNTGCCTGTCTCAGGNCCCATACTAGAATCTTGGCCTACTCATTCGCCTCCCACTCCCAGTGTCTTGGCGGTTCTGATCACTTCTCTANGGTACTACAATGGCCTCAAATGGGATTCCCTGGCGCAGCCCCTGCTGTTTCTGTTCATTTTCACTTCCTATTTAAGATGTCTTTGCTTGNAATTGTCTTTCATCTTCAAATCCTCGCACCCAGATAAGTACCTAACTTTCAAGGGAGACGCCTCTCTAGCTTCCGCCAGGCTCAGACTTGGAACCCAATCTCTACGGCTTGGAAGTCCACAGTCCCGGCTTTCCTTGCTCTACCGTTTCTTCTTATGGGAAAGATGAAGTCCAGTGGGTTTTATACTTTACATTTGGTAGTCCTGGAAGGTGGAATGGCGAGTAGATACGGACGGGCTTCTGCCACAGTCTTGAAATTAAAAGTTCGAAGAAGACCAGGCTCCCCAGCAGCCTCGCATGCATTATTTCGTCTTAAATTCACAGCCTTCGTGCAGGCAGGTCGGGTATTATTTTTTCACACTTACAGCACGAGGAAACTGAGTCATGGGATTCCAGGCCTGGCCTTCATTGCACCTTAATGCTGTTAATGACTTACTTGGCTCATTCTCCCTGTAAAACTTTCTCGCACCTAGCTGACTGTCCATCAGGTAGGCGACTAATCGAAGACGGCTAATGCTTTCTCCTCCAGGCGCTCGGGCTCTTCCCCATACGCAGTGACGCGACCGATGACGCTATTCAGTGACGTATGATGACGTGACTTACCCTGAGCTAGGTGCCGGCAGGGCGGCCACATCCTGAAGGTCCAGTTCAGGAGGGGTAGTGGCTCCGAAGGGCGGAGACGCGCCACAGGACCCCTGCTTGAAGCGACCTGGGGCCCTGAAATCCTGGGTCCTACCGGCCCACGGTTGACCCGTTGCTAAGTGACGCCAGCGCGCAGAGCGCGTGCGCGGCCACGGCGGTGTGCGTGAAAGCGGGCGCGCGCCGCGACGGCGGCGGTCGGGAAGGCGGCGACGGCGGCGGTCGAGGGGGCGGTGGCCACGAGGCAGGGTCGCTGCGGGCGGAAGAGACGTGTGTGGCGGCGGTTAGGTCGCTGAGGAACATCGTCGGGGTGAGTCGCCGGGACCACTCGGGGGAGGTGGGGCCTGGCCGCACCTGCTGCGCGGGCCCGGGGCGCGGAGACGCGCGCCCCCCCTACCCCTGCCGTACCCGCGCGCGCCGTTCCACGCCCCTCGGCCGCTGGTTCCGGGGGCGGGGACGGGGGCTGACGAGGGTCAGTTCCCTGGCCTGGCGCTCTGGGGGCGCGCTGGAGAAGGGTGCGGAGGGACAAGTGTCTGGATTCTGGGATGACGCTGCCAGTTTCTCTTCCCCTGAGGAATTCGAAGAGGGAGAAGCCCGCGTTCCTCAGCAGCCTCGAGCCAGGACAAGAGATGCGACTTTGCAAGCCTGACAAACGCGGAAACGGGGACCCTCGGGGTTTGGGGGTTCACAAAGTTTTGGGTTAACCGCGAAGGGCTTAGTCGGTTCGACCTCGGCGGGTCCCGGAGTAGGAGCGGGTAGTTAGGGAGAGAGTTATGAATCTGTGCCTGCGCGAGATTCGGGCACACCCACGACCTGGGGAAGGCGACCTGTCAGTGTAGATGCCTGGGCGGCCAACCAGTTGCCTGGACCTTCCAGCCTCACGTGTATGCCCACGTGCTTCTCTGACCTTTTTTTTTTTTTATCCGGCGTTGGTGCACATTTTGAAGCCAGAGGACCATACCCATCCAGTATTGTTACTTCCTCATAGACTCAAAACTGCTCTTCTATTTATTTCCAAGAACTGCGNCGTGCTTTAGGCCATTGCAAGGGCCTCGAGGGTAGGGCAGCCCTGCCTTTTGTGTTTATTTTCCCTACAAGCAGACAGGCTGTTATTTATCGTATGAAAATAGAGATTGCATTCCACGTGTGGGCTAGAATGGTGAAGCTGGAGTAAAAAGATGCAGCTGGCCATCAGTCAGTACTGTGCGCCGGACTCTAGTGGGTTGAATGTGTGGTGGTAACCATCCTTGGGGAAGGAGGAGTAATGGAGACAAACGAAAGAAACCGTTTTTTCCCCATTACCTCTTAAAGGCAATGCCTAGAACCAGTGACAAGGGAGCCCTGACATTTAATCACGATTTATGCATAAAAATAGAGTGACATAACTTCAGTTTCCACCCAGCTCTACAACCCAGAGATTCAGTTTTATAACCGAGGCTGTCAAGTATGGCATCTGAAGTTCTCACGTCTTGGAATCAGTAAAGCTTGCTGTGTAAAGCCGATACTCAGGATCCACTGTCCATTTATGACCTTTTGCGACCAGAGTCATCCGTTTTCCTTTTCTGNCTGTGTCTCTTAGAAAACTGCATGCTACAGAGTAGACACACAATAGGTAGAGTATCACACTGCATAAATGGTTTATCAGTACTTGAGACGCATTTAGTCTCAGCCTTCACAGAGTTAATACAACTGTTGCTCTTTCCAGAGTTGGCCTAAAGTAGTGAGAGGATTGTGGGATCACAAGTGAGTAGTTGACCAGCCTTTTTCCTTTAACAATGAACAGTCTAGTCAGGAAAAGAGAGCGTGTATCTATAAAAGAATCATGGAACTAAATGAGGTAGCAGTATTAGATGGGACTGTAGTAGAGGAGAAATTTAGACAGGTCAGAGATAGGGGACTCTGGAAGGTAAGATTAGGGCTGGCCTTTAAAGGAAATGTAAAATTGCAATTAGGAAAGAAGAAGTNCTGTTGTGAAAAATTAATGTGAATTTGTTCGTTGGATGGCAGAGGGCTATTTTGAGGAGACTTGTGTCTGGAGCAGAGAAAGTTTTCTTAGATAGAGATAGTANAGAACACTTACCAGGGAGGCAGAGTGTTAGAGCTGGCCATTACTATCGGTGGAGCCTGTGCTGGTTAGTTTGTGTCAGCTTGGCACAAACTGGAATCCCCGGGAAGAGGGAACNGCTATTGAGGAATTGCTTCCATCAGATTGGCTTATGTACAGTCTGTGGGGGCATTTCCTTAAGTGNTAATTGATCTAGGCGGCCTCCTTAACCCCCTGCAGAGCCACCCCTTGGCAGGAGGTCCTGGGTTGTAGGAGAAAGCAAGCAAGTAAGCAGCACCTGGCTCCTGCCTCCAGGTTCCAGCCTTTGCTCTCCTTGATGATGGACAGTTAACCTGTAAACAAAATAAACCCTCCCCCAAGTTGGTTTTGATTAATGTTTTATTACAGCAACAGAAAATCAAACTAGAACAAGGGGGAGGAGGGGCATTAGTCAGGAAATAAGTTACAAGTGATATTCTTTTAAAACATCTATTTGTTTGTTTCTTGAGAAAGGGCCTTACCATATCCCTGGCTGGTCTAGAATTTGTGTAGATCATGTTGGCCTCAGACTTAGTATGATCTTCCTGACTCTGCTTCCTGATTGCTGGGAATACAGATATGGGCCAACATGCCATGCCTAAAAATAAATGTTAGTTTTACTTAAAGGATATCTAGTTGAGCCAGGACCAGAATTCTATGTCCTTTGATTTCATTTAGTAACTGGAATAAATGCTTCATTCCTGTGCTTTTTTCCTAGGCTGTCAGTACTGCATGGCTCAGCCCCCAAAATCTACCTAATGGGTTTAGGCTACTGTTCTGGACAATTACAGAAATGATGTAACCAGTCATCATCTAACCATACTCAGTGACACAGTTTCCGTTGAGATTATCTCTCACAGTGCCCTGCTAAGGAATAACTGCTGATCCTGTGACAAAAATACAAATAATGTTAGGTAGAAAGGGAGCCTGTCTGAAGAAAGATAATAAGAAACATTGACAAAAAAGATCTGACAGTAGTTACACACTGCTGGAGAACATGAAATTATCTGTAATGTTTTTGTTATTAGAAAGTTCTTGAGCTGTTTGTAGTGACACATACTTGTAATCTCAACACTTGGAAAGCAAAAGCAAGAGGCTCAGGGACTCAACATCATCTGCAACAGTGATTTTGAGGCTAGCCCGGGCTACATGGGTCTGTCTTACTCTCGTTCCCCCTCCCCTACAAAGAGACAGAATTCTTTAGAATGGTTTGTAAGCCTGAGGTTGAATTGCTAAGTGAGATGTATAAGGTTACTCGGAAAATGTTGCATTATTTAACAACTCAGCAAATATTTATGAGGCGCCGGTTATAACTAGCTCTTGTGTCAGGTGCTGAGAGGAGGGCATAGGTGAATGAGATGCTGTAATACATTTGGCATCAAGTGTTCATCAGAAATGATAAACCCCTGGCTGTTACATGTTGTGACAAGTTAGACACTTTGAGAATTAACAGAGGAGAATTAACTAGAGGAGTTGACTACATTTGGGAAAACACTGATGGTGAAAGATTGGGAGAGAGGAGGATAGACCTTGGCCCCAAAGGTTAAGTAGGTTTTTGCTGTGTGTGAGGAGGAAGGAACTTTCTAGGTAGACAGTCTAAGAAATGTTGCTGAATGTTAAAATTGAATGGTCCTTTTGGAAACATCTTGAGTTGTTTCTTACCAGATTAATGTGTGGCAGTAGAGATAGGATAGATATATTAGAGACAAATTATGAAGGGATCTTCCATTCTGTTTTTTTCTGTATTTTTTTGTGAGACAGGGTCTCTATAGCCCTGATGGTCCTAGAACTCCTGTATATCAGGCTGGTCTAGAATTCACAGAGATGCACCTGCCTNTGCCTCCCGAGGGCTGGGATTAAAGGTGTGTGCCACCACATCCGGCCCACTCTATTCTAAAGGTCTAGACCCACTGTTCATTTAATTGGCAATGGAACGCAAGGAAAGTAGATGAAGCTCATCATCAGGAGTGATCAACAGCCCCACAGCCCCACAGAGGTTAATTTAGAATGGAGAGGCAGGGATGTGCTGGTATCTCAGGACAGGAAAGTGGGATGGTTAGAGTTCAGAAACGTTTTAGTTGTTAGAAGTTTAAAAGTTTAAGAACACAGAGAAGGGGAGGGAGAACAAGTTCAAGATGACATGCCTCCTGTGACCAAGTGGGTGATTGTGATGCCATTAACTTGGAAAATGAGGAATGGTTTAAGTGCAGAGAAACAGTGGTGCTATGTTAATTTTAAGGAGCTTATGGGGAGTTTCAGTAGAGTCTACTATGTAGGTAGTTCAAAAATCTACTTCAGATTCCTTCAGGAGAGGACCAGGAACAGTGTAGTGTAAATGACAACTGAGACCACAGGAATAGCGACTTTCTAAGGCGTATATAGAATAGTCATTAACTTTGGGGACTTTGGAGGTAGGAAGATACCAGGTCAAATCCCCATTGTACTATTTATTGGCTAAGTGACCTTGCACAAATTAATGTCTTTTATCCTCGGCTTTTTGTTGGAATTAAAGAGTTACTGTGAAGACTGAATAATACAGTGTGTACTTGGTGATATCAGCACATGCCTTGTTAAACAAAAGGCAGCTGTTGCTACAATAATAGTAATAGATGTAGAAGTAGATGGTCTGACTACATAAAAACAAACAAAAACAAAAAACAGATAATTGGAATTAGAAAGGACAAAAAACGGAACTTGGGAAAACCAGCAGGTGAATCAGCATTTAAACTCGGGTCATTTCTAGGCTAGACCAGCTCTCNATCTGTTTTCTGTTTCTGTGAGGNAAGAGTGAAGACTCAAGAGTTTATAAACAACAGAAATTTGTTTCCTCAGAGTCCTAGAAGTTGAATGTCCAAGGTCATTTGGTAGATTCTGTGGTGAGGGGTGGTGTCTGTCTGTCTCTTTCTACAGAAACTTCACCCCTGAAGTAACAGCAGAGGCCTCTTGTCTTATTACCTCACAAATGCTCNGTCTCTACACAGTAGCACTGAGGATTAAGTTTCCAACCCTTGAGCTCTGGAGATCCTTAAAACCATGGCAGTTCCCAAACTTGAGCATGCATCAGGAGTACATGGAGGCCTTGGTAAAACCAGAAATCCAGGCCCATTTGTTCTCTGTATATTTCAGATAGAGTGCATCTAGACTGGGCTTGAACAAGTGCCCAGGAGATGCTGTGCTGGGACCGAACTTGAAACCAATTGAGGTACCCTGTGAGTAGAAGAGGAAGGAGCAGGGACATCAAGAAGATGGTAACATTTTTGGAGAAGCAGGGAGAAGTTCAGAGAAGAATCAGGAGTGTAATAGTCTGCAGACTCTAGGTTCATCACCTGAGTAGTTCCATAGGGCTCATTTGTAGTTGTCTGCTCAGAATCTACTACATGCCTGCTGTGTGACAGTGTNTGAATGAACCTTTTAAAATGCAGGTCCCTGTGGGTGACTGTATGTCCTTCACACTAATTTCATTCCTGCATTTAGTACATTAAATGAGGATACTATTTCTAACTTTACACATATAAAATAGCTACAGAATTCTCTGTAGACCAGGCTGGCTTACGAACTCACAAAGATCCACCTGCCTCTGCCTCCTGAGTGCTGGGATTAAAGGCGTGCGCCACCACCACCCAGCCAGAAAAATTTTTAATAAGCTGATATATAACTTGTGCATTTGGCTTTGTGTTAGATACTTTCTCCTCACCCCTTTTTTCATTTTAGAAGAATGACAGTTCAGGTTGTAAAATCAATTTTTTTGTGTGAACTTGACACAAACTAGGATCACTTGGGAAGTAATTGAGGACTTGCCTCCATCAGATTGGCCCGTGGGCATGTCTGTGGGGCATTTTCTTTTTTTAAAAAATTATTTATTTTTATTTTATGTGCATTGGTGTTTTCCCTGCATGCGTGTCTGTATGAGGGTGTCAGCTCCTTGGAACTGGAGTTACAGACAGTTGTGAGCTGCCATGTGGGTGCTGGGAATTGAACCCCGGACCTCTGGAAGAGCAGTCAGTGCTCTTAACCACTGAGCCATCTCTCCAGCCCCGGGGTACTTTCTTGATCAGTAATTGATGTGGAGGTCCCAGCCCACTGTGCTTGTTCCCGTCCCTTGGGCAGGTGGTCCTGGGTGGTATAAGAAAGTTGCAGAAGCTGTGGAGCAAGCCAGGAAGCAGTGTTCCTTCATGGTCTCGGCCTCACTTCCTGCCTCCAATTCCTGCTTGAGTTCCTGCCTTGACTTCCTCAGTGATGGACTGTAAACTGTAAACCGAAATAAACCCTTTCCTCCCCAAGCTGGTTTTAGTCAGTGTATTATCACAGCAACAAAAGCAAGCTAGGACACAAAGTCAATGTGAATAATGTGTGCCAGGATTCCGATGTGCATTCATCTTAGGGAAACAAATGATAGACNCTCTGTTTCTAGAGAGTTTACAAAAAGTTTGATAAATTGCAGAGCCAAAGGAAAGAAACAGGAAGTTCAACCATGGAAACCCCAACGTAGATGACTCTGAGTCTTGAGACTGTTTGTGGATGTACCTTAGGTCCTCTGTGTCACATGTACTGAGGACTTCTAGCATGTAGCACAGATGTTAGTATTATTTCTCTTTTTTTCTAATGGGAAGTTGAAAGGGAGTTGTTTATTCTCTCATTTCTTTTCTCTGTCAAGGTATTAAGTAGTTACTATTTCTCCAGATTTTGTGTGAGGTGTAAGGCAGGAAGAAATAAGTGGTCATTGTTCTGGGCACCTGAACTGATTGTAAATAGGCAGGGTGAATGGGGGGAGGAGGCCTGATTTTTAAAATGTTCAGATTATACTTATAAGAACAGTGTCTTGAAAACTTGAAGTTAATTTATCAGCTTTTTGTATGCAAGGGGCCATGAAGAGTAAAGACANGTTTGGCTTTTTTTCTTTGCAATCCAATTTGTAATTTGGTAGAAGAGAGAGTGCAATTAGAGAAAGAAAATAGACTGCTACAAGGAATATGTTAAGCTTTATAAATATTGATTGCAGGTGAGGGACTTGTGCTTGTTGAGTGGGTAAGTGTTCAGTTTTGATTTCAATTCATAAGCCATTGTAATCTTTCAGAATTATAACAAGTCTGGGACTGAGAATATAGCTTACTTGATAGAGGCCTTTGGAGGACATTTAAGATCCAGTCCATGCCTGGCAAGCATTAAACCCTGTGTTTGATCTCTAATACTGAATAACTGGGCACGATGGCACAGAAGCTGTCCACACTTGTACTCCTAGCACTTGGGAGGTGGAGGGCGCAGGCTCAGAAGTTCATGGTCATCTTCAGGTACACAGTGAATGAGAAGCAAGCTTGGGATGTGTGAGACCCTACCACAATTTTTAAAAAAAGCCATAAATCTGGACATATTAGCCCTCCTGGGCTACTTTTTGCATCTGAGTATGAGACACAAAAATACTCCAGTGGTCTATGTCCTTGCAGTTCATGATTTGGGAGGTATACGCNGTGTGTTAGCCAGTTTTCCTGTAGTGTGATAANTCCTTGATCCAATAAGGAAAAGGTTTACTTTGGCATATAGTTTAGGAGTTTTATGTCCATAATTGGGCAAACTCATTACTTTTAGGCCTGTGGTGTGTATTTTTTGTTGGGGAAGCACAACATGGCTGGAGAATCCAGGGTTCCACAGTCACCTTTGAGGGTAGGGTCCCACTAGGCTTCCCCTCCCGAAGGTAGACAGACTCCTGTCCCCTGCTAATCACAGGCTGGGCACCAAGCCTTAATGCATAGACCTCTAGAGGCTATTCCAAATCCAAGACGTAGCATGCATATAAGGAGAGTGCTTGTTTCTGTTTGTATGGCCGATGTCCCCCAGAGTCCCATTAATGCTAANGGCAGTTTTGGAAAATGGCAGAACTTTTAGGAGGTAGGGACTACTAGAAGGAATTTAGGTTATTGAGGCATGCCATTATAGAAGATTTGGGACTCCATCCCAGTCCTGTTTGTTGCTTTGCTTCCTAGCCACTGGGAGGTAAGTGTATCATGTGCTTTCTGCCATAATGTTCTGTTTCGGCACAGGTCAGGAAGGCAGTGGACCAGCCACTCGTTAACTGAAACCTCCATGAGCACCAGCGACTCTTTTCTCCTTTCANCTTCTCAGGCGTTTGTCACAGTGNTAGAAAGCTGACTAATACAAGAGTCATTAACAGCTAGGAGCCATGTATTGAGTGGCAGTAATATATGAGGTGAGGCCCCCTCAATGTATTCTTTAATTCTAATAATGATCTTGAAAACCTGACGACTATCCCCATTGTACTAATGAGCCAAGTGAGTTCCAGAATGGGGAGCAATTTGTCTGTAGTTTGTAGCAGTGAGAGATGGCACTGAGCTTCAGCCCTAGGCTTAGACTCTTAATACCAATGCTTTTTCTAGTTAGTGTCAACTCCTGGTTTCAACATGGGGTCCTAGCGTGTGATTGTCCTGATGGAAACACACAGACACACGGTCTGCAGATCATGCAAAAATTGCTAGAACAGGTCAGAATTTTAGTAAATTCTTAAATGCATGAAGATAATTGGATAACATATCTAAGGTTAGAGAGGAGAGGCGCCTGACAGGCCACAGTGCTGATTATCCTATGAGCAAGTGCTATTTTTTTGAATGATACATTTTACATAAGCATTTGGTTTTCTTTATATACAGGTATAACATGTTCTAGGGAAAGAACTATAATTTTTCAAGCTAATCAATAGCATTTGAAGTAAATTTAGAACTTAAAAAAAAATCCCTTTATGATAGTTTGAATGAGAATGGCCGCATAGGCTCATATATTTGAATGCTTGGTCCTCAGTTGGGAGAACTGTTTGGGAAGGATTAGCAGGTGTGGCCTTGTTGGAGGAGGCGTGTCACTGGGGCTAGGCTTGGGGCTTTACTATTATCAGTTAGTACTGCTGCCTCCTACCTGTGGATTAGATGCAAGCTCTCAGCTACTGTTCCAGTGTCATGCCTGCCTGTCTCCTGCCATGCTCCCTGCTGTGATGGTTATGAACTCATCCTCTGAAACTGTAAGCCCCCAATAAACTTTGTTTTATATGTTGCCTTAGTCATGGTGTCTCTTCATAGCAATAGAAAAGTAACCAAGACACCCTTGAAATCTTATCCCAAACAATGTAATCCTTGAGATTCAGTAGCTAATCTCTCTTCTGTCTGCATCACTTAATCCTTCCACTGAAGTGTTTATTTTTAAGTCTTCACAAAATAANTGCATGTTATTTGTGATATAATGCAGTTATTTTGATTTGGTTCCTAGCATTTTGACTGAGTTACTCTTACTCGTTCTATTTTCTATGTTCCTAGAAATATATACTGTAATTATGTAAAAGTTTCATCTAACTTCACAGTAAATATTTGTACAGTAGTTATAATTCTGCAAATGGATTAGCTACTAAATACTGTACCAGTTATCTGTTGCAGTCTAAGAAATCAAAGCAAGATTTAGCTGTTTCAAACACAAACTTTTTTTTTTCCTATCACAATTACTGTAGGTCTGGAACTCANAAGTAGCCTAGCCGGGTGGTTCCAGCTCAGAGTGCCTGATGAGTGTTGGTGTGGCTTTTGAAGTACTGTAGCCTTTGTCCAAAGGCTCAGGTAGGCTGGGAGAGTCTNCTTNCAAGATGATGCACTCAGATGACTGTTGGCCTTACACCTTCATGGGGACCGCTTGAGCTTCCTCAGTTGTCANTGGGCTTTATCCAGAGCCCATGATGAAAGAGTGAGAAAGAACCCATACATCTGCATGCTGTTTTGAATATCAGTGTTACTTCTGTTTTAGTTCAACTGTTAGAGCNGCTATAACACAGCTAAAGCTGTAAGTCCAGCCCATGCTTAAGAGAGCAGGTAGGCTCCATCTATTTTGTAAGGCGGAATCAAAGAATTTGTGNACATTTCTTGAAAGTGGACAAATTTTAAGCAATCATAGGACTTTTTCCTAGAGGAAGCCATTTCATCAGCTGCAATTGTCTCTGTTAGACACATGCAGTCATTTTTCTGACTTGTATGTTCACAGTATGGGAAAAATGATTATTGAAGCATTTTAAACTTAAAGCAAGTTTCTCTAGCTGGCAGATTTGTGGATTCNTNGAAATTTTCTTATCTGTCACATTAGTGTTAACACAAATGCACCCAGAATGCTTTCATTTTATGCATTCTTTTTATGGGAGGAGGAAGAGGCAATGGAAACAGGGTCTTACTGTGTAGCCCAGGGAGGTCTTGAACTTATACATCTATGCCTCTGTAATTTTATTCATCCTTAAAAGTTTTAATCTTTTAAGATACAGCCACATAGTTTGTCCNAGTTAGTTTTGCTGTCAACTTGACACACGTGGGAAGAGCGACCCTTAGTTGAAGAATTGGCTCAATTGGCTTGGCCTGTGGGTATGTCTTTTGGGCTAATTAATGCATGAGGACCCAGCTCAGCTATGGGCAGTGCCATTCCTTCCTGTCATGGCTTCCTTGATGAGGGACTATTACATGTAAGGTTGCTTTTGGTCAGTGTTTTATTACAGCAACAAAGAAGTAAACTAGAAAATTCTAGGTAATGTCATTGACCTTACAAACTTGCAGAAGAAATGTGCTTCCTTAGCCTGTCAGAAGGCGGCATGCCTTACCTGTATGTCTTCAGTTATCCCACTTGGCTTATCCATGGATACTACTTATAGAAACAAAATATACTCAGTTGATTTTCTTTGAACTGCTGGCNACTGCCTCTGTCTTTGTCTTCACAACACTGCCCTATGTTTTGCACTGGTGCAGTTTTTCTTAGGTTTGCCTGGTTGGATCTTTTGGCAGGAAAACCACAGTGTTCTTCAGNGCTTCCTTTTGAGATGCTGTCCTCTTCGGACATGATAACTTGAGTCATTTGGCTCAGATGGGTCTGCTGTTGGTCTCCTGTAATTAGTATCTTCTGAGGAGATGCTTTGAGACTGGGCATCTATTACTATTCAAACCTCCTACTGGTGTAGCATCCTTCGATGATTCTTCCCTGAATCAGTTGTTGACAAGATTTACCGGTTTCATNATTCCTTTTGCAATTATTAGTTGGTTTCCCCCGTTATCTAATTGGTTAGTTACTACCTCTGTGAGTTTGAGGCTGTATTCTTATGTTGTTAAATGAGGCATCATTCTTTACTATCATTTATTAAATAAAATCAGTCCAGATTTGACTAATGGGAATCTTTTCAAGATGGTGTTATGTCTTTCTGGCTTGTTCTTATGATTCTTGGATGCCTTCTTTATTTTCTGACTCAAGATAGTCCAGGTTTGTCTTGTATTTTCCTTATTCTTGTCCTGGAGTCCACTTTCTCCAAAGAACACTAGCACATACATACAGAAGCAATATCCAGTGTTAGGTATGGCCATAACTACCAGATACCATTGCTTCTAGACTCTTAACAAGTAGCTATTTAGGCTGGTGTGTGTGTATGTGTGTGTGTGTGTGTGTGTGTGACATTTCTATATTTGTACTATATACTACAGGATCCAGCCCTATACTACAGGGTTTATTGAAGCTATTTGTTTTTCATATATGGAATTCCTTTCCCAGAGTGCTAGCACCTAGCTCCCTTTGTCAACAATTTATTCACCCATTTGCATACTGCTAAATGTACCAAGAAAGTAGGTGTGAAATTGCTGACTTGTACCTCTGTGAAAAAGAAACTCATACTAGAGGGCAGCATTCTTCTTCAGTGTTAGCTTGAGGGTTGTAGTCCAAATACTGTGTTCAAAGTTTACAGGGTTAGTTCTGCTATCACTCCCTCTTTTCATGTGGTTGTGGTGTCCACTTGAAATAAAGTCTTGGTTCGTTTGATTATACTTCATGTTANGCTCCCCTCTTTCCATTTTTGTTCATTTATTTATTGTCTTTTTTTTGACGGTGTGAATCATTCACATGGTTCTACAAAAACATGTTCATAAAGAATTGTCACCATCCTCTGACCTTTCCACTGATTTGTGTTTGCCTGTAGATAATGTTTTTTAATTTATCAAGATACTGTGATCTTACATATACCCCACAAACACACTTTATTGTAGGGTGTGTACATTAGAATTTGTTGAGGCACCTGGTATTCAAATCTTGGGCTTTAGTAGGAGGTAGCAAACTGTTTCCCATTGAAATACTTGTGTTTTGAGCCTTGATACCAACAATGTGAACACCATTTGTGAACCCTGATGGTACTGATGCTACCATTTTCCATACTTTTGCTGAAGTCTACAGAGGAAAGGCAGTCTAATGGAGAATATTGGTAATATCTTATCTGCACCAACTCATTAACTATTTTTAANTCACTTTTGTTGCAGGTAATATATGAATTTTGTACAGAATTCCAAAGGATGGAAGTTGAGATTAAATTTGTAATCTTTACCCCACATTACAGTTCCTGTGCTATCATTGGCTCATTGATTCATTCAACAGAAATTTATCTTCAATGCCAAGCACACCTCTAGTGTTTGAATATAGAAATGAACAAATAGGCCAAGAGTTGCCTTATGGAGCATCCATTCTATTAGGGGAGATTGTGGCTGGGGATGTATAAGTGCTTGCTGCCAAGCTTGACAACCTAAATTTGATTCCTGGAATCCACATGGTGGAAGAGAATTGACTTCCAAAAGATGTCCTCTGACATCCAAGTGTACACCATGCCCCATTTCTTTCCTTTTCTTGGTTTTTTGAGACAGGGTTTCTCTGTGTAGCCCTGGCTGTCCTGGAACTTGCTCTGTAGACCAGGCTATCCTCACACTCAGAGATCTACCTGCCTCTGTTTCCTGAGTGCTGGGATTAAAGGCCTATGCCACCACTGCCCAGGAGCCCCATTTCTAAATAAATAAACAAACATAGAAAAAGATAATCATTTAGAGATTAAAAATTCAATTTCCCAGGACCNTGGACATAGCTTAGTGGTAGAACACTTGTTTATAAGCATGTATGAGGGCAGGCACACTAATGGGAAAAAAAAGTCCTTCTATATCTTTAAAGAAAGAGCCTATGTAAATATAGCATGCTTCAATGTTATTATTTATCTTGAAATATTTCAAGGTAAGAATGGGTTCTGTCGTGGAGTCTTCATACATGTGTTGTTACCGTTCTTCTCGTTTGCCCCCCCCCTGCTCTCCAACATGACCCTCTCCTCCTCCTCTGACTGCTTTCTTCTTTCCCAGTTTGTCCTCCACTCTGCTTTCCTGTTGTGTTTGTTACCCTCGCTATTTCCTACCTCTCTCAAGATCTCTTCCTTTCCTCTCATGAGGCCATTTCTAGTTTTCTGACCTACAAATATGTAAGTGCACAGATACATATGATATATAATTTTAAGTTAAGATTCAAGAGAAAATATGCAGTATTTGGCTTTCTGAGTGTCGCTTATTTTGTTTAACATGATTTCCAGTTGCACCCATTTTCTGGCACATGTCATGATTTCATTCTTCAGGGCTGCATTAAATCCCATTGTGTATGTACCACATTTTCATCTGTTGATGGACATCTAGACTGGCCTACTCCTGTCTGCTGTGTCCAGTGCAGCTGTGTTCGTGGGTATGTTAGTGTCTCTGGTGTGCTGATTGAGTCCTTTGCGTATACACTCCGAGTTGTATAGTTCAGTNATATGGTTGTTTTAGTTTTAGTTTTTTNGGGAAGCTTCCATATTGATTTTCATTATAGCTATACAAGTTTACANCAGCAGTGAATAATGGTTTCCCTCTTCCCACCCCAAACCCTCACCTGTAATTTCTCTTATTTGTTTTCTTGATGACTGGGGTAAGACTATCAAAACATTAATTTTCCTGATGACTAAAGGAAATTTAGCTTTCCTTTATTAAAGAAGCTGGGTGTGGTTGTTTGAATGAAATCGGCCCCATAGGCTCATATATTTGCATTGTTAGTCTCTAGTGGTGAGCTGTCAGGGAAGGAGTAGGAGGTGTGGACTTGCTGGAGGAGATGTGTTGCATGGGTGGGCTTTGAGGTTTCAAAAGCCCACAACCAGGCCCAGTCTCTCTGTCTATGTCTGTGTCTCTTTGTCTGCCTCTGTCTCTCTGTCTCTGCCTGCTGCCTGTGACCAGGAATGTAAAGCTCTCAGCTCTCCCCCAGCACTGTGCCTGCTGCCATGCTGCCCACCACAATGAGAATGGACTAAACCTCTGAACTGTAAGCCAGCCCCAAGTCAATGCTTTCTTTATAAGGGCAAGTTGAGGCTCTGTAGGGTGAGCTCTCTATTTTGGGTGTCCTGGATGGCTCAGTTTCTCTTTCAAGTTAGTGTCTGGCTGCTGCCCTCTAAGGGATCTGATGGGATTTCTCTTGCTGTTGACTTGTGAGTGGAGGCCTTGTCTCACCAACACTGTAGCTGGATTTGAGGCTTGTGGAGGGCTGTGGGCTTGTCCCAGGGTAGGACGGCCCAACTTTGTCAGCTTACCCTTTTTGAAAAGGCTGTGTTCTGTCTTCNCTTCACAGCTTGTTTTTGATCTTTCCCAGAATCTTTTAGCCTTTTCTCTGTTCCTCTCTTTGGGATAAATTCTTGACTCTCTGGCTCGCCAGCTCACAACGGAGGCAGCCACTGTCTTTCCCAGAAGTCCTAGGTTTCTTTTCTTTTTTACGTTTGTTTTTGAGACAGGATCTTAGTATCTCAGGCTGGCCTCAGATCCATTATATAACTGAGGATTACTGAACTAATCCTTCTGTCTTCCTCCTTCCTGTTCTTAAGCATATACTTCACTTCTGTAGTCTATTGCACCTTGGAGGCTTTCCATATTAGTACATTAATGCCTTTAAGTTACCATACCATGGTTTTCTTATTACAGGTTCTTACAGGTTTATTAAATAGGCTAATTTTTAAAAAAGATTTCTTTATTTTTATATGCATTGGTATTTTGTCTGCATGTATGTCTCTGTGAGGATGCCAGAACCTTTGGAATTGAAGTTACAGAGAGTTATGAGCTGCCATGTGATTGCTGGGAATTGAATAACTAGTCTTATTTAAAACCCCTGATAGAGCTCATCAACCCCTCACTTTATTAGCCACTGCCATTACTAGGTATCTCTCNGCCTGCATCCAAAGAGCCCACTGAAAAAGGGCCTTGCCTGTGTAGGGTGTGAAAGGAGTATGTGTATGGGCAGAGGGCAAGGTAGGTGAATGTAACCATAACTCTTTGTTTTGGAATAGAAAGTAAGAGGCAAGGCATCCTCAGAAAGGAGGCTAGGAGTGTGTTATGTGTGACTATCCTCCAAGCAACCAATATCCTGGGGAGTTCATCTGTGCCTGCTTGTAAGAGATCATCCCAGCTGGGCTTATTGACTGTGTATATCCCCTACTGGAGGGGTGGGAAGGTCACAGGAGTATATATAGGCAGTGCCTTCTCAAATGACACAGGTGCAGAGATCAAGCCTATCTCAAGGATGGGCAATTATCTCTCTAGACTAAGCAGGTTACCTTTCTCTCTTGCAAAGGAGTATGCTGTGTGGAGGCCCAAGTTACTCAGGGTCAAAGAATCTGGGCTTGCTTTACCCAGCAGGGCTGCATAAGGGCATAATTTGACCACGGGCGTGGTTACCAGGTGTTTGGAAAGGTCTACACTTGGCTGTATGGCGTGCTTTGATCTAGCAAGGGGGAGGTCTTTTGCCCTGCCCCTTGGCATCGTTATAAAAAGCCCTTTTGAATAAACTTCTGGGCCATTGGGTTTTGATCCAGGTCCTCCCGAAGCTATCTTGTGTTTCTGTCTTTCTCCTCTTCACTATCTTTCCACCTAAATTTTATCCTTCTCTCCTCCTCATAGGAACCCTTTAAAAGGTGGGAGCTGGACTCCCACGATGCTGGGGGAAAGATGCAGGGGCCATCCCCAGTAGCCAGGTGTGGTGGATGGAGAGGTCACAGCTGTACCTATTGCTACAGTGCTCACCCAGTGTTTCTCTGACCTAGAGAACCAGCCTACATAGAGGTTCAGCAGGAGAGAATGGGGTTTCATTCCTTCTTGGCCCTGGATAGGGCTGATCAAAGTGAGCTAGTCCTTCCAAGTTCACCAGGGATGGGGAAATGCAGGATAGGCTCTAAGGAAGGGAATGGAAGTGGAATGACTTAGGGAGAATGACTGTGGAGAACTAAGTGCTTCCTATTCATGCTACTGTACCAAACATGGATCTGTGGAAGAAACAACTGATGCTAGTTAATGGAGTCTTCTCATGCTGTGTTAGATCTTATGTTTGACTTGAGTATCTCTTTCTTCGTGGACTTTTTCTTTCATCACTCAGCACTTACTGGAAACAAGACAGTGGACCTTGAAAGCCCCTCACCAAGACTATCTCCACAGTCCCACCAGGCATTAGGTGAAGGTGGCTCATTTGAGAGTGCACCTGAAGAAGCAAGCATGGGGAATTAGTTTACAAAGGGTACAAAGACCAGGTGTTGCTGTGGCATTCTTGGGAGATCTAGTTGGGTAAGACACAAGTGATATTCACCAAGGTGATTGGGAAAAGTTTGCAATAGTCTGTGCCTGTAATGTTAGTGAGCACACAAAAGGTAAAAGCAGATGCTCCAGTGAAGCCATAAGGTGGTTAACTGGGAATCCCAGTGACAGGAGTTGGTTACCTCCCTGGGAGTTGTTGGCCACAGAGGCCCTAGAGGCCTCTTAAAACAATAAGCCTATTGCCACCATTGTTGGATACATTCCAGAGCTGAATAGTAGACTCTGTTCCTGAAGAGGTTGTATGCCTTGGTTGCAAGGCTTGAAGAAGCAAAGCTAGAAGTGGGTTGGAAGTATCTCCTCTCTGTGTGCTAGCTCCCCTAGTGAATTAAGCCCCAAAGTNCTGCTCAGCTGTGGATCCTGCATGCTTATGTTGGAAGTGCTAGGCAAGATGTGCCAGCATGTGCAGTGGTGGTGTGAGCGGTTATGGATGGAATCCATGTTCTGTTGACTTAATGTCTGGTCCACAGGGGGATATTCACATATGGTACAGGGACCTTAGAAAAGAACCTGTGACCAGGAAGTCATAGGCTCCAGTGGAGAAGCAGCTTCTATTTCGTGGCTAACTGATGTGCTTGCTAACACGCTTCTCCACACTTGTGTTTACATATAGGTTATCACTGTAGGTTGCACCTCTTTGGGTGTTTTTTCATCCCCCTCCCTTTTTTTTGTCCTTTTCCTCACTTGTGTTTTGTGATAGAAGACACACCTCCAGGGTTTGCAACATCCACTTTGAGACAGGAATGATGAAAGGGCATGAAGGTTTGGTACATCACTGGCATTGGAGGAGAGTATCAGACATCTCTGTCACCTCTTTCCAGTCTCAGGGACTCTTGTAGAAGAAGGGGGTGCAAAGAGAATATAAGCCAGAGGAAGGGGTAGCAAGTGCTGGGCTTTGCCTCCTGAGAGTGTTCTGCCGGCTTGTAAAACAACCACCCCATCTGGGCTTGTGGGCATCTCCTCGTGGAGGGGTGGGAAGATCACGAGACCCTCACCAGAGCTGCTCCCTACCTGTTATGCAACTCTGTCTTAATTATCACGTGGCCTCGGGAGGGCTTAGAGTGTAGAGGCTGGGAAGACTGGAGCAGGCAGCTCCGTCTCTGCAGCTATGGGAAACTCTCTTCCTTGCTGGGTGTCTTAGTTTCCTATTGCTGTGCTAAGACACCGTTACCATGGAACTTATAGAAGACAGTTGATTGAGCTTACAGTTTCAGCAGGTGAGGCCATGATCATCATGGTGGGGAGGGAGCAGTAGCTGAGAAACCTTAAATCTGATCCACAGGCAAGAGTGAGGGAGAGAGGGCGAGGGAAGTGGGCACATGTAGGAAATCTCCAAGTCCCACCCCAGTGGCATACCTCCTCCAACAAGACCACAACTCCTAATCTTCCCAAACAAGTTCACCAGCTCTGGACCAAGCATTCAAGTCCGTGAACCCGTGGGGGCAGGGGCTGTTGTCTTTTAAACCACCACACTGGGTAAAGGCTTTCTCAGAGCAGCTTTGTGGAACTACTGTAAGGAGCCCAGTACACTCATAGGCTCCCCAGAGTGAACTTTGGTGGGATCCTGTGGTTTGTCTTGGGACCTTGGGAGGGGAGTAGACATTGTTCTTCTCCCTCTGGGAAGGAATTTTAGCAACAAGGGGTAAGTCGGAGCAGCATATGCACTGTTTATGAACCATGACCTTGTACAGTAGCCTAATAATGGGTCATCGTCAGTTGTCAGGTGTTAAGTACTTAATAGTGTGTACGAGGCACTGTTAAGTTTGCTTTAGGCATTGTTATCCCGTGGGATAATCGCAGGGAAAGTGTGTAAGTGCAGAGGCCTTTTCACCTGGAGACTTGTTACAGAGGCGTCAAGCAGAGGAATAACAATTAACCTTCACTTGGTGTTGATTGTCCGCAAAGTAGAAATGGGCTTGAGATAAAACAGGCTGCAGAAGGCTGGTTGGGAAGCTGTTGGAGCAGTCTAGATGAGAGCTGTGTGAAACTGACTTATTGTTGCTGTGACTAGTACTGGACAAGAAGCTATTTAAGGAAAGACGTTTTTCGGTTTGGCTCACAGCTTGAGAGAGTGGTCTATCATGGTTGGAAGGTGTGGTGGCAGAGAGGGAGTCTGTGCATTCTTTTCTAGGTAGATGAGGAAGCAGAACCCCAGAGTTCAACTGGCTTGCTCCTCTTTTCATTTTCTATTCATTCTCAGACCCTAGACCATGGGATGGTACTGAACCACATTCAGGGTGAGTCTTCTCTCTTCAGCTCAGCATCTCCAGCAACACCTTCACAGACATATCCAGAATTAGCTCACTAAGGCCATACACACTTCTGAATCTAATGTAGTCAGAATGATGATTATCCATTACAGTGGTATAGGAGTGAGGACGACACACATTCCTAGACAATTAGGTCAGGACTAATTAGGTATTATGGGGTCAGAGAGGAGTTGTCAAGGGTTCTTAAAAAGATCTGTTGCAGGGCTTATTTTGTGGTTACATTGTGTGTTAAGATGAAGGCCATTGGAGCAAATATCCATTATTAAGAGATTAGTTCAGTAGTCAGTAGTTGATTTGGGGTGCCTGGGGGGACATGTGTTAGGATCATACTTCAGGCTTATGAATCTGTACAGAGGGATCTGGGTGTGGAAGAGAGGTGGAGAGTTCTGGGCTAGAGAGAGAGAGATTTAGAAGTTACGGAATAAAATCTGCAGGACAGCATACTCTGCAGAACAGAACCCTTAAAGAGGAAGTAGTGACAGAAGAGACAAGGGACAAAAGAACCAAGAGGGGAGTGTCACAGGTCTAGGGGAATAGAGCATTTTAAGTAGAGTGGTGGCGGCACATGCCTTTAATCCCAGCACTTGGAAGTCAGAGGCGGGCAGATCTTCGTGAGTTTGAGGCCAGCCTGGTTTATAGAGTAAGTTCTAAGACATCCAGGGCTTCACACAGAGAAACCCTGTCTTGAAAAACCAAACCAGCCAACCAAACAAACAAGATGTGGAGTCAGTGCTGCAGAAAAATTCAGACAGGTGAGGAAGTGAGATTCTAGAACTTATTTTCTCCTTTGCGTATTCCAGGGTCAGCCACAAAGCAGCTGTGGACTTTAACAGATCTCTCCATTTTTTTTAAGCCGTTAAAAAAAAGTGTGTGTGTGCNTGTGGAGTATGCATGTATATACACATACTTGTAAGTACATCTGTCTGTGTATGTCTGTGTGGAGGCCAGAAGTTGATTTCATACATCTTAGTCTATGGCTTTTTGCCTTATTCTTTTAGACCAGTGGTTCTCAACTTCCCTAATGCTGCAACCCTTTAATACAGTTCATGTAGTGGTGACCCACAACCATAAAATTGTCTCGTTGNTACTTCATAATTGTAATTGTGCTACTGTTAAGAATCAATGTAAATATCTAATATGTGACCCAGAGGGGTCNTGACCCACAGGTTGAGAACCAGTGTTTTAGATAGTCTCACTGAATCTAGAGCTCACTGTTTATACTAGACTGGTTGACTAATGAGCCCCAGGGACCTGCCTGTCTCTGTACCCCACACCCCAAGGTTGGGGTTATAGGTATGCACTGCCAAGCCTGCTTCTATGTTGAGGGGATTGAACACTTTCCTACTGAGCCATCTCCCTAGCACCCTGGTTATGATTATTCCTCTCATGTCTCTTTCCCAGGTATCAGTGAGTATTTATCTTATTTGGGCACAAAAAAAGGCTAATAAGGGATTTTCCCCTTCTCAGTGAATTAATAACTTAATAGTAACTTTGTCAGGTTGTACAGANTAAATAATTTATTTTCCCATCACCAAGTGAGTTCCCATTATGTATGCGGCTTTNGAAGGCTAGTGTAAAATAAATCAAGTAAATAGATTTGATGACAGGCCTTCCATCAGTTGTTACTGGGCATGGGCACATGGGCAGAGAGCCACCTGCAGGACTGTGTGGTGATGTTAGTGTGTTACAGGTTAAGTGCTCAGTATTTTTATTAATTTAGGAAGTACTTTGGCATGTGGCTTTTAAAATCACATATTATCATAAATCTTGATTAAGGCAACAAAACATATTTACTGTGGTCAACTTCACAGCTGGGGTGAAATATTTTATAGCACGTGTAATGAGCCACTGGATGATGGTGGCTCTCAGCTCCATCTGAAGAATTCGAGCTGGGAAATGAATTAGCAGCTATAAAGGTCTATGTAATTGTGAAAATTAATTTCAAGGAATAATGTCATGTGTCCTGTGAGCACTTCCTTAATAATTGAGTAGGACATNGAAAAAATGGAAGTTGTGAGGTTTCCAACCTCCTTAAGTCCATTTTGTAAAAAGAATATAATAAAAATATAATGCTAATATAAATCTTCAAAGATATGCTTCCCAACATGATATAAAAAGATATGAAANTGAGCTGGCAGGATGGCTTGGAGGGTAAAGCACTTGCCATTGAACCTGATGATTAAGGTTTGGTCCCTGAGACCCACGACGTGGAAGGAAACTTGCTCCTGAAAGTTGTCCCCTGTCCCCACATGCATGCTGTAGCATGTATATGACCCCTCCCATTAAATAAATATGATTTTAAAAAAAGAAACAGTTAACAAATAGGCATTCAAAGATGATTCAGAGACATGTTGTATGGCTACTAAAGGCCTGGGATGATAAGAGGAGACAGCGGATGGCATCTTAGAAAACCCAGCAGTGAGGGGCTGGAGAGGTGTAGTAAGTAATGACTCTTCCAGAGGGCCTGAGTTC